>LR753345.1:1084551-1108767 GCA_902729485.2 Mus minutoides | reverse complement strand
ACTTTGGGCAAAAGTTGCCAAAAAGACACATGGTAAACGGTATAGTTGAGGCAGGCGAATTTCTTGGTTCCAGGCCAGCCTGGTCTACAAAGTGAGTTCCAGGACAGCCAGAACTATACAGAGAAACCCTGCCTTGAAAAATCAAAATAAATAAATAAAAAAAATTAAAAATATGGTTCTGGCAGGGATTTTAATCCTGTGTGTCTACCTGCACCAAATGACCTTGGTCTGCCTTGAGGTTTTCTGCTGACCTTATATGTCTTTATCTTGGGTTTTGATGCTTTGAGTGTTTTCCTCTTCTAGCACCACCCCCAGCCCTTTTCCAGTTGGCTGCATCTCATCTGTTGTGGGCTAAGAAACCAGATCACGGAGCTTATTAAAATTGTGTCTAAAATAAGATCCAGTAGGCTCTGAGTGAAGAGGGTTTCATGTGTTCTGTGAACTGTATGGGGCAGTTTGACTGATGAAAGACCTTTTTTGCTTCCTGTTTTTCCTTTTACCTTTAGTTATAACGATGCAGGGTCCTCATTGAAATATAGGCTTAATTTCGCTGTTTTTGAGAAGGGTAACAAGCTAAATTTTTCTCTGTATAGCCCTGGCTGTCCTGGAACTCATTTTGTAGACCAGGCTGGCCTCGAATTCAGAAATCCACCTGCCTCTGCCTCTCAGGTGCTGGGATTAAAGGCTTAGGCCACCACTGCCTGCCTGTCTTATAAGCTAAATTTCTTGATTCCTTGAGGCAAAAGGCTATAAGAGCTGGGCGTGAAGCTCAGTATGTAGAGTGCTTGACCCACATGCAAAGTCCTGGTTTGATCCCTAGCTTCTTTTACGGTTCTTCTAAAATCTCAGGACTGAGATCAACTACATCGAAAATTTGAGACTAGCCTCGAAAATGTAGACTAGCCTAGGATACATACGATTCTTAGTAAGTAAGTCTGCAAGCTAGGATGCTTTTTAAAACCCCATAATGCCTTGCATATTTTAGTTATGTCTTGCTATTTATAGTTTAAGGTTTGTGTGCATAGCTTTGAAGTAGAGTAATGTCACTGTATATCTGTATCTAAGGCAAAGTTCTAAGGAGCCAAAGCAAAGTTCTCAGTTAAATACAAGTTTTGAACTCAAGTTCAGACAGGTAACTAAAGTGAGCAAGGAGAACGAAAAAGCTAGGAAATAAGCCATTTGCTACCTATTTCTCTCTCTCTCTCTCTTTCTCTCTCTCTCTCTCTCTCTCTCTTGGTTTTTCGAGGCAGGGTTTCTCTGGAACTTACTCTGTAGACCAGGCTGGCCTCGAACTCAGAAATCCGCCTGCTTCTGCCTCCCTAGTGCTGGGATTAAAGGTGTGCGCCACCATGCCTGGCTTCTATTTCTCTTTCAATGTTGTCATTGCCAAGATCTGTGGATCTAGTTGTTTACAGATAATTGTGTGGGGTGTGTGTGTGTGTGTGTGTGTGTGTGTGTGTGTGTGTATAGATTGGGTCTTGGTATATATCCTTTGTTGGTAGGGTCTTACTGGTCTTACTGTATATCTTTGGCTGGCTTGGAACTTAACAGAAATCTGCTTGCCTCTGCTGGGATTAAAGATGGGTAGCATTATGTCCATTTCTTTCTCTCTCTCTCTCTCTTTTTTTTTTAAATTTAATTTTTTTTTTTTTTCGAGATAGGGTTTCTCTGTATAGCCCTGGCTGGCCTGGATCTCACTTTGTAGACCAGGCTGGCCTCGAACTCAGAAATCCGCCTGCCTCTGCCTCCCGAGTGCTGGGATTAAAGGCGTGAGCCACCATGCTCAGCTCATTAATTGTGTCCATTTCTAATATGACTAAATTTAAAAATATTACTTAAAAATAGTATTGGCTATAGAAGAGTAATAGAAAAATTTCAAGGTAAAATATTTACCACTCTGCTTAATCTCTTGTATCAGAAAATAAAAATAGTATTCTAGAAGTGTATGCTATGTGATGTGTTATATTAATATTATTAGAGGTAAGGATTCAGTAATTTTAGTTAAAATGAAGCAAATTAGTAAATATTCCTGTGGAATACTAGATGCTAACTTAAGTGGTTGGTTTCCTGCTTTGGAAAGCAGGCGTAGCTTATTCCAAAAGGTAAACTTCATGATACAGTTTTCTCCAAAGTCTCTTCCCCTCATAAAAATCAAAAAATCAGCTAAAATGAGAGATCAAGGCAGAGGAGGATTGTTTGAGTTCAGGAGTCCGAGACCAGTGTGGAAAACATTAAAAGCCCATTCCCTAACTGTATTTATGAGAAATATGGAGTATTGGAAGAATACTTTTTTTTTTTTTTACTAAGAAGTGTACTCTTTTTAGTGTGTGTCTTTGAGTGGTAAGGGGTAGTTTTGATAGTTTGCAATTCTGGATATTATAATCAAAGAAAGATGGCTGCTGAAATATCCTAGGTAGTTCCTAGGACAGGAATTCCTAACAGATGGCTGCTGCTAACTGAACTATTACTGTCTTCATTTTGGAAATGAAGGTGCACACTTGGTTTTTTTTTGTAAAAATAAAGTTTTGGTGGTTTATAATGTAAGGAAACAAAGCACCATTTGTTCTGTCTACAGAGTCAAGTGGGATACTGTATAATAGATTTTTATTATTTTTTTTATTATTATACATAAGTACACTGTAGCTGTTTTCAGACGCACCAGAAGAGGGCGTCAGATCTCATTACGGGTGGTTGTGAGCTACCATGTAGTTGCTGGGCTGGTGAGATGGCTCAGCGGGTAAGAGCACCCAACTGCTCTTCTGAAGGTGATAAGTTCAAATCCCAGCATCCACATGGTGGCTCACAACCATCCTAATGAGATCTGGTGCCCTCTTCTGGAGTGTCTGAAGATAGCTACAGTGTACTTACATATAATAAATAAAATAAATCTTAAAAAAAAAAAAAAAAAAAAAAGAACTCAGGGCCTTTGGAAGACCAGTCAGTGCTCTTACCCACTAAGTCATCTCACCAGACCACGTATAATAAATACGCAATGCTAGCAGTGCAACATATTTCAAGATTGTTAACCTGACAAGGCCATTGGCTTGATTATAAGCTGAGGGACTGGAGAAATGACTCCGTTAAAAGTAGTGACTACAGCTGGGCGTGGTAGTGCACGCCTTTTAATTCCAGCACTTGGGAGGCAGAGGCAGGCAGATTTCTGAGTTCGAGGCCAGCCTGGTCTACAGAGTGAGTTCCAGGACAGCCAGAGCTACCAGAGAAACCCTGTCTTGAAAAACTAAAAAAACAAACAAAACAAAACAAAAAAACGTACTGACTACTCTTCAGAAAACCAGGGTTTGATTCCCAGTAGCTTATATTATCTATAACTCCAGTCTCAGGCACATACATGGTACGCAGACGTACTCAGATAAAACACACATTTTAAAAAAAAAAAGCACATGTGCTGAATGGAAAACTGAGTTTCTTTTCTTTTTCTTTGATTTTTATTATTTTATATTAGTGTTTTGCCTGCACTTATGACTATATAGTCTATCTACTACATACATATAGTACTTGTGGAAGCCAGAATGGTGGCTGATACCCTGTAACTAGTTACCAAGTGGGAGCTAGGACTCTATTCATAGAACAACAGCCAATGAGTCCTTTTGAATGCTGAGCTCTCTCCAGCTCTCTGAAGATACTTTAAAATTTTCCTTTGAAGCAGAGCAGTAGTGGTACATAACTTTAATCCCAGGACTTGGGAGACAGAGGTAGGCTAACCTGGTCTACAGAGCAAGTTCCAGGACAGCCAGGTCTATATAGAAACTCCATCTCAATAATAATAATAAATTTCCTTTGAATTGAATTGAATGTTTTTTAATTTTCCTTTTGGAATGGTAACAGTATCAGGGATTGAACCTAGAGCTTCAGGTGTAGGAGGCATTCATTCCCTTTGCTATTGACCTACCCTTTGATTGAATTCTGTATTTGTTTGTTTATTTTTAGATATATACTGATGTCATTCTGTAACTCAGACTGACCTTTAACTCTCAAGCCTCCTAAGTGCTACGATACAGGCATGAGCCATCATGCTTAGCTTACTTGAATTTTTTTTTTTTTTCTTTTTTAAGTTTAGTTTTTGAGCTGGGTGTTGTGTATGCCTTAATCCCAGTATTCAGGAGAGAGGCAGAGGCAGGTGGATCTCTGAGTTTGAGGTCAGTTTAGTTTATATACTAAGTTCCAGGACAGCTAGGACTACCCTGTCTCAAAAGAAATCCATCCATTCCTCCTTTCTGTAACTGTAGGTTAGTCTGTCTGTCTGTCTTTCTGTCTGTCTGTCTGTCTTTTGTTCTCCCCCCCCCACGCCCCCCTTGTTCCGGTCAACCCTGCTCTCTCCGCTGGACCCCGCTTGCTCCGGCCAGCCCCGCTAGCTCCAGCCATCCACTTTCTTCTGCTCCCGCTTGCTCTGGTTGGTCTCTCCGGTCCATTATTCTTCATAAGTACGCTGTAGCTGACTTCAGACGCACCAGAGGAGGGCGATAGATCTTGTTATGGGTGGTTGTAAGCCACCATGTGGTTGTTGGGATTTGAACTCATCACCTTCAGAAGAGCAGTCAGGTGCTCTAACCGGGTGCTCTAACCCGCTGAGCCATCTCACCAGCCCTTGTTCTTTCTTTTTTAAATTTATATGAGTACACTGTAGCTGTCTTTCAGAGGGCTGAAAGAAGAGGGCTTTGGATTCCATTACAGATGGTTGTGAGCCAGCATGTGGTTGCTGGGAATGAACTCAGGTCTTCTGGAAGAGCAGCCAGTAACTCTTAACTGCTGAGCCATCTCTCCAGTCCCTGCCCCAGCTCTTAATAATGACATAGAGGCATTTATTTATTTATTTATTTATTTACGCTTTTGGCTTTAAGCTAGGCTTGCTCTCAGCTAGCATGTAACTCAACTTGTTTATATTTTGTTTGCCACGTGGCTGTTTAACTCTTGAGTTTCATACATCTGACTTCCTCCAAGTCTGGGTGGCAAAATCCCTGAGCCTGTTTCCGAGAGTCCTCTCTGCCAGATGTCGTACCTTTCTAATCTACCTTTTGCTATAGTCCTTTTATTTTAACCATTAAAAAAGCATATTAGGCATGCCGGGAGGGGCACAGACACATCTTCACACAGTACATATAAATATTCTACCTACAACCCCTCCTTTTCTTTGTCTCTTTCTTTCTTTTGGTATTTCAGAGACAGGATTTCTCTATATAATAATCCTGGTCTCAACCTCACAGAGATCCACTGTCCTCTGCCTCCTGAGTGCTGGGATTAAAGGCCTATGTCCCATCATGCCAGCCTGTCTGTTTTAACATAGGTTTCATGTAGCCCATAATCAGTCTCATACTCAACTATGTAGTCCAGACTTACTTTGAGTTCCTGGTCCTCCTGCTTAACAACTATGTGGTCTGTACCACCACACCAGCAACTTTACTGGAGGATTTTTTTTTTTTTAATTAAAAAGGTGGTTGTCCTAAGACATGTTTTCTGTTTTTATTTAAAGATTTATTTTATGTATGTATCCTCTTCAGACACACAAGAGTGCATTGGATCCCATTGGTTGTGACCCACCATGTGGTTGCTGGGAATTGAACTCAGGACCTCTAGAAGAGCTCTTGACTGCTTAGCCATCTCTCCAGCCCCCATGTTTTATTTTTTTGATACAGGATCTCAGTATTTTACTCAGGCTGGCCTAGGACTCACTATGTAGACCAAGCTGGTCTGTGATAGCCATCTGCGGCCCGTCCCCCCCCCCCCCCCCCCCCCCCTTGCTTCCTGAGTGCTGGAGCTAAAGGTGTTCATCTTGTGCATGTGTGGTGCCTCCAGAGGCCAGATGGGGGCATCAGATCCCCTGAAAAATGGATTTACAGTTGTGAGCCTGCATTTAGGTGCTCTTAATTATTAAGCCATCTGTCTAGCTCCTATTTTTGTTTTTTAGACAGTCTCACCATGTGGCCTTGGCTGTCCTGGAACTTATTAGAGATCTTACTGCTATGGCCACTTGAGTGCTGGTATTGAAGGAGCGAGCCATCATGCTGGGCTTTATTTATTTTATGTGTTTATTTATTTTATCTGCTTGTAGGTGCAGGTGCCCAAGGAGGTCAGAGATGTTGGAATCCCTGGAGCTGGCATTTCAGTTTTCTGTCACCTGACATGGGTGCTGGGAACCAAATAGGGTCCAGTTTCTGCAAGCCCTCAGTAATACACCATTTAATATCCACAATTTTTGTTTTGGTTTTCTGAGACAGTTTCTCTGTATAGCCCTGGCTGTCCTGGACTTTACTTTGTAGACTAGGCTGGCCTCGAACTCAGAAATCCACCTGCCTCTGCTTCCCAAATGCTGGGATTAAAAGCATGCGCCACCACTGCCTGGCTCTTGTTTACTTACATACAAAGCAATAGAATTTATAGACTGTTCCAAATTGGGCAGTTGTTTATAGTCCTGTTCTTATGAGGGTTCTAGTATCTACATTGTCACCCTTGCTTATTATCAAAATGCAAATCACAGTGACCATAGGATATCGCTTGATAGTTGCATTTTACTTAGTAGATGCTACTTTTGTCAGTTGTAGAATGCTAGAAGAATTAATTAGTAACTGTCTTTGAAGAATATATAGTGTAGAATCTGGGGAAATGGCTCAGTGTTTAATAGCACTCACTGCTTCTACTCCAGTGGACTCGGGTTTGTTTCATAGCACCAACATGGCAGCTCACAAATGTGTGTTATTCCAGTTCCAAAGGATCTGGCATCCTCTTTCAACCACTACATACATGTAAAACACCCACAGGCATATAATCTGTACACACAAACACATAATGTAAATTGTTATCTTAATGTCTTATTTTTTGTTATTTTTCATAATTTAATTTTGTAATATATATATTAATTTTTATTTTTTAATCTTTTTAGTTATCTGTAGCGATGACTATTCTGAAACTGTTGACTAGGCTGACCTCAAACTCACAGAGGTCCACTTGCCTCTGTCTCCTGAGTACTAGGATTAAAGGTGTGCACCACCACTGCCCCTGCTATTTAAAAAAAGGGGTGGGGGTATGTAGCCTTGGCTGTTCTGGAACTCATTCTGTAGACCAGGTTTGCCTTGAACCCACAGAGATCTGCCCACTTCTACCTCGCAATTGTTTGGGATTAAAGTCATGCACCACCAGTGCACAACTATATTATATGTTCACACTTCTGTTATACTACAAAACACCTCTGCTTGCAGCCTTTTCTGCACTAATCCAAAAAATACTTTCAGGCTCCACAAATAGTTCTGTATGGTTTTTAAACATTCCTTGGAGGAATGTGTCACTGGGGGTGGACTTGGAGGTTTCAAAAGCCTGTGCCAGACTTAGTCTTGCTTTTTCCACCTGTAGCTGAGGATGTAACTTTTAGCTGCATCTCTAGCACTATGCTTGACGTGCCCCCTGCCATGATAATGATGGTCTGTGAGACTGTAAGCAAGCATTGCTGTGGCACCACCACGCCCAGCTGCGAAGATTTTTTTAAAAACAGTTTTATTTACTGTTTCTCAGTTTAAATCTATGATGGGTACAGCACCACATGGATGCAGTGTTCAATGGCCTTTGCAGGAGTGTTGATCTGGAATTCGGTATGAACCATGTCACTGTTTGCATAGGCCTGAGCTATCTTTCCCCAGATGGCTCTGGTTTTGTTCAGCTTACCTCCAAGGATCACTGTATTGTTTTTGTTTTTGTTTTTTGTTTTTTTGCTTTATATACATGACCACATTTCTTGCCTAGGTAGAATTTAGTTTCATCTTGGGTATAATAAGTATCTTCAATTTTAAGAGCCGTGTACTCTCTTTGGTTCCAAAGCCAACAAAAACAGACTTGAACCACAAGCCTCCTAGACATACTTGCTTTTCCTAGCAGCCCTCCACAAGTGCCAAGATTGTGGAGATTGATTTCTTTCAATAAGATGTATACATTTTTACCTCCAAGGATATATGTGCATCTTGGTTTGTTGCCAGAGATAAAACAAAGAACATTGGGTTAATCCCCCAGGACTGGGGTTACAGAGATTTGGGGACTGCTTTGCTTATGCTGGGAATTCAACCTAGGTTTTCTGAAAGAGCCGCTTGGAGCTCTTAACCTACTAAGCCAACTCTTCCACCTTGTGGCACTGGGGTGTGTGTGTGTGTGTGTGTGTGTGTGTGTGTGTGTGTGTGTGTGTGTTTGGCTTTGTAGAGATAGAGACTTGCTCTAAAGTGTAAAGCTGATGGTGAACCTGGAGCAGTACTGTTGCCTCAGCTACAGTTAACAGATTTCACTTGAACCAGTGGGAGGTGGGAAAGGAAAGTTAGGTCTTTTCAGGCAGGGTTCCCAACTCTTTTTATTTATTTGTGGCTTTTTGAGACAGGGTTTCTCTGTGTGTAGCTCTGGTTGCCTTGGAACTCTGTAGACTAGGCTGACCTCAAACTCAAGAGATCCACCTGTCTCTGCCTCTGCCTCCCGGCTGGGATTAAGGGCTGGGATTAAAGCTTTATTTGTTTTAAGTAAGAGTGGATGTGGGTGTGGTATGCATGGGTATATAGTGCCCACAGAGGCCAGAAGAGAGTGGGGTCTCCTGGGGCTGCATTTACAGGCAGTTGTGAACTGCCATATGTAAGTGCGTGTAATAAACAACTTAACTGTTCTTAACATCTGAGCCCTTATTTTTCTTTTCTTTTTCTCTCTTTTTTTTCTTTTTTTTTTTTTTTNCGAGACAGGGTTTCTCTGTATAGCCCTGGCTGTCCTGGAACTCACTCTGTAGACCAGGCTGGCCTCGAACTTAGAAATCCACCTGCCTCTGCCTCCCAAGTGCTGGGATTAAAGGTATGCACCACCACTGCCTGGCCTGTCTTTACCTCTTTTTGGTTTTTTCGAGACAGGGTTTCTCTTTTAGCCCTGGCTGTCCTGGAACTCACTTTGTAGACCAGGCTGGCCTCGAACTCAGAAATCCACCTGCCTCTGCCTCCCGAGTGCTGGGATTAAAGGCGTGCGCCCCCACGCCCGGCTCTTTACCTCTTTTTTTTTTTTTTTTTTAAAGATTTATTTATTATATGTAAGTACACTGTAGCTGTCTTCAGACACTCCAGAAGAGGGCGCCAGATCTTGTTACGGATGGTTGTGAGCCACCATGTGGATGCTGGGATTTGAACTTATCACCTTCGGAAGAGCAGTCGGGTGCTCTTACCCGCTGAGCCATCTCACCAGCCCCTCTTTACCTCTTTTTAAGCTTGAGATTTGGTGATTAGTATTGAAATAGGTGGCAGTAACTCCTTACAGTAAGTATTTTAAATTTCTAGTTTCCAGTGTAGTTGATTTAGAAAGTAAGATTGAGCTAATGGAAGGGACCCTAGTAACTTGAATGTAGGATGGGGGAACTGTCTTAGTTTAGGTTTTATTGTTAACAACACCATGACAATGGCAACTCTATAAAGGAAGATATTTAATTGGGGATGGCTTATAGTTTAGAGTCTATTATCATCATGGCAGAAAGCATGGAATCATGCAGGCAGTTGTGGTGCTGGAGAAGGACCTAAATTCTACGTCTTGATCAGTAGGCAGTAGAAGACTAAGATTCACTTCCTCCAATAAGTTGACACTTCTTTTAGTGCCACTCCCTATAAGCCTATAGGGACCATTTTCTTTCAAACCACTACAGTGTCCAGCATTTTCTATGGAGCTTAGTTAGTGATGCTTTCCACATTGAATTTTATCTATTAGCACAGATTCTTCTCATCTAGCTGGCTATGTGCCATACTCATTGTGGAGAACTGAGGTAACCAGAGGGAGTTTCAGATCTTAAAAGATCCTTTGTCGAGGGAGTCAAACTTGACTTGATACTTCAGGAATTGGCAGAAAGGAACAGTTCTTTGCAGCTTCAGTATTGTATTTATTTTTCAAAAGTAGTTTTACTGAAATATGTTAGATTTTCTTATCTAGCTTTGTCATTTATTTAGGATGTTCTACTTTGGCTATAGTTAAAATTCTAATTTTTACTCTTAGGTATGTGATCTTATAGCTGCAGTATCAGAGAATAAGATGGTTGCTTTTCATTTATCTGTTTTTGTTATATCTAAAATGCAATGGAGAAAGAAAACAGGCTGGGCATGGTGTTGTCTTTAATTCTAGCAGAGGCAGTTGGGTATCTGGTTTACATGGTTGAGTTTCAAGCCATCTAGGAACTATCTTAGAAGAAAGGGAAGAAAATATTTCCAGTTGCATGCTATGTTGAAAAATATCACTTAGGTTATACTAAAAATATACATACTACTTGCCTAGCACTTGGTAGGTGGAGACCTAGAGGATCTAGAGTCCCAGGGCAGTCTGGGCTACAAAAAAGGCCATTTCAAAATGTGGGGAAGTGGGCTATTGTTCATGTAGTCAGTAACTTCCCTGGGTACTTAAGTATAATTCAAGTTTTTGTCTGCTGTATGTGTCTATGTACATGTGAGTGCCTGGTATTCCACAGGGGCCAGAGAGGCCATTGGATTCCTTGGAACTGGAACTATAGATGGTTGTAAGCTGCCGTGTGGGTACTCAGAATTAAACCAGGGTCTTCCACAAGAGCAGTAAGTACTCTTAACTGCTGAGCCCATCTCTAGCCTCTCAGCTATATGTCGAATAGATATTTCCTGAACGATTCCCATCACTTTCAGTGTACAAAAAGCTAGAAGTCAGATTCCTTCCTGTTTTTACTGGACAAAGAGAAATACTATGTAACCACAGAGAAATTTGAACTATACTTAGTTATAAAAGCAACTTGAGATTTTTCATAGTATTTAACAACAAATAAATGGAGAGTCAGGAGTTAGCTAAGCTAGCAAGCAATTAAGTGAGACATAAAGGTACATGGAGGAAGAAGAAAAGGAGAGAGGGAATGGCAAGACCCTAGGCAGCATTCCCAGAGATCCAGATTGGTTGAAATTTAAAGACAAGAATTTGAAAGAACTGTTCATGATGCCACAAACCTAAAGTCTCAATACATTAGATAACCTGAAGCAGGAGGATAACAAATTTGATGTCATCCTTGATACATAGAAAAAAATTGGCTACCAAGTGAGTTCCAGGACAGCCAGGGCTATACAGAGAAACCCTGTCTCGAAAAACCAAAAAGAAAGGAAAGGAAAGGATAGGAAAAAGGATAGGATAGGATTCGGCCAGTTTAGTGGTGGCACACATCTTTAATCCCAGCACTTAGGCAAAGACAGTGAATTTCTAAATTCAAGGACAGCCTGGGCTACACAGAGAAACTCTGTCTTGAAAAAAAGGAAAAAGAAAAATTTCGGTATGCCTTAGACTACTACTGCTCAACTTTAAAAAGAAAATCCTTGGGCTGGTGAGATGGCTCAGCTGGTAAGAGCACCCGACTGCTCTTCCAAAGGTCCTACGTTCAAATCCCAGCAACCACATGGTGGCTCACAACCATCTGCAACGAGATCTGACTCCCTCTTCTGGAGTGTCTGAAGACAGCTACAGTGTACTTACATATAATAAATAAATAAATCCTATTATTTGTAATAATATATTTGTTTTTATATATTCTGAAAAAACCTCATATATTATGGAAAACTTACTGTCTAGGTGCAGGTAGACCATAATATGAACTCACTTTTATGTGGAACCTAAAAATAAAACTCAAATTTAAGTAGAATAGAATGATAATTTCAAAGGCTTGAGGTTGGTTAAAGTTGTTTGTTGTCTTATAAAAATTATTTTTAGTTTATGTGTGTGGGTATATGTTTGTGTACCTTGTATGTGCAAGCATCCATGGAGGCCAGAAGAGAGTGTTGGATCTCTAGGAGCTAGAGTTACAAATGAATGTAAGCCACTGTGTGAGTGCTGGGAATCCAAACCCAAGTCCTGGAAAAGCAGCTAGTGTTCTTAACCAGAGCCATCTGTCTAACCCCTGGCCAAAGTTTGTGTTAGATTGGAGGAATAAATATAAAAAATCAGCTGGGCGTGGTGGTGTACGCCTTTAATCCCAGCACTCGGGAGGCAGAGGCAGGTGGATTTCTGAGTTCGAGGCCAGCCTGGTCTACAAAGTGAGTTCCAGGAGCCAGGGCACAGAGAGAAACCCTGTCTCGAAAAACAAACAAAAACAAACAAGACAGCTTGGTGGGTAAAAGGTGATTGCCTTGCAAGTCTAGTAAGGTGCAAATTTGATCTCTGGAACCCATGAGAGAGTGGAAGGAGAGATCGGATTCCATGGAGCTCTCCACATGTATGTTGTTGCAGGTATTAGCCTATGAGCCATTTCACAATCTATATGTATTTAAGGTCATTGTGCTGTACTCTATATACATTTATACATAACTTATATAAACACACGTGCTTGTGTAAACTTTGCTCTATCTCCAAGGTAGAGTTCCAGTCCTGACAGTGTTATAAATAAGACTTGACTTTACTCTTTCCCCTCTTTTTTCTCCTCTCCTTTACTTTCTCCCTCCCTCCTTCCCTCTTGCTCACTTGCATGGAGCTTCCTATTCCCTTTGTAGTAGATGATCTTGTACTTTTGATCCTCTTGATTGCTAGGTTTGATCACAGTCTTTTGCTACTGTATCTGGCTTGTAAATGTGGTATAGTACATGCTAGATTAGCACCTTGCCAACCGACACATATCCCAGCTCTGTTATGTTTCTTTCAGACAAAGTGTTTTGTTTTTTGTATTTTGGGGGGTTTTTGTTTGGTTGTTTGGTTCATTTTGAGGCAGGATTTCTATGTAGTTCTGGGTATTCTGGAACTCGTTATGAACTCACAGAGATACCTCTGTCTCGGCTTCCTGGGTGTTAATTTTACAGTTGTGAGCTACTGTGCCCACCTATGAAGGATTTTTGATCCTAAATAACAAAGGAAAGCCAGATAAGGATGCCTAGATATTTAGGAGGCTAATGTTAAAAAAAGTATCAGTTGAAAACAGCTGTGGATGAGTCTAGTTGAGTGCATAGTGGAATCTCAAAATAACAGACACAAAGTAATGACTATTTTCTTTACTTATGGCAGGACACCCATGAATGTTTCCTGCTGAAGTGCTTCAACAAATTCCTTGTCCTTAGTCAAGCATGGTGCCTGGGCTGCAGTATGAGATCCTATCTAAAGAGCAAGCAAGAAATTCCTTACTCTCTAGTATTATATTGGCTTGGCCCAAAATACATTAACTTTCAGATATAGTAATTAAATCCTTTTTTATGTATTTTAGACAGAATCTTTACCCAGGAGGGTTCAAACTACAGGTATAGCTCAGGCTGGCCTTAAATTGGAGATCTTCTGTCTTAGCTACCTGAGTGCTGGGATTGCAAGTATGTACTAGGACTATTCTGGGCTGTGTATATTTTGCTTATCATTGAAAATTGTTAGCAGTGTTACATTTTTAAGGCTTTCCCAGATCCTAAGTAAGTACTTGGGGGTGGAAAGTTTCAAAGGCTCTGCCTTTGAAAGATAATTTATTAATTACATCTGAAAAGCTTACTAAAACAGAAGCTTTCTCTTGCTGTGTAGTAGACTTCAGAGCTGGGCATGGTGTTGCATGGTTGTAATCTCTGCACTAGGGATGCTAAAACAGAATTGCCTATACTACATAGAGAGATCCTGTCTAGAAAGGAAAAAGGGGGTGGGGAGAACGAAAGTAAATGTATCTAAAATAATTCCAAGTAGTTCATAATGTAGAACTGATAGTTGAGAAATGATTGCAGGCTGGGTGATGGTAGTGCACACCTTTAATCCCAACACTCTGGAGGCAGAGGTAGGCAGATCTCTGCCAGGGCTACACAAAGGAAACACTATCTCAAAAAAGGGAAGAAATAGCCAGGCTTGGGCACACCTTTGATCCCAGCACTTGGGAGGCAGAGGCAGGCGGATTTCTGAGTTCGAGGCCAGCCTAATCTACAAAGTGAGTTCCAGGACAGCCAGGGCTATACAGAGAAATCCTGTTTTGAAACAAATAAACAAACAAAAAGGGGGAGGAAAAAAAAAAGAACAGTTTTATCCATGTAGTGTATATACATTACATTACTCTGTCATGCTTAACATTTTTATCTATCTTTCTGTTGTTTTGTTTTATTTGCTATAGGATTTCTCTCTCTCTGTGTGTGTGTGTGTGTGTGTGTGTGTGTGTGTGTGTGTGTCTTGAAATACAGTATTTTCTAAATTTACTAGATTCTTTTTTCTTTTCTTTCTTTGTTTCTTTCTGTTGTATTGTTTTGTTTGCTACAGGATTTCTCTATATACTCCTGGCTATCCGGGAACTTGCCCTGTAGACCAGGGAGGCCTCAACTCACAGATCTGTCTGCCTCTGCCTCCAAAGTGCTGGGCCTAAAGGTGTGTGCCACCACTGCCCAGCTCATTTATTTTGAGGTGTTGTTGTTGTTGTTGTTGTTGTTGTTGTTGTTGTTTGAGATAAGGTTTCTCTGTATAGTCCTGGCTGTCCTGGAACTCACTTTGTAGACCAGCTGGCCTCGAACTCAGAAATCCACCTGCCTCTACCTTTATTTTGAGTCTTAACCAATGACCATATCATACTATGTAAATTTCTACCTCAGTCTAACTTCTTTGATGTAGACATGAAAACTGATCTCAAGAGACCAAGTAACTGATTTGTTTAAAGTTTCTTAAGAGCATAATGGTGACAACATCAATGAGTGGACGTTTAGAAAGCCTTAATTTTGCCTGTTCTCATTATATAGTAGATTTTTAAAGTTACACATTAAAGGCAAAGAATTTCTAATTAATTTTAAGCATTACCTTGGGGGATACTGGGAAATGTTTATTATGCTCTTGGGACTTCTTTGGCACAGGTCATTGGAGCACTTTGAGGGAGGACTTACCTAAGCCCCATGGCCTTTTGGAGACTTTGGCCTAATTTTAAGTATTTTGTAAAAATGTAAAAATTTGGGGGCTGGTGGGATGGCTCAGCGGGTGGGAGCACCCGACTGCTCTTCCGAAGGTCATGAGTTCGGATCCCAGCAGCCACATGGTGGCTCACAACCATCCTTAATGAGATCTGGCGCCCTCTTCTGGAGTGCCTGAGGACAGCTGCAGTGTACTTGCATATAATGGATGGAGTGGATCTTTGAAAAAAAAATGTAAAAATTTTATTTGGGGCTGGAGAGATGGCTCTGCAGATTAGAGCATGAACTATTCTTCCAATGCAAGCTTCTATTCCTAACATCTATGTGGTGGCTTGTAATTGTCTATATATAATATCAGTTCCAGGGGCTCCCAACACTCTAGTCTAGTCTCTGCAGGCACTTATACACACATGGTATACATACATGCATGCAGACAGCACTCACATAAAATAAAAATAATTTTTTACTGTTAGAATTTATTATTTCTACTGTTGTACTTTTGAAGTGTGTCCTAAAATTAACCCTTCCTCTCAGTCTTCTGATCTCTAAAACCAGGCCAAAGGTTGTAGTTAGAGTTGTACCACAGTTGACTATCCTGAGCCAGGTGGGTGTATTCTGCATCACTGTAAAACAAATTAGGAAAATCAATCTGAGGAGAAAGAAAATAGAGTGATTTCCTTTGTGCAGTTTTTCAAGTATCATTATTCATTACCAGGCTCCAGGTTTGTGTTTAAATAACTGAGGAGCTGATATCTGGTTATGGAGCAGTACTGCAGGTAAATCAGTCTCAATCTCTGAGTGCTTCAGTCAGTCTCTATAGTATATCCTCATTTTGGAAATTCTGGGGACTGAACCTGGACTAACATGATATTCAGTTACTCTACTCTTTAGTTCCCTTAACTTTGACTAAGTTACCCAGTCCAGCCTTGAACTTTCTGGTAGTTCAGGCAGCCTGGATATTGTCCTTGTGTTCTGATTTCCAGTAGCTGAGATTATATATTTGCACCATCTGACTAGAATGTGCTATATTCATTTAAAGGTTTTTCTGTTCAGTACATTGGTGGCAAGACACTGGTAACAACATGTCAGCACTTTGGTCTAGTGTAGAACCGTTTTATGATTTTAAGAGCTTGTTCTAATTCTATCTACTAAGTTTTATGATATAAAATTGGCATTGGGATGGGTATGGTGGCACGTAACTTTAATCTCAGCAGAGAAGAGGAGGCAGAGTTAAGTGCCTCTCTGTGATTTCAAGACCAGCCTTGTCTATAGATTAAATTTTAGGTCAGACAAGACTACACAGAATGAAACAATTTGCATTGAGTCCTCCCCTGCAATCCTCTCAAATGATTGAGAGCCAGGCATGGTACTGTAAGTGGTGTGTACCAACCTATGCTGTTTCAATGGAAGTGGGAAGCTGGGCATAGTGGTGCACACATGTAAT
Source organism: Mus minutoides (assembly GCA_902729485.2). Classification (NCBI taxonomy): domain Eukaryota; kingdom Metazoa; phylum Chordata; class Mammalia; order Rodentia; family Muridae; genus Mus; species Mus minutoides. The sequence continues at coordinate 1,092,483 of LR753345.1, read as the reverse complement.
TCCAGCACTGTTTATTCTGAGTCAGGTAGATCACAAATTTGAAGCTAGGCCTGGGCTACAAAGTGAGACTTTATTTCAAAAAGCGAAAGGGAGGGAGAAAGGATAAAAGAGAAATAATGTCCCCCCCCCCTTTTTTAAATAGGATAAGGGGGTAGCATTCAGAGGCTGAAGCAGGAGGTTTGCCATAAAGTTCGTGGTGAAATTTGAGAAATAAAAAGAAAGAAAAGCTTGCAAACATTTGTATAAGAGAACTATATAAGACTTAAGACCAGGAGTCAGACTGAACAAGACTACTTGAGGAGGATCAAGCAGCACCATTAGCTTGTATTTAACATGAGTTTTGTGGATCAGCCACTAAGAACACTTGTTGCTCTTCCAGAGAACTAGAATTATGTTCCAGCATCCACATGGTGGCTCATAGCCATCCAAACCATCCAATCTAGGGGAATCTAACATCTGATATCTTCTGATGTACATATATACATACATGCAATCAAAAACACTTGTAAGATACAATAAATACCTTTAAAAAAAAAGAAAGCCGGGCGTGGTGGCGCATGCCTTTAATCCCAGCACTCGGGAGGCAGAGGCAGGCCGATTTCTGAGTTCGAGGCCAGCCTGGTCTACAGAGTGAGTTCCAGGACAACCGGGGCTATACAGAGAAACCCTGTCTCGAAAAACCAAGGAAGGAAGGAAGGAAGGAAGGAAGGAAGGAAGGAAGGAAGGAAGGAGAGAGAGAGAGAGAGAGAGAGAGAGAGAGAGAGAGAGAGAGAACAAACTAGCTTTGCAAGGTGCCGTGATAACCTACCTTTAACCCCAGCACTGATGAGGCAGAGGCGGGTGTGTCTTTCAAGGCCATCCAGGTCTATATATAGTGAGACCTTATCATTGCCCAACTCCCCCTATCTCACCCCCAAACAAGATTTCCTATGTGCTCCTCTGACTGGAGAATAATCCTAAAAGCTTTCCTAGTAAGGCAGAGACCACTGCAAGGTAAGTTTAGTAACTCTATAAAGTTACAGTTCTTTCTTTCTTTTTCTTAAGGAATTGAATGACCTGGCTCGAGATCCCCCAGCACAGTGTTCAGCAGGTCCTGTTGGAGATGATAGTAAGTATCTAAGTGGGGTGAAGAGTAAAGCAGCATGCCAGTACTTTCTCTGGAGAATTTGTATTTCTTGAGATTATTTGTTTATTTTTGCTATTTATTTATTTATTTATTTATTTATTTATTTATTTATTTAGGTTTTTCAGAACAGGGTTTCTCTGTATCCCTGGCTGTCCTGGAACTCACTCTGTAGACCAGGCTGGCCTGGAACTCAGAAATCAGACTGCCTCTGCCTCCCAAGTGCTGTTTTTATATATATATATATATATATATATATATAAATAAAAGTGTGTATACACTCCAGGTAGTTTGACAAAGTTATGATCTGTTAAGAGGTAATCATCAGACTTTGACCTGCTTCTGCCAGCATTATTTATTTTTGTTGTTCTGGTCTCTTTCTACCTCTCCTTTTGGGTGTTTTCCTGACATAAAAAAAACTGTTACACGCCTTTAATCCCAGCACTTGAGAGGCAGAGGCAGGTGGAAACTGTTACTATATGTGGCTATTTTGCTCTTAAAGGATGACATGGTATATGTGTGCTTGTATTTGACTATATTCTACTGGCGATACTGTATTCCGTTACTCATAGTCCTAGTCCTGTGTGGTTGAACCCAGGACCTGTGTATACTGGGCACTCAACTCCTGTTACTGAGAAGACCCTCACCAGACCAACTTCGCAGTTATAGTTGTTTGTATGTTTATTGTGTCTTAGGGCTTTCTCCTTTTAACATTTGAGTCCCAGGGATTTAACTTAGGTTGTTAGGCTTTACCTACTCACTGGCCCTGCCAACATTTTAATTCTAGTTTAATATTGTAATACTAAATTTTAGTATTAAAAAAAACAAAAACTCAGGTAGTTCATGTAGTCCTTCTGTCCCAACTTCCCCAATGCTAGGATTGAAGTGGGAGCCATTAAGCCCAGGTGATTTTGAGTTTTTGTTTGTTTGGTTGTTTTGTTTTGTTTTGTTTTGTTTTAATTTGGGGACACACCCTCAACCTGCCACTTTCTTCTCTCATTGTGTCTTTCTGGCTACTCTGGAACTCTGTGTGTAGACCAGCCTGCCTTGAGTTAACAGAGATCTGTTTGTTTTAGCCTCTGAGTGCTGAGATTAAAGGTGTGTACAGCCAGACCTAGTGAGAGGTTCTGTTTTTTTGCATGTATGTTTTGTTCCCTTTTTTCTTTTCTTTTTTTTTTTTAAAAAACAGAGCCTTGGCTGTTCTTCTGGACTTGATTTGTAGACCAGCCAAGCTTTCACAGAGACCACCCTGCCTCTACCTCCTGAATGCTGGGATTTATGGCATATGCCACCATGCCTAACCTTGGTGGGAAGTTTTAAGTATGCCAGTAACAATTAATTTTTGGTTTACTGCTATTGCAGTTTGCATTGTTGCATTTTTTTCTCAGAGCAGAAATTGCTGTCCTGCAAAGTTAAGGGCAAACTAATATCTATCTATCTATCTATCTATCTATCTATCTATCTATCTATCTATCTATCTATCTATGTGTTTTGGCTTTTCAAGGCAGGGTTTCTCTTTGTAGCCCTGGCTGTCCTGAAAATTCATTCTGTAGACCAGGCTAGCTGTGAACTGAGAGATTCACGTGTCTCTGCCTCCCTAGCACTGGGATTGAAGGTGTGCAAGGCCACTGCCAAATATTTTTTAAATGTAGGTTACTTGGACTTCATTTAAAAAGAAACAAATAAATCTTAATTTGCTACAAATGATAACATTGAGAAAAAAACAACACATACTGAATATAGTAGCATATGTCTGCAATTCCAGAATCTTAATGGGTTTAGACAGGAGAGTTATGAGTCCAAGATCAGTCTGTACTATATAGTGAGAGGGACTCTCAAGAAACAAAACTATGGAGGCTGGAGAAATGGCTCAGCAGTTAACAGCACTGACTGCTCTTCCAGAGGTCCTGAGTTCAAATCTCTGCAACCAGATGGTGGCTCACAACCATCTGCAATGAGATCTGGAGTGTCTGAAGACAGCTATAGTGTACTTTCATACAACAATAAATTTAAAAAAAAAAAGAAAAAGAAACAAAATTATCATGAGATGCCACTGGAGGTTTTTTTTTTGTTGTTGTTTTTTAATGTCAAGGCTGGAGAATGGCTCTGCAGTTAAGTATGCTTGCTTCTTTTCTAGAAGATAGTTCAGATTTCAAGCACACAGGGAGAGCTCAAAACAACCTGTTAAACTCCAGTTCCAGAAGTTCCAGCACCCTCTCCGGGCCTTCCTAAGCATCTGCACATACACATAAACTAAAAAATCTTTTTTTTTTTTTTTTTTTTGGTTTTTTTCGAGACAGGGTTTCTCTGTATAGCCCTGGCTGGCCTGGAATAGACCAGGCTGGCCTTGAACTAAGAAATCCACCTGCCTCTGCCTCCCAAGTGCTGGGATTAAAGGCATGCACCACCACATCTGGCTAAAAAAGTTTAAAAAAAAAAAAAAAAACAGCTGGTGGTGCCTTCTTATAATCCCAGTAATTGAGAGGCAGAGGCTACACAGAGAGAGAGTGAGTTGGTTTGGTTTGGTTTTTGGTTTTTTGAGACAGGGTTTGTCTGTGTAACAGCCCTGCTTGTCCTGTAGGACAGACTGGCCTTGAACTCAAGAGGTCTATCTTTTTTCATCAAGTGTTAGGATTAAAGACGTGATTTGAGAGAGAAGAAAATGATAGAAGTTGGGTGTGCAAGCTTTATATTTATATTTATATATAATCTTAGCACTTGATAAGTTGAAATAAGAGGATATCTCAAGCAACCTGGGCTAACTTAGTAAACACAACAATAAAATGAGGTGGGAGAAGCAAACCTGAGGACCTGAGTTTGAATTCCATCACTGTCTTAGTCAGGGTTTCTATTCCTGCACAAACATCATGACCAAGAAGCAAGTTGGGGAGGAAAGGGTTTATTCGGCTTACACTTCCATACTGCTGTTCATCACCAAAGGAAGTCAGGACTGGAACTTAAGCAGGAGCTGATGCAGAAGCCATGGAGGGATGTTCTTTACTGGCTTGCTTCCCTTGGCTTGCTNAGTACAATCACCCAAGTAATAAATCAGATATGGTCACTCATGGACCCCATCATTGTGGCATGCTAAGACAAGATAGCTGGGGTTTCTGGCTTGACATTCTAGCTGGGTATTCTTACTGCTGTTAGTAGTAAAGGTTCTCATAAGTAGGACCAGTAAGATGCTCAGTGGGTAAAAGAAAGCACTTCCTGAGTTTGATCTCTAAACCTGAGATTGTAGGTGTGAACTGACTCTGAAAGTTGTACTCTGACCACCATTCTTCCAGTCTTTAGACACCAGAAGAGGGCATTAGATCCCATTACAGATGGTTGTGAGCCACCATGTGGTTGCTGGGAATTGAACTCAGGATCTCTGGAAGAGCAGTCAGTAAGTACCCTTAACCACTGAGCCATCTCTCCAGCCCCCTTTTCTCCCTTCTTTCTGTGTGTGCAATAGTAGAAATTGAGCCTATAGCCTCACACGTACCAAACCTGTGTTCTTCCATTTAGCCACAACATCGGCTTAAGTTTTCTTAAGTCTGGTAAGATTTTTAGCAAGAATAAAGGATTGCTGTCAGAAGACTAGAAACAAAGAATTAGTACTTAGCTCCTAGAAAATTTTATAATTAAAACCTCAATATTTTGAATTTATTTTTATTTATTTTTTATTATTTTTGGGGGGGGGGGGTTTCGAGACAGGGTTTCTCTGTGCAGCCCTGGCTGTCCTGGAACTCACTTTGTAGACCAGGCTGGCCTCGAACTCAGAAATCCGCCTGCCTCTGCCTCCCGAGTGCTGGGATTAAAGGCTTGCGCCACGACGCCCGGCTTGAATTTATTATTTAAATGCCTTTTTAATCTGATTTTTAGAAACAGTACAATAATAGATTTAAATTGAGTATGAAAGGATTAGGTTGAAGGACAAGACTTAAAAGAGATCTAGTTGCCCATTTGATCATTACTACCTAGTAGAGGCTCTAGAGTTATTGATTTTGGAGTTTTGTTTGTTCAAATGTATGTGTTGAATGTATGTATGTGTGTATGTATGTATGTATGTATGTATGTATGTTTTAGGTGTTTGGTGCCTTTCTTTTCTTTCTTTCTTCTTTTTTTTTCTTTTTGGTTTTTCGAGACAAAGTTTCTCTGTGTAGCCCTGGCTGTCCTAGAACTCACTCTGTAGACCAGGCTGGCCTCGAACTCAGAAATCTACCTGCCTCTGCTTCCCAAGTGCTTTTATTAATGGCAGTAACTGCCACACCCTGCTCACTTGTCTGCCTGCTGTCTACCTACCTGTCTTGCTCTGTCTGTTTTTTTCCTCCATCCCTCCCTCCCTTTCTCCCTCCCTCCCTCCCTCCCTCCCTTTCTCCCTCCCTTTTTTTTTCTTTTAATGGTTTGGACTCAATTGGTTTAGTTTTCATTCTGCCCATAGAAACTAGTCATTATCACACTATTCATAAATGAACTTTGAGCTAGCTGGGCGTGGTGGCGCACACCTTTAGTCCCAGCAATCGGGAGGCAGAGGCAGGTGGATTTCTGAGTTCGAGGCCAGCCTGGTCTACAATGTGAGTTCCAGGACAGCCAGGGCTATACAGAGAAACCCTGTCTTGAAAAACCTAAATAAATAAATAAATAGATAAATAAATAGATAAATAAATAACTAAATGAACTAACTTTGATTAGATCTAGGAAATGATAGGTTTCTACATTGTAGGTGTAATGTGAATATTGTTAATTAACATGGTAACCTTTTTTTCTTCTTTTTCAGTGTTTCATTGGCAGGCTACAATAATGGGGCCAGTAAGTATTTACTTTGATTCCTTAATAATTGTCTCAAGTAATTTATCCATTTTTAATCTCACTTTCTTATCATCAACAGAATGACAGCCCCTATCAGGGTGGAGTATTTTTCTTGACAATTCATTTCCCAACAGATTACCCCTTCAAACCGCCTAAGGTAATTGGTATATGATCATTGCTCTTAAGAAGCTCTGTGTGGTACTGGTAAACGAATCACAAAGATTTCTTTTTCTTCAGGTTGCATTTACAACAAGAATTTATCATCCAAATATTAACAGTAATGGCAGCATTTGTCTTGATATTCTACGGTCACAGTGGTCTCCAGCACTAACTATTTCAAAAGGTAACGGAATGGTTATTTGATATCAAGGTGAAAAAAACTGATTTTTGTGCAGGGTATGGAGGAGCACACCTTTAATACCAGCACTGTGGAGGCAAAGGCAAGCAGATATCTGAGTGCCTGCACTGTATAGTGAGACCCTGCCTCAAAGGGGAAAGTAACTGCTCTTTGTTACTGTTCTCTGTTGGCTTATCTTTTTTTTTTTTTTTTTTTTTTTTTTTACCCCCGAGACAGGGTTTCTCTGTACAGCCCTGGCTGTCCTGGAACTCACTCTGTAGACCAGGCTGGTCTCGAACTCAGAAATCCGCCTGCCTCTGCCTCCCGAGTGCTGGGATTAAAGGTGTGCGCCACCACACCTGGCTGGCTTATCTTTTTAAGATTATCTGGGTTTTGTTGTTTTAAAGAAAATGAATGATGTGATTGTTTGATTTTATTTATTTGTTTTGTTTAAGACGGGGTCTTACTCCATAGTTCAGGCTGGCCTTAGCTTCTACAGTGCTGGGATTACAAGTGTTAGCTACTGTACCTGGTTAAAACTTACTTTATTTTTGAGACAGTCTCCTATATTCCAGACTATCCTTGAAGTTTCTGTGTGTCAGACAACTACTCTTGTCTGTTGGAAATTTGAAAGCTGATATTCTCTGAATATGAGCCTCTAAAAATTGACATTTGCTAGTGCTGACATGTATTTTCAATCTAGGATTTAGAAGAGCTGTTTTGTTCTGCTAATAACTGAACTCAGAGCAGAACCTCATGTACATTATGCAAGCTTTCCACCACTAAGCTACCTGCATTCACAATTCTAAATTCTTATCATTGTTGCCATCTCAGGTTGGGTTTTTGGTGGTGATTTGTTTTCCCCTGGAAACAGGGTCTCACTGTGCTACTGTGGCTGGCCTTGAACTGACAGATATTTACCTTTTCACCTGCCTTTGCCTCTTGAGTGCTTTGATTAAAGACCATGCCCAGCCTCTGATGTTTAAGCCTTTTTACTTTGGTCTTCTACTAACCTACACTTTTTTATTTTTTTACTATCCCAGTACTTTTGTCCATCTGTTCTCTGTTGTGTGATCCCAATCCAGATGATCCTTTAGTGCCTGAGATTGCTCGGATCTACAAAACAGATAGAGAAAAGTAAGTATCACCTCCAGATAAAAAAACTGTCAGGCATGGGATGGAGCTGTTACTTACAGAGTTGTATATAGACCAAAAGTTTAAGATAAACTCTCTAAGGGGTACATGAAACGGGCTTCTATACCATATATTATAAACAGATGATACTGATCTCATATATATAGTTGTCTAATGTAACTTCTACTGAAAACCTTTCTTACAGTACTTACCTTTGTGTCTTGTTTGGTTTTGGACTTGTGAATTACTGTGCATCAGGTTCCCATTTATTTATCTTATATATAGTTTGGTAAATTAATGGGAAAGATAATTGGCTTTACTACCATTTGGCATAAAGGTGCCAAATCTTTTTTTTTTTTTTTTTTAAAGATTTATTTTATTTATTATATGTAAGTACACTGTAGCTGTCTTCAGACACTCCAGAAGAGGGCGCCAGATCTCGTTACGGATGGTTGTGAGCCACCATGTGGATGCTGGGATTTGAACTTATCACCTTCGGAAGAGCAGTCGGGTGCTCTTACCCGCTGAGCCATCTCACCAGCCC
>LR753345.1:881038-1076903 GCA_902729485.2 Mus minutoides | reverse complement strand
TTTCTCAGTTAATACATAGCTAATAGCTCTTATTTTTCTTATGTTTTTAACTGCTTTAGGCCTATTTCGATGTAAGGGTGGAGATGTATTTGATGGAAATCCGTGTGTATATTTAAGACCCCGTTGCTCCTCTGGAGCTTGTACGTTCACGAATGATTCATCTGTGTAATAAACTGATTACTACAGTCATTACAGATAATTTTGTGTGAATAGGCTTTTTTGATTTAAAAACTTGGTCTAGCTAAGATTAGTGGTGGATTTTTCCTCACCCCTGAAATGTTTTCATCTATATTTGTTGCATTTCAAAATCATGAAACAATTCCAGTTTACATACTAAAAAAGATATAAGAGTAATTTTATTAAACAAGGTAGAGGCATAAGCTTAAAGGCATTTTCATGAAACTTATATGTGCACCATTCCAGGAACATGACTGTTAAACTAAATAAATTTGCTTTGTTAATGAAACTGAGCAGCATTTCACCAAAACCTTGTGACAGTCTCTTGGTACATAGGGCATAGAACGCAAAGGTGTTAGTTGCTATTTGATAAATTAATTAATTGATTGTAATTATAAAGAGTAACTGACCAAACCTGGGAAACATGAGCACAATCTTGTATTGGAGAGTCTACGTTATTACTTTGCACTAACATTTGCAAGATGTCCATTGGTTTTAAATTGTACTGTATGTGGCTTTTTGAAGTCTTCCCTTGACTCTAGTAAAATGTAGTTTGAAATTTGTAAACAACTGTTAATCCAGAAACATTCATGTGAACTAGGCTAGTTACCTCCCCTTGTCCCTTTTCCTAAATGTAAGCCGGGCCAGCTTGAAGGCCATGGCCGATGCTCTAGTCACCACGATCTTTGAAATGCATCTTTACACTCTTGCACAAAAATTGAGGAATAAATGACCACTGCTTTTGGTTTTAAACTTGTTCACCTGTCTCATCTCTCACTGTCAAATGTTCCTCCAGCTCAACCTGTCAGCTAAAAGTCTCTTAATTAGCAGCTGGCTGCTTATACAGATTTCAGGAATGCTATATTAGCATCTCCTTGGCCCTGCAGGTAATTGCTTTAACCAGTTGTGAAAGAAAAATTCAAAATTGAACTGGAAATTACCACGTATTATTACTGTTATAGACAAATCGAAATTCACTTTTGGGTGCTGTGTGTATGTTTGTCTGTTTCAGTGGGCCTCAGTCCTAGCAGATGCTAATCAAATCCTCTGCTATTGGCTGTATCCTGCTAAACTTCCCTGGTTTTACTATTAATTCTACTTCCTTTGGATTCCATTGCACAGCTCTCATTTGCCCATTCTTACTTGACTCTCATCTCAGAGAACTGCTAGCTTATTACAATTTTTAAAATTATAGTGTGGGTATTTTTTTTTTACAAGAGTGCTATAAGTATTGTGCTAAATAAAAGCAAATTTGGATGATCACAAACAATATTAGGCCGGGAAATGCAGTTTGAGGATGAAGCACTATTGTTTCAGTTGTTTTATGATTCCTTTCTCACAATCTGAAAACCTGTCACCTGGACTGATTCTCACATAGGCTTACACAAAGTTTCTCTCATGTCTAAAGGCTAGTTTGAATCAAGCTTGTTTTATTCTGTGAGACAGTGGTTACAAAAGAATGAAAGTTATGGGGCTGGGTTTGGGGGGGCGGGCTTAAGGTAATAGTAGTTGAGATAATTTTGTCAAGTTATATTCAGAGCAATCTCTTGGTAAAAACAAACCATTTCAGGTATTGGCATTATTGGCTAATAGTCAAAGGCATCATTGTCCTGCTAACTTTGTCTAGAACAAAGATATAGCAGGATCATAATGGTTGAAGAGACAGGAAGGTTTGTCCTTGTCTGCAGTCAAGGACAAACTCTGGCTTTGTCTTAGAATATAGGATCCTTAATATTTGTCCTGATGTTTCAATAGAATTGTCTTTTTTCCTGGCTCTTTTGGATTGTGGATGTACTTCCTCTTCTCACCCCCACACCTTGCACCTTTGGAGCTGTGGAATACATATACACTCCTGTGCAGGTTTCTGTTTCCCTGTGTTGTGTGTGCACTTAGGTGAATACTGGATTTCTCCAAGTTCTCTTTCCTTAAAGTCTTCATCTGAGTATAGTGGTTCACAGGTTATCCCAGTTTTTTAGAAGCATGGGCTTGAAGATCTAGAGTCTGGAGTACAAGAGATCTTGTCTAAGTAAAAGAATAAGAAAAAAAAACTTTCTCTTGGCACTGTAACCTTACTTAAAGCGATTGTGTTCTAGATCATTTCTGAACCAATTCATTGTTGCTGTATTTTACCTTAGTGTAAATTTCAAACTCAGTTTGAAAGCCTTTTATGTTCTTTGGCCTCAAGGCTATGTAATAGTCACCCACCATCCAGCTTTCTTATCTCAGTGACTGCACTTTAGCTAGTTGAAGCAAAAGTTAGACATTTTGATTAGTGGCTAGGGATCACTTTTCATCTTTGAATTATTCATAGTGTTACCTTTCATCAGATGCAAATGTAACTGTGTGCTTCTGTAGAATGCACAAGGATTTGGATTAGTCCCTATTACTTCACACCTAAAAGAATACCTTGGTACCAGTACAGCAGCTTAGCAGTCTTTGATTCATTTTTTTTCCCCCAATGGTTTGATTTTAACCTATGTAAGTTGTTCGTAGAATTTCCTATATTGAAATCAAATGGTTCATCACTTGTAGGAAAGAAAGCAAGAAGCCACTAAATACCCAAGCTAGGCTTTTAAGATGTGGTACAGAGAGAAAGAGCAGGAGCCCTGATAAATGTATTGAGTTACCCTTCAACCTTTTGAGAGTATGGGGGATATTGCTACAGCTTCCTTAGGTACATAACCATCTCCCATATCTACTATTAAAATTCTCTGGCTTGAACTTCTTACTGAATTATTTAAGCCTTGAACTTTTTTTCTTTTTGACATTTAGTTTTACTTTTGTTATATATGCTGTGTTTGAACTTGTGAGCTGAATTCTTCTGTTTCCATTTCCTAGGAGCCGGGACTTCAAGCATAGGACACTACACCCAGTTCAATTGTGAAAATATTTCTGTTTTTGAGACATGTTTTCATGTAGCTAAGACTGGCTTCAAACTTGTGGAGCTGCAGATGTCCTTGAAATTCCAGTCATTCTGCCTCCTGAGTGCTGGAATAACAGGCACCATGCAGCTCTAACACAGTTACACAATGCAGGGAACTGAGCCAGGATGTCATGCATGCTAGACAAGCAGGCACTCCACCAACTATAAATATCCTTAGCCTCCATTTCATTTTTGTTGTTTGTTTTTTTTTTTCAAGACAGACTTGCTCTGTGTAGCTGGGCTATCCTAAACCCTCTATGGATCGGGCTGGCCTCAGAATTACAAAGATCTACCTTCCCCTGCTTCCCAAGTGCTAAGATTAAAGGTATTCAATACCATTCTTGCCTTAAAGATTTTTTTTTCTTAATGTGTATGTATGGTGAGCCTGCATGAATATATGTGCACCACATGCATATGTCAAGGGTACCAGATATCCTAGAACTCACCAGAATCCCTGAACCTTGAGTTACTGGTAGTTGTAGGGTACTATGTAAGTGCAGTAGCATTAAGTATAAATCTGTATGTGGTTTTGAGCGTGCCTCAACACACATGTGGTTAGAGAACAAGGTCCTAGAGATGGTTTTCCTTCTGCCATGCCAGTTCCAAAGGTTGAATTTAGTTGTCAGGCTTAAAGAGTAATGTTCCTCAGGTGTTGAATCTTAAATTTTCATAGTAGGTGAAGAGGGGATTTTGTTTAAGGAGAGCCATCTTCCCACAAATTGCCAGTTTTTTCAGGTTTGGTCTTCCTAAAAATTGAGGTTGAAGTTTCTGGAGGCATCCCAAAGGATAATCTGGCATCTAGGCTTTAAAGCCAGCACTATCTTAGAAGAGAATGGTTGGGGCTGGTGAGATGGCTCAGTGGGTAAGAGCACCCGACTGCTCTTCCGAAGGTGATAAGTTCAAATCCCAGCATCCACATGGTGGCTCACAACCATCCGTAACAAGATTTGGCGCCCTCTTCTGGGGTGTCTGAAGACAGCTACAGTGTACTTACATATAATAAATAAAATAAATCTTTAAAAAAAGAAAAAAAACTCCCTGCTGAATGGTTTATAGAAACAGCAGGCTATTCCGTTTATAAATAAATAAATAAATAAATGAATGAATAAATGAATCTTAAAAAAAAAAAAAAGAAGAGAATGGTTGGTTCCATGCTTGAAGTAATTGGTTGGTTACTTTGTGACCCTAAGGTTGCCCTTACTAATAAGGTGTTACTCTTGGTTTTACTCACCAGGACACCCCAGTCCTCCAAGCTGAAGTTACAACCATCCTTAAAGATCTGTTGCTAGCTGACAGAATATTGTGCCAATTGCTAAAGGATTTAGTCTTGTTTGAAAGGATATTGTGAGCTTCCAAGCACATGCTGTAGAGTGGCGAAAGGGGTTGTGGGAAGAAAAAGGGAGTTGAACCTTTATGGAAGTGTGGCTCTAGATCTTTTCACTTAGCCTTTGAAGCAGATAGGGCAAGGACATGAGACAAGATGGAAGGAGGATCTGGTGGATTGTTGTGTTCGCCAAGAAATGTGAGCGGGTGCAACTTCTGAGCTGCAGTGAGTTCATTGTTTATATTTGGGGTGGGAGACAGACAAAATTGCCCCAACACTAGCTTTAGTTTTTATGTATTCTGGCCAATGTTAACAAACTAGAGTTATATTTTCAGTGTCTACTGGTAAAGGAGGTTCTGTGTGGGTGCTAGTTTCTCTGTAGCCAGCAGAGGGCAATGATGACCTGTAGCTTTTAAAACTACAAGGTGTGTGAAGTCAGTGAATGTGCGTGGACAGAACCTAAGAGGAGCTTTTGTTTTGAGTAAGGCTTCTTTTGGGATTGGCTTTTTGTTGGTGTACTTAGAAGCAGATGGACCAGTGCTTAGTTCAGTCAGATACTCAGGCTTACTATAAGAGAACAGGTTATAGTGACTTAGGTCCTGTTCCAGGGTTGTCTTTACCTGGTGAAATTGTAGTCAGTCATCTCTTTATTACATAAATAGCTTCAACACCAGCTTCACCCACTTAGTTGTGTTCAGTTTTACATTTCTGCCGCCTACTGTTGCCTTTTCAAAAGCAGGTAGTTAAAATCCATTCTCACTTGTTTGCCTATGTCAGCTGGGCAGCCATAACATGATTTTTTAATGCCCAAAGATGGAGGTTCAGAAAAAAAAGAGAGCACTCATAGTAAGGCGTGGGAAATACTGTCCTTTTCAGTCTATCTTGTGATTTGGGGACCTAGGCTTTCTAGTTCCAGTGCAACAGCTGTAGGCTTCCAGGGCCACCATCCGGAAGCCAGCTGCGTCTTCATTGGGAATTCTTTGAAATTGTAGGCTTGGCCATCTGGGTATGCAAATAACTTTAGATTTGCTGAAGTCACCAAGTAGTTGCAACCCAGGCAGAGCTATGAGAACCAATACTATCCCCAGATTAGGAAAGCATCTAGGGGCTGTTGGTGCCTGGAAGTCGGGCTTTTGGTTGTATGCCTCTACAGAGGGAAGTCTAGGGGACTCCCTGAGTTCCACTTTAGCTCCTGACCATGTGAACGAAAACTTTGGACCTGGGAAAGACTCTAATAAAGAGGTATCCCTTGATTCTATCAGGACATGACTTTCCTGAAGGAAAGGCTGAATTGCTAGTAACACAGGCAATAGAACTGGATCTTAGGCAACCCGGAGAAGGGCTAGCAGACTGAGCCCCTGAATGTCCGGTGCTCCCTTGCGTGCGTGCGTGCGTGCGTGTGTGTGTGTGTGTGTGTGTGTGTGTGTGTGTGTGTGTGAGAGAGAGAGAGAGAGAGAGAGTATCTGGCAGTAGCAGGAGGAATTTGTGCTCTGGTGGAGAGGGTCAGGATCAGGGAGTCTGTAGACTTCCTGTCTGCCCTGTCCCTGTTGGAAAGAACAGAGCCATGGAGAATGTGGCTGACAGACTCCAGACAAGGGAAAGCATAGGCCAGCTTGTGTGTGTGCAGGAGGGGCTGTCCATGTTGTTAAGAACATTTGAAGATTGTGAGCATGGACATTCCTTAGTGTTTATGCATATGGGTGTGAACCTAAATCTTAGCCTTTACAAAAGAGTAGTAAGATCTAAGTGAAATCATATGCGTTTTGGTTGTATAATTTAGGGCAAATGATTTATATGTCCTTTGAATTTTCTCTCTCTCTTTTTTTTTCCCTTGTTCCAGTCAACCTGCACGCTCGCTCCTCTCGACCCTGCTTGCTCTGGCCAGCTCTGCTTGCTCCGGCCGCTCCCGTACAGCCCCGCTCGCTCCCGTCCTCCCGCTCGCTCCAGTCTGCCCCGCTCGCTCCGGCCAGCCCCGCTCCAGCCCCGCTCGCTCCGGCAGGAATTTTCTCTTATAGAAGATGTACACTTGGTCTCTAACAGCCTGTAGGTAAGACTTGATGGGAAATGATCTTACCAATTAAAGAATTGTGAGCCAGGCTCAAGGAAGTAGCTATGAACAGTTGTACAGATGCCCTGGATTTTTTTTTTTTTTTAAGATTTATTTTATTATATGTAAGTACACTGTAGCTGTCCTCAGACACTCCAGAAGAGGGAGCCAGATCTCGTTACAGATGGTTGTGAGCCACCATGTGGTTGCTGGGATTTGAACTTATCACCTTCGGAAGAGCAGTCGGGTGCTCTTACCCACTGAGCCATCTCACCAGCCCCCTTGTTTTATTTTTTAATGGCAAATCTTTTAAGTAAGGCCAGTATTTGGGGCACCAGGTACCTGGTATAACTGCCTGGGCTTGCATACCTCTTCAGCAAGACCCATGAGTGAGGTAGGCACATGGATTAGGTGCACCCGTCTTGCCAACCACCTGTGACTGGTGGCTATAAAGCCTGGAGGGACAGTACAGTGTTAAGAGAATTTGCCTATGGCTCGGGGTGAGACATGGTCATAGCAGATCAGATCTCTTTCTCCACGGGTTTCTCAGTTGTGCTAGAAAGGGAAGGGAAAGAAACTGAATGGATGGTTGTGATACCCACTATAGCCGGATCCTTGCTGTCCTCATTCTAGAGCACAAAAACAGTCCACATTCCCTAGTCACAGAGGACAGTCTCTGTGATCTTGGGTCAGTGTGTGAGACTTGAGAGTCACAAAGTTAGAGAACCAAACTGTCACACGGGCATAATCTTTAGGGGGAGCTCTCTTGCTAGCAGAGATTCCTGGAAGTCCCTGGGTGGGCCCAGGCCTGCACATGAAGTTAAGACTGCACCCTAGCTGACCTGCTTTAGCTCACAGCATAGGGTGTTCTGTAGGACTGAAGATCTCTGTCCTGCTCTCATGAACATGCTTCCTCAGGACAGGAGTCAGGATATTGCTAAGTTCTATGGCCAGCCCTGTTTTGCTGGAGAGAGTCTTTCTGGGGATTTTTTGTTGCTGGTTTTGGAGACAGAGTTTCTCCCTATAGCTCTGGTTATCTCTCCAGGAACTGACTCTTAAGTCATGCTGGCTTCAGTGATTTACCTGCTTTTGCTTCCAGAAAGTTGTGTGCATTCACACCCAACTTTTTTTTTTTTTTTTTTTTCCTTGTTCCAGTCAACCCCGCTCGCTCCCGGCCGCCCCCGTATGGCCCCCCGCTCGTTCCAGCCGGCCCGGCTTGCTCTGATCGGCTCCGCTTGCTCCGGTTGGCCCCGCTCGTTCCGGCTGTTCCCGTTCGGCCCCACTCGCTCCGGCCCTGCTAGCTCTGGCCGTCCCTGCTTGTTTTTGGCCGTCCCCGCTCGGCTCCGCTCACCGGAC
This sequence comes from Mus minutoides, assembly GCA_902729485.2. Lineage (NCBI taxonomy): Eukaryota > Metazoa > Chordata > Mammalia > Rodentia > Muridae > Mus > Mus minutoides. Next base: position 1,069,076 of record LR753345.1, on the reverse strand, counting down.
AGCCTCACTTGCTCCGGTTGGTCTCTCCAGTCCAAGGATTCATTTCTTATTATTCTTCATAAGTACGCTGTAGCTGACTTCAGACGCACCAGAGGAGGGCGTCAGATCTTGTTACGGATGGTTGTAAGCCACCATGTGGTTGCTGGGGATTTGAACTCATCACCTTCGGAAGAGCAGTCGGGTGCTCTAACTGGCTGAGCCATCTCACCAGCCCCACACCCAACTTTCTAGGACTTTAACCAGTACTTCTATTTCTCTTGGATAAAATAAAGGGATAGAGAGTGGGCTTAAGTAGGGACAGTCCTTAGGGGATTTGGAAGACTCTGGTTGGGTAACTTGGTGGGGGGGATGTTTTGTCTTCTAAAGCTTGTGGAGGGAGGTAACAGAAAATAAGATCAGCAGCTGTATTTGAGTTTCATCTGGTGAGAGGTTGGGGGTGGTTTCTCCACCAAGGTCCCACGGCCAGAGTGACATGATAGCTACTTGGGCTCACCTTGCTGCTAGGACGTGGCCAGCTAGGTCGGGGGAAGAGTGTGGCTTCTTTTTTTGTTTGTTTGTTTGTTTTGTTTTTTCGAGACAGGGTTTCTCTGTGTAGCCCTGGCTGTCCTGGAACTCACTTTGTAGACCAGGCTGGCCTAGAACTCAGAAATCCGCCTGCCTCTGCCTCCCGAGTGCTGGGATTAAAGGCGTGTGCCACCACGCCCGGCAGAATGTGGCTTCTTTATGGGTGAAAGCAACCATGGGAGTTGAGTTTGTGACATTTGAGTAGCGTTTCCCAGATGTAATGACAGAAGTAGTTTTGCTGCTAAGGTGAGTCAGGTTCCCAGAGAGGAAGAAAGCTTAAAAGTTTAGAGTGATGCTAAGTATAAGTGATCAGCCATTAACTTATTAGCATAGTGGCTCTCAACCCTCCTAATGCTGTGACCTTTTAATACAGTTCTTCATGTTGTGACCTCCAAAATATAATTTTTGTTGCTATTTCTTAACTAATATTGCTGTTACGAACCATAACATGAATCTGTCTTTCCCACTGGTCTTAGGTGACCCCTGTAAAAGGGTAGTTCGACCCCTAAAGGTGTTTCTTGATCCACAGGCTGAGAACTGTCTAGCACATAGCCATTCATAGTGACCCAGGCCTCCTTTGTTAAGTTTACCTGCTACCTGAGTTTTCACTTGGTAGTCCTGTCAGAGCTTCTAGAGAAAGCTAGTTTGCCTGTCTCTGGTGTGGTGGGAGGTGGGGGTGGGGGCATGCCACATGATGAAAAGTTGTATTCATGGTGGGAGCTATGAAAAATTGGGTGGCCCAGTTGTATTCCACTTGGGCTCTAGGGTCCATTGTGGTAGCCAGTATACACAACTTAACAGTATTTTTTGAGGTTATGTGACATACAGTATGACCATCTGACTTTTGCCTTGTGCAGCCAGACTTAATAACTCCCCCATTTTTGTCTAGTGTAATTTTATATCCTGGCAAGTAGTGGGTGAGTGTAGGGTTAGGGCATTCGTTGTGGTGCTGTGGGCCCTGTGTGTGGTAGATCTGGTTGTGTGGTAGTGTGATATGCTATATCATGGTGCAGTTTACATGTGACTGATTCCATCGTGTGTCCTTGCAGACCAAACATTTAACTCTGTTGGGTTGTGACTTGTGTCAGAGACTAGAGTGGTGAGTCTGCCTTCTTTGTAATGCCTTAATGTACAGTTGTGTATCAGGCGACCCAACTATTCCCTTTTGCAGTCTGTGTGTTTTTTTACCTCAGCCACGGGTGCCCATACCGGTGCTGGCCACGCTGCCCCTCCCCACCCCTCCCCCGCGTGCGCGCTGGCCGCCTGCGCCGCGCAGCGATCGATCGCCATTGATTGTCCCTGACGAGCTGCTCCACTTTCCAGCCAATGTCAGGAGGGGGGGGATCTCCGCCGCCCTGGCGGTGTCATTTCCACACACTCCCTGGGCTGCCGCCAGCACGGGCATCTCCAAGAACCGGCCTGGATTGCCCAGAGTGTGGAGTGAACCGCCTACTTCGCAAAGGAAGCCCCCACCGCTAACAATATAAGCACTTGCCCCCTGCTTTCTAGCTGTGACACTCAACTCCCAAGGTGGGTGGGCAAATAGATGTCCTCACAAATAGATCCAGGTGGGCTTGTGCACCCATAGGGCTGGGCTGTAGCCTCTGGTTCCTGTAGACAGAGGCGCCAGCGGGCCAGCTTTGCTGGCCCAAACAGATGCTAATGATTTTCCGGGAGGCGCTGGTTATCTCTTGCCCCAGCCGGCAAGTTGCAGAGCTGGGCCATCCATACACTTCCATACCCTGCTTTCCCACCTCCGGGATCCCCACCAGATGACCATTCGGCCCCAAGTAGGTCGTGAGGGTTTCAGGCTGTCCGGCTGTCCCTGGAGCTATGTCTGTGCTGCGTGGGAATATATGCTGTATCCATTTTGGATGCTACTAATATCCTTGCCAAAGGACCCTCATGCATATCCACCTAAGCTGGGGAAACTGGGTCTTGTAAAAGACTAAGGTCATGTACCCCCATTCCTGCTCAGCTGAGTGGGGTCACCCTTTTGAAAAGCCATCCTTCGGGTGGGGGAAGGGGGGACCGCAACCCTCCTCCTCCTTCCTTCTCAGGGGCCAGAGCCAGTTTCCAGACTCCCTAGTGGAAGTGCTGACGTGGCTCTGGGCAGCTGTCTAGGGCCGGGAAGCGGGGCAGATGTCACGCAGCCCAGGGGAGGAGGCGGCTCCCTGGGAGGGCGGGCAGGGCTGCTGGCCAGGCAAGACTACCTCCTCCCCCTTCGACCTGGCTCTGTCTGTCTGGAGCTGGGCTCAACCACTGAGTCTAGCTGACTAGCAGTCAGAGACTGCTCCAGTTCCTGTGTGACTGACAGAGCCGCAGCCTCTCCGATTCCTTCTCTCTTCTTGCTCGAGAATAAAGCACACCTGCATTGCACGGGCAGTTCCTCAAGTGAAAGCAGGGGTGTGTGAAGTCCCATCCCAATGCCAGGCACATTGTTCCTGCCCAATAAATGCTAGCTGTTGTTGTTGTCTCTACAAGTGGGAACTTGGTGTGTCCAAAGGCAAAACTGAGTCCTAAGGGTGCCAGCTGGCTTCAGAAACGATTGCCGCCAGCCTGATGCTGCACTGCCCCTGACTGTCTACATTTCTCATGCTTGTCCCTTCTCTCTGCAGTGTCAGCCCCTCTTGGCTCTTCCTGCTGCCAAGCTGCCCCCCCCCCTGCCTCTTCGGGTGGTTCCCTCCTATCTGGCGGCCACATTGGGTCCCTCGAGCAACACAGCCCCTTGGGAACAGCAATCGATGGGGCGGAACAGCCTCCCTGACAGATGGACCCACAGAGGCTGGGCTGTTTCTCCACAGCTCCCTAGGAAACCGGAGACAAGAGCTAAGCCACCATGGCCCCCTCCTAAATGGGGGGGGGGGGGGAACTTCCTGCTAGCCACAGACTCCGATAACTCTTAAAAAGAAATGGGCTTGGAGGGGTAGGGCAGTGGTATGTCTACCTTCCAGCTCACCCAGCCTTTTCTTTAAGCCCAGAATCTTCTTTGGGTCAAGCAGCATAGGGTTTGCCTGGCATTGGGATCAGTGAATCTTTTCCTGGGCATTGGAGATTGGTGTGTGGGTAGGTGAGCAGGCAGCCGATTCACATCCCTAAGGCCACAAGGGGGCTTTGAAGTGGGCTTGAAAGCGTTCTCTGCCAGAACTGGTAAAAGGATGAACTGTAGCCCCTGTGCATGTAGTGGTAGAGGCTGGAAAATACCCCTTGCCTCCTCAGGTTTGGGTATCAGTCAGGGGAAATCCTCCCTGGCTTTCTCAAGGCCTCAACACAACTGACATTCTAGGACTCAGGTCCTAATTTTTTTTTATCCTTATCAATGATCTCTATTTATTAGATGCCAGTAGCAGTGTAGACAAAAGTGTGGTCAGGGGCTAGATATGGGACCATTCACCTGTAGTCCCAACTCCTGGAAGGCAAAAGCAGAAGGATCACACCATGAGGTTGAGAGCCAGCCTGGTCTGCATAGTCTGTTTTAGTTCAGCCAGGGCTAAAATGAGGCTAGACCCTGTCTCAAAATACTAACAATGAAAAGTCTCCAAGGACAAGAGCTATAGCTTGGTGCTAGAGCACTTGCCCAGCACTAGGGGGTAAGGTGGGAGTAGGTTCCCAGGAATTGCCAAATAGCCATAATCTAACCTCAACCCCAAACACCTGGAGGTAATAGAATACCATGGGACGCCAGAGATCTGCAGCAATGAAAATGTGATCTCCCCAAACAGCCCTGTCCCCAGCCCTCTCAGGTCCAGGATTACCAGAAATGTCCCCTCTGCCATACCTCCCACTCCTAGCTTGCAATAAACTGCTTGAGCTGGCAGTGTTTCTGGTATCCTTGCTTATCCTTCTCAGGCTTGGTACCAATACCTCACTGTACTGCTGAGGCTACCAGTTATGGAGGCAGGGGAATAGATGAGGTCATGAGGCCACTTGAAGTGACTTAGTGACCTGTCTAGCCAGGTCAGCATGGAAGCACTCTCACTGATGATCAGCCCCCTTCCCACGTGTCCTGGCTACTTCCCCCAAGGTCATTGTTGGCTAGAGGTGGTGCTGGCAGAATTCAGCTCTCTATTGCTGGGGTTGTCAGAGAAGATTGTGAACACAGGTCCAGTGGGCCCAGACAGCTGACAGCTGGGCCACCTGAACACTGAGCTGTTCCAGAAGGCAGACAGGAAGAAAGCAGTGCAGATTAAACAGCACCAATCCATAGCCTTCAAAGCAGAGAACTGAGATGGGGACACCTCCTGGAGTCACCTCTCACACAGACAGGCAGAGCAGGGACAGCTTAGTGCTGTCTTACTCCTGGGAAGTCCCTGATTCTACCTAGTCCATTTATTTCCTAAATCATTCCTATTGTGGCCTGCATTCTGTCCCCCAGCAGAGACAGTACCCAGAATTCTGTTCTCTGGCTGAGTTGTGTCTTTATTCCTAGGAAAGAGCTCTTCTGAGGGGGGAATATCAGGACACAGGTCAACAGGTACCTCTGGCTGGAGGGATAAGACTGCCTGAGTGGTCAAGGCTGTCACTGAGATTGGCATTGACAAGAGATTAAGACAGTTTGGGGTGAAGAGATGGCTCAGTGGTTAAGAACACTTGCTTGAGCCGGGCCTGGTGGCGCACGCCTTTAATCCCAGCACTTGGGAGGCAGAGGCAGGTGGATTTCTGAGTTCAAGGCCAGCCTGGTCTACAAAGTGAGTTCCAGGACAGCCAGAGCTACACAGAGAAACCCTGTCTCGAAAAACCAAAAAAAAAAAAAAAAAAAAAAAAAAAAACCCAAACAAACAAACAAACAAAAAAACACTTTTGCTTGAGAACCTGGGTTTGATTCCCTACACTCAGATGGTTAGCTCATGGCATCCAGTGTAATGGGATCTGATGCTTTCTTCTGTCTTCTGTAGGCACTGCAGTTTCTAACCCCCAGGTCAGATGGCTCATAACCAACTACCTGGAACTCCAGCAGAGGGGAATCCAAGACCAAACACACATATACACATAATTAAAGGGACGTGCCTTTAATCCCAGTACTTGGGAGGCAGAGGCAGGTGGATTTCTGAGTTTGAGGCCCGCCTAGTCTACAGAGTGAGTTCCAGGATAGCCAGGGATCTACAGAGAAACCCTGTCTCCAAAAAAGCCAAAGAAAAGGAAATTAGTTGTGCCTTGTGCGTATGGATGAAGATGTGATCTCTCAGCTCCAGCGCCATGCCTGCCTGCTGCCACCATGGTTATGGACTGTAACCCTCTGAAATGGTTCTCAGGGGAAGTTTCCTGACTTTGTTTTAGCTAATAGAAGGGAAGAGAAACCATACTACCATTGGTTAGGAACCCTGAAGAAGCAAGGTTCTTAGAGGAGACACATGGCAGAAAGAGCCAGTGGACCTCCAGAACACGAGTTAAGAGTGCTGGGAAGAAGACAGACAAATGTAGGCAATCCTCCAAACAATGTCTACCATGAAAGCAATAGGAAGAGCATCCCTTATGTGGCAACACTGCTAGAAAGGAGGCCATCGAGGCAAAGGCAATTACTATTGGATGTGCTAACAGAATAGGGACAGATTAAAAGCAGGACTGGATGTCTCTGGGCAAGTCATAAGGGAGTCATTTTCTCTGGAGAATTCATAAATAACAGTAAAAACAACATTAAAAAAAAACAAAACGCCGGGCGTGGTGGCGCACGCCTTTAATTCCAGCACTCGGGAGGCAGAGGCAGGTGGATTTCTGAGTTCGAGGCCAGCCTGGTCTACAGAGTGAGTTCCAGGACAGCCAGGGCTATACAGAAAAACCCTGTCTCAAAAAAACAAAAACAAAAACAAAAAAAAACAAAAAAAAGCCGGGCGTGGTGGTGCACGCCTTTAATTCCAGCACTCGGGAGGCAGAGGCAGGAGGAGCTAAGTTCGAGGCCAGCCTGGTCTACAGAGTGAGTTTCAGGTCAGAACTACATGGAGAAACCCTGTCGAAAAAAAAGAAAAGACAAAACAAAATTTAAATCTTTCTCAAAAACAAGACACACAATTCATAACCGCCCAACCACCAGTAACGCCAGCACCAGAGTATCTAGCGCCCTCTTCTGGCCTCTAAAGACACATGCATTTAGAGACATACACATAAATAATAAAATAGGCCTTTAATAAAAAGTCCTGCAGTAGAGCGATGCCTCCGTGGTTAGGAGCACTGGTTGCTCTTCTAGGTTGGATTCCCAACACCCACATGACAGCTGGCAACAATCTACAACTCAAGTTCTAAGAGAGCTGATGTCTTTTACCTTCCTCAAGGACCAGGTATACACATAATAAAAATAAAAAAAAAATCCAGAGATCATGTTATACAGGTCCCAGAGTGAGGAAGAGTATGGCTGGAAGATGGGCAATAGCTTTGTAATCAGAGATGGGCCCAGTAAGCCTAGGAGGCTAAGACAGCAGGCAGCTTGAGGCTGGGTTCTAAAACAGTTGCCTCTGCATGACTTGGGTGGAGTCCAGGTCACCCACAAGACAAGCATAGCCACCACGGTCTAATCTAGCTAAGGTTTCTCTCCTTTCCTGAGGATTAGGCAGTGAAGGAGGCAGATGGGCCTTAGCAAAGGGGGCCAGGCGAGTACCACTGCAATCCCCTGCCAGGACCTGAGATAGCTGTATTTCATCAGCCATTAGCATCATCAATTGGAGGCCAGACCCTGGGCAGAGATGGAGACGTGTGACGTCAGTCCTCTGGAGAAATTAAGGACCAGAAACACCCTCACAGACTGCAGAAGAGACCGCAGGAACCCTAGCTAGCACTTGAGAGTGCAAAGGGGAGAGCAGTGGTAGAGGAGAGCTCTCAAAAGCTATCTCAGAGCCGGGCGTGGTGGCGCACACCTTTAATCCCAGCTCAGGATGCAGAGGCAGGTGGATTTCTGAGTTCAAGGCCAGCCTGGTCTACAAAGTGAGTTCCAGGACAGCCAGGGCTATACAGAGAAACCCTGTCTTGAAAAACCAAAATAAAATAAAATAATAGGGGCTGGCGAGATGGCTCAGTGGTTAAGAGCGCTGACTGTTCTTCCGAAGGTCCCGAGTTCAAATCCCTGCAACGACATGGTGGCTCACAACCATCCGTAACGAAATCTGATGCCCTCTTCTGGAGTGCCTGAAGACAGCTACAGGTGTAATTACATATAATAAATAAATAAATCTAAAAAATAAAATATAATAATAATAATAATAAAAGAGCATTTTCTGCTCTTGCAGAGGTCCCAGGTTTGATTGCCAGCACTCACCTGTACCACCTTCTCTGGCTTCTGTAGGTATCTGTATTCACACAACATATGCATAGACATATAGTAGGCCCACATATATACATATATATATATATATATACACACAAGTTATTTATTTTATTTATTTTTATTTCATGTGCATTGGTGTTTTGCCTGCATGTATGTCTGTGCGAGGATGTCAGATCCCCTGCAACTGGAGTTACAGACAGTTGTGAGCTGCCGTGTGGGTGTTGGGAATTGAACCTGGGTCATCTGGAAGAGCAGCCAGTGCTCTTAACAGCTATCTAAGCCATCTTATCCAGCCCCTAAGTTAGCCTTTACAAAAATAACTTTAGTAATCTTCCCACTTCCTTAGGCTGACCTGAGAAATAGGGAGTCATGAAAAGTAGACCCCTCTTTAGGTTGTTTTGGTTGTTTATTTTTGAGGCAGGGTCCCACAATGTAATCCTTGGTGGGCTAGAACTTGCTATGTGGGCCAGGCTGGCCACAAACTCACAGAGATCTTTCTGCCTCAGCTTTCTGAGTGCAGGGATTAAAGGCTCTGTGTGTGTGTGTTTCTTCATGAAAACCAGAAGAGAATGTCAGATCTCCTGGAATCGGAGTTATAGAAAGTTGTGAGTCACCATGTGAGTGCTGGTAATCTCTTTTTTTTTCTTCTTTTCTTTTAAAGATTTATTTTATGTATATGAGTACACTGTCACTGTCTTCAGACACACCAGAAGAGGGCATCAGACCCCATTACAGATGGTTTTGAGCTGTCATGTGGTTACTGAAAATTGAACTCAGGACCTCTGGAAGAGCAGCCAGTGCTCTTAACTGCTGAACCATCCATCACTCCAGCCCTTTGTTTTGGTTTTTGAGATAGAGTCTTGCCTGCCTCTGTCTCCTGAATGCTGGGATTAGAGGTGTGTGCCACCACACTCAGGCCTTCTTCAATGTTTGACAAGAAAAGCAGTCACCCTGCAGCTTCCTATTACACTGCTGGAGAGAAAACAGTTTCCAACAATAAAATGGTCTATTTCCTGTTTTACTTTCTCTTGCTAGAGTTTCTGGCTCCCTGGGCAATGGTCTTTGGTGCCAATCAGGTAGGGGTTCTTTCTCTCCCTAGCTCTGGATTGGAGCCAAGGCAGCCCAGAAACAGATGCTCTCTGTAGTTGGAGTAGTGGCCAGCCTTTCTGACAGAGTCATGTAGATCATTGTGTGTATTTTAATGGCTTCTCAACAGCCCCTGATTGAAGTGTGCCCAATTTAGCCATGCCGTAAGTAACTTTTTATATTTCCTTAGGGAATCATTTAAGTTATGAATCTTTTCTGAATCTGCAATCTCGATTAAAAGTTGATGTTGGCTTTTTTTTTTTTTTCTCCTATCTTCTTAGCTTCTAAGACACCTCCCTGTGGAAAGGGGTGGCAACACCATTAATCCTCCGGTATTGGCTTGTCTGGAAAAGGTTTCATGGGGATGGAGGTAGCACTGGAGGACGTGCCACGGGAGGGGCTCCCAGAACTGTGGAGGATGTTGATGGAGTTTTGCCTAGATTTGTGCCCTATTTATCCCCACATCAGAAACTCCCAACAGCATTATTACTGAGATAAAGGGCTTATTATATCTTCTCATCTAGAGCTTCAGAATATGAAATGACGCAGAGCACGCTCTATGGTCAAAATCCACGTTCTGTGAGGCTGGAGACGGAGATTAAAGGTGCTTGCTTCCGGTTCCTTCAAAGGCCTTCTTCAGTTTCTACATCCACACTAAGAGGCTGCCATTGACCACCTGTCATCTAGCTCTAGAGGATCTGATGCCCTCTTCTGGCCTCTGCAGGCACTGGCATATTTAGACTCACACATAAATAAATAATAAGAATTGGAGAGATGGCTCAGAACTTAAGCACACCTGCTCTTGCAGAGGACCTAGGTTCAGTCACAACCAACCATAACTCCAGTCTTAGGGGGATCCAATATTTGACCTCTGTAGGATCCGGGTGCATACATGGTGCACAGACATACATGCAGGCAGAACATTCATATATATGAAAAAATTCTTTAAAAATAATAAATTATGCTGGGTCTAGTGGCACATGTTAAAAGATTACCTACCATCTTTAATCCCGGGTTGCTCTCTCTGAGTTCCGAGACAGTCTACATAGTGAGTTTCATCCCCACCAGATTCTGCCTCAATAAATAAATAAATAAATAAATAAATAAATAAAATCTACTAAGCAGGTTAAGTTTCCTTAAATGCCCCCCAAAAGGCAGCCATTTTTGTTCTCTTTGAGACTGGAATGATGCTTAGGGGCTTATCTCAATTCAGAGCATTCAGAGCAGAGAGCGCTATCTGCTGCTTTTCCTCATCGCGTTCATTATCTAGCCTTGGACACGCCTTTGAGTAGGTGGGACTGAAATAATTATCTGGGGCTGGTGGGACTTGCCCAGGGGTTGTCTTGAGGCCCACCCAGAGTTCCTCAGAGACAAAGGTCTGGACCGCAACAGGAAAACTAGAGGACAAAACAGAGAGACAGCTCTCAGAATTTAGAGGGAAGGGCTATCCCTACAGAAACACCCTCTCCCACTGAGAGCTGGGGGAAGGACTTGCCTAGGTACTGTAACCTCTAGCTCTGACCTCTGACTTCTGGCCCTTGGGTGAGTGCTCTGGGCCAGAGTCAGGACTGGGGGTGGGGCCCAAGGGGCCCAGCGGAGGCTCTGGGAGTTAACGATTTACAAGAGGCCCCTTCCCGAGGCCTCTCTCCTTGGCCCAGCAGGCAACCCGTGACTGCCCAGGTGGCTAGACACAAAACCAGTCCCACCAGTTCAAAGAGCAGTTCATCCAGACCCCACCCCAGGAACAAACCGAGCACCCCATTCTCCAGGGTCTGAAGAGGAAGACAGTGCAGGGGTTGGTAGATGGGGTCTTTGAGCCCCTTTGAGAGACTGGGTAGTTTTCAGAAACTTCAGCATGGAACACAGCCAATACCCTCTGGAGCCCTGTCAGAGAGAAGTCCCACCCCATCACCTGCTGCAGGTTTCCCCCTTTCTACTCCACCCTAGCCTTCAGGCCTTAGACAAAACACTTACAGGCCAGACTGGCTTCTCGCTGCCCAGGGCATCCCCCTCACCCCACCCCCAACACAGGACTCTGCCCTCCTCCACCCCCCTAGGCCTCTCCTTCATTACTCCTTCCAGACCCGGGAGCCCAGGAAACAGTTTGGCCTCTGTGAGCACTCAGTCCTATTCCTACCGGACAGATAGTTGACCCATGACTGTACAGGGATACTTGCTGTCAGGAGCATGATAGTCATCAGACCTTCCGGTCTCCCTCCCCCACTCCACACACACACACACACACACACACACACACACATATATATATATATATATATATATATATATATATATATATATATATATATATATATATATATATAGTTTCAACTCCCAGTTCCTGGTAGGGGTGTAGAACTGTGTCTGCGCTTATTCACACATGTGTGTAACTGTGTGCTGTGCGTGGCTGTGGGGGACTGGCTAGTCTGTCTCCAGAACTGTTTTGTTTTAGGGCTGGAGTCATCCCTCCCCCGCCTCCCCCCTCCCCCAATTCTCTTCTTCTCCTGTTTTTCCAGACCAAGAACAGGGTGAGCCACCAGACTGATTTTAAAGGAGTAAGCCCAGGTCACGTGGGAGACAGGGTTGTCTTGTTGATATTTTCCTTTGGTTTTATAGCTCTCTTATTGTCGGTTGTCATAGGGTAAGGGTGACAGAAGTGACACAGACCAGTGGTTGAGACCCCAAGAGCCTGAGTCCACAAATGGCCTTTTTTTTTTTTTCTGAGACAGGGTTTCTCTGTATAGCCCTGGCTGGCCTTGAACTCAGAGATCCACCTGCCTCTGCCTCCCAAGTGCTGGGATTAAAGGCGCACACCACCACTGCCCATCCACAAATGGCTTTTAAACTCTTCCCTTCTTCTGCACCACATTGGGATTTCGGCTGCAATCAGAATCCAGAGTGACCTCCATTAAGACGTATTCTACCCTAGTAGACAAGCTCACAAATACCCTTACTCCCATCCTTCGTGATACTGGTAGAGGACTCAGGTCCTAGAGGGGTTGACACCAGGCACAGTTTGAGTGGGGCATCTTCATTGGAGACTCCCTCCTACACTCCTCTGTCCGGACATTTCCAGCTACTAGCTAGTGGGTTAATGACAGGCGTGTGCAGTTATGGGAGTGCCTCAGAAAAGACTGGGCTCGGGGGGCTGGCGAGAGATGGCTCAGTGGTTAAGAATGCCGACTGCTCTTCAGAAGGTCCCGAGTTCAAATCCCAGCAAGCACATGGTGGCTCACAACCATCCCTAACAAAATCTGATGCCCTCTTCTGGAGTATCTGAGGACAGCTACAGTTTACTTATAATAAATAAATAAATAAATAAATAAATAAATAAATAAGAGCAAGTGTCCTTCAGAACCTGTGAATTAAATATGCACAGAAAGCAGTTAGCTTGGTGCCTAATTTATAGTAAGTTCTCACTTAGGAAGATGTAGACTTTAGGGGTAGTGGAGGTAGGAGCCACTCTCTTAAGCTTCAAAGACTTTCCACGGCTGGTGGATGAATACATAAATCTATTTCTGGGACTGGGGATGCAACTCAGTGGTTGAATACTTGCCTAACACGAGCAAATCTCATCCCCAGTCCCCCCGAAAGAGAAAAAAACCCCACTTGTGTGTGATATGATCTCAACTGCCTTATGAGAGGAGAGATGACCTTCACAAAGCCAGGCCATGCTGTGGGTATATAGTACATACATCTCAAAAAAAGGTACCTAGTGGGGCTGGAGAGATGGCTTAGCAGTTAAAGAGCACTGGTTGCTCTTCCAGAGATCCCGGGGTTCAATTCCCAGCAACCAAATGGCAGCTCACAACTGCCTGTAACTACAGTCCCAGAGGATCAGATGCCCTCTCCTGGCCACCACAGCACTGTGTGCACTCAGTACACAGACATACTTGCAGGGAAACACCCATACACATAAAATAAAGATAGTGGTTAAGGGGCTGGGCAGATGACCCAGAGGCTAAAAGAACTGTTCGACCAGGGAATGTGAATTAGATTTCCAGCACTAAAATGGTGGCTTACAACCATCCAGCCGTAACGCCAGTTCTAAAGACTCTGACACCCTCTTCTGGCCTTTCATGCACATGGTATATAAACATACATGCAGATAAAACATCCATAGAGATAAAAAATTTTTTTAAATTTTATTTATAGCCAGGCGTGGTGACACACGCCTTTAATCCCAGCACTCAGAGGCAGAGGCAGGTGAATTTCTGAGTTCGAGGCCAGCCTGGTCTACAAAGTGAGTTCCAGGACAGCCAGGGCTACACAGAGAAACCCTGTCTCGAAAAATTAAAAGAAATTTTTTTTTTTTAAATTTATGAGTACACTGTAGCTGTCTTCAGACATACCAGAAGAGGGCATCAGATCCTATTACAGATGGTTTTGAGCCACCATGTGGTTGCTGGGGATTGAACTCAGGACCCCTGGAAGAGCAGTCAGTGCTGCCTAACACGAGCAAATCTCATCCCCAGTCCCCCCGAAAGAGAAAAAAAACCCACTTGTGTGTGATATGATCTCAACTGCCTTATGAGAGGAGAGATGACCTTCACAAAGCCATCCGAAGATGATGAGTTCAAATCCCAGCAACCACATGGTGGCTTACAACCACCCGTAATGAGATCTGATGCCCTCCTCTGGTGCGTCTGAAGTCAGCTACAACGTACTTATGAATAATAATAAAAAAACGAATCCTTGAACCGGAGAGAGCAAGTGGGACCGACCTGAGCGAGCGGGCCGAACGGGGCTGGCCGGAGTGAGCAGGGCCGGCCAGAGCGAGTGGGGCCGACCGGAGTGAGCAGGACAAGACCAGAAACGAGCAGGGTTGACCGGAACGAGGAAAAAAAAAAAAAAAAAAAAGGGAGGCAGAGCCAGGCGTGGTGGCACACCCCTTTAATCCCAGCACTCGGGAGGCAGAGGCAGGCGGATTTCTGAGTTCGAGGCCAGCCTGGTCTACAAAGTGAGTTCCAGGACAGCCAGGGCTATAAAGAGAAACCTTGTCTCGAAAAAAACCCAAACCAAACAAAAAACAAAACAAAACAAAGAGAGGAAGGAGGGAAGGGGGAGAGAGAGAGAGAGAGAGAGAGAAGAGTGTGTGTGTATGTGTGTGTGTGTGTGTGTGTGTGTGTGTGAGTGGCACAAGCATGAACATTTAGTACAATCTGAACAGACTCCAAGGGACCCCTTTTCCAAGTATCACCAACACTACTGCTGGCTGTGTAGGTATGGCCCAAACTTAGGCTCAGAGCGACCTCAGTGGAGTTGCACTGCGTCTAAAACAGGGCCTTCTGTGATAAGCTTGAATCAAGCTTTCTACACAGAACAGTAGATGTAAGTTCCTGAATTGCGTGGATCTTATGGCTGTATGGAACCACTCCAGTATCTGAAGCACAAGCACCCCATAATGAGTCTGTATGGAAGAAGCCCAAGGTCAGCAAAACTCGGCTAGAGAACAACTTTGGCACCAACCATTCAGTCCTTTCATCTGAGAAATGGGGATGATGTCAAGGAAAAAACAAAAAAGAGAGGCAAGGGCTTTAGAGTGGGATTCAAGAGGGCAGGTGTCACCGGTGACCAGGCTGGAGTAGCTGTGAGGTCTGCGAGGAGGAGGACGAGGAGGAGGAGGAAGAAAAGGAGGAGGAGGAGGAAGAGGGTGATGGAAAGGAGAGAGTCATAGACACAGGAAGCATTGAGGGTGGACAGGGACACAGTAATCTAGGGTTCTAGCCAGCTACATTCCCCTCTGGAAGGCAGGTCAGGTGGATATTGGGGGGGGGTGTCCTTCACACAGGTGCTGAAAACTCAGTTGAAACTTCAATAAACAATGTAAACAAAAATACTTTTGGTGTGGTGGCGCACGCCTTTAATCCCAGCACTCTGGAGGCAGAGGCAGGCAGATTTCTGAGTTCGAGGCCAGCCTGGTCTACAAAGTGAGTTCCAGGACAACCAGGGCTACACAGAGAAACCCTGTCTCAAAAAAATAAAAACAACAACAAAAAAAACTTTTTTGAGGGGTAGAGCCATGGTGGCTTCCCCCCTTCAGAGTGGGTGGTCTTTCCTGCCCCGCCCCCCTCCACGTCCTCTTCTTCAGCACACACTCATAGGATAGTGTTGCACGGAGATGACTTGCTTGTGACAGTCCCTGTTCCTGTTGTATTTTCCATGGAAACAATATTCTCTCTGGCTTCCAAGTAGATTAGACAGGTGAGGCTCTGCATCTCCCAGTTGCTGAGGTATAAAATGGGAAGACTCTGAGATCAAAGGAGGCCAGGCACGGTATTGGTATCATTTCCTCCCTGAGGAAGTCAAGCCCACTGGGGCACCTGGCTCTCTCCACTACAGACCCCTTAGCCTTGGGCTTCTTGAGTTTGCTGGGAGGTAGGGAGTCTCAAAGAAAAATGCTTCAGAGCAACTTCCTGTGCCAAATAGTGCCTGGCAAGTTGGGGACCAGAGAGACTCTGGTTTAGAGTTTTTTTTTTTTTTTTTTCTTTTGAATGCATATGGATGCATGCGTGAGGTGGGAGGCTGGGGCATACAGCAGTGTGATGAACTGAGGGGCAACCTCAGGGGTCATGGAATGCTGCCCACCTTCTCGGAGTTAGGGCTTCTCACTGGAGCTCACTAATTAGGATGGCTAGCTTGTAAGCCCTAGGGAGTCTTCTGTCTCTGCCTCTTCAATGTTGGGTCTACCATCCCAGGTTCAGGGGATCAAACTTGTCTCCCCACTGGCAAGGAAAGCACCTTTATTTACTGAGTGAGCCAGACCCTCTGCCCAAGACCGCCGAGCACAGAGCCTTTTCCTAGTGTGCAGTACTTGATCTATACTGGCTTTAGGCTTCAAGGTGGACAGGTCCTTTAAGTCCTGGGTCAGGATCTCATGACTGTTGCTCATCCCCAGGGAGCAGGTCCCTCGGCACAGTCAGCATCCCAGCTTCTCCGGATACAGTGAGTGAGGAGTGGGGGTAAGTGCTGAAACATCCTAGACAGACCCCAGGATTCTGCCTCCCTTTTCTCCCTTTTGTATGGTTTGTGCCAAATAGCACCTGGCAAGGTTAAGACCAGAATCTCTAAGCAGAATAGCACAGTGTACCCACTGTCTTAGGACTGTTTCCATACAGGGTGTGGTGACACCCACCTTTAGTCCCAGCACTTGGGAGGCAGGTGGATCTCTCTGAATTCATGGCCAGCCTGGTCTGTGTAGTTTCAGACCAGCCAGGACTACATTGAGAGGCCCTGTCACAACAAGAAGGAGACAAACAGAAGAACTATTTACATTGCAAGCGCCTGCCTTTTTACTTAGCTGACAGGCTTATTTGGGGGTGACTATGAAGAAACCAGCTAGAGGTTAAGGGGAGCTAAACACCTCCTCCGGGGGCCCATTCTTTGACTGTAGGTAGGAACTGACAAGGGGGTGTTCCTAGAGCTGGGCGGAGTCACCTTGTGGTCTGGGATGTCAGAGTGGGAGACAGGTAACAACTAACCTAAGTGAGCTCTGTCCTTCGACATGCTACCACCCCACTCCATCTGCCCCATAAGTCCATCCACAGATGGCTTGGAGGGTGGCCCTAGGGAGACCCACAACCAGAGAGGAAGCAGCTGTGGGAGGCGATTTCACTTCTCCCATAGAGGCCAGAGTCTGTGGCTGGCGGCACCCGGGGCCACTGCAGTTAACTCTCTGTTATCTGGACTCCAATTGGTATTAGATGGTAATACTTACCACCAAGCTTATACCCCCCAACCTCACTGCTCCGGAATTCCCCATGGGTCTGGAGGCTGTGTTTTTTTCTGGCCTGAAGGTCTGACTACTGCAACCCTAACCTCCCACTCAAATCTCTCAAGACTGCAGAACTATCTATCACTCCAGGACGATAGGAGTCCAGGGCTCATTCTATGGTTCTCTGAGAAGACATCAGATGTAGGTAGGATTAGCCCAAGCTGGGCAGATAAGGGAGGGGACGTGGTAAAAGGGCAGAGGTACAGATGGAATAGGTGCTGTCTCAAAAACTGCTGTTCCCACCAGGCACAGGGTTGAGATTTAGTTCTTAGCTAGTTACCTACTGAATGTTGCTTGGTTCCAGGTACTATTACAGGCTCCCTGTTCATAGGCTACATCTCTAGGGCACCAGTACATGTCTTGCCCCAGGATTGGGTAGGAGCCTGCCGCCTAAAAAGCCCAAAATGTCCTCTTTCTGATTAGTTTCTTCATCTGTGAAATGGGAGCAGGACTCTGCCTCCCTTTTTTTTCTTCCGTTGGAATTAGGGTCTACTGAATGCAGGAAAGTGTATTTGGCAAGGGTGCGGTCTTTGAACTGAGAATCTGGCAGACAGAGCAGCACCTGAGCTGGTGGGGTGGGGGTGGAGGCTGAGCAGCCAAACCTTCCTTCTCAATCCCTGTAGCTTGTTGCCCCACTGAACAGTTGAGCAGGGAGCAGAAGGTCTGCGGATTTTCCACGGAAAGTGCGTCTCCAAGCCCAGGCATCTCCTACAAAGGGGTCGTGTGGTATTTATTTACTTATGTATTTGTAAAGTTGCATGGAAAAAAGGTGAAGCTTGACGCGCGGGGGAGCTCAGCCTGGGAGGACCTCGCCAGGACGCGGGGATCTTGAGGCGAAGCGGCTGCGACTCCAGCTTCAGAGCCTGCGGCGTCCAAGTGGCCAAAGCTGATCTGGGAGGGAGGCCGCGGAGGAGGGAGGGAATCCGAGGTGGAGGGGGGGGTGTGAGGGAGCCGGTAGTCCGGTCCGGGTTTTGCCGGCAGCCCCCGGGCAGCGTTCGGAGCTCCTGCCCGGGCGGGCGCGCGGCGCGGCGGCAGAGGCGGCGGAGCCTGAGCTGGGATGTAGAGGCGGCGGCGAGAGCCGGCGTCCGAGCAGAGCCAGAAGAGGAGAGCCTCACCCCCGACAGCCCAGCCCCGCGTCCCAGCCTGCGCCTAGCCATGCGCACCGCCTGCTGAGTCTGGGCGCCGCACGCCGAGTCCTTCGCCCGCCGCGCCGCGAGGCGCTGCGCTCCGGGGTGATTAGTTGCTTTTTGTTGTTTTTTAATTTGGGCCGCGGGGAGGGGGAGGAGGGGCAGGTGCTGCAGGCTCCCCCCCCCCTCCCCGCCTCGGGCCAGCCGCGGCGGCGCGACTCCGGCTCTGGCCCCGGGCGCGGCGGGCGACTGGAGCGGAGCGCACCGCGGCGGTGCCCAGAGCGGAGCGCAGCTCCCCGCCCCGCCCCTCCCCCTCGGCCTCGCGGCGACCGTGGCGGCTCGGACGACTCGCGGAGCCGGTAGGTGTCGGGCCCTCCTCCGCCCCCCCGGGAGGCCAGCCCCCTCCCCTTCCCCGCCTCCCTCCCTCTCCTCCCCCGGGGCTCCGTGCGCGACCGGGGCCGGAGTTCGCCGCAAGTCCGCGGAAAGTTTGGCGGCGCGGGTTCCCCCGAAGTTCAGGTGCGGAGAGCCAGGGATGGGGAAGGAGGGGTCGGTGTTTGGGAGGGGCGGGGGACGCCCGCAGCCTGAGCCGCGGGGCCTGGGAGACCTAGCTCCGGTGATCGCTCGGTGGCCGCTCCTATATCGAAGCCTTCCCAAGCCGCAGTATGCTCGGTCGCAGATCACTGAGTTCAGACAAAAAGAGGGGTTTTAGGGTCGAGGACGGCGGGCTGGGAGCGGAGGAGCGGGGCTGGGGCTCTCCCTGCGGGGGACGCTTCCTTCCCAATCATTGTAGCTTGCGGGCGCCGGGGGTCCTCACCTCGCAGTGCTGGGCGGGTGCTGCGCCTGCGGGGGCGGCTGCTTGCAGGTCTGCGGCGCACACTCCCCGCATCAGACCCCACTCGCTGCCCTGTGTTCAGGGACATTCATAACTGCCCCGAGCGCCTCGGACCACGCGTGGCCTTGCCTCCCTTTAGACTTGGAAGAGGCGGCGGGTACTTCTCTTTTTCCCCTCGGGCTGCTCGCCCCCGCTGCCTGCAGGGTGCCTGGCGGGCTGATCAAGTTTGACCTTTTTTTTTTTTTTTTTTTTTTCCCGTCAAAGTATATCATCTCCACCTCCTCCGGCTAGGCGGCCTCTCTTCTGTCCTTTACGGCCTTGGGGAGTCTCGGACTGCCTCTTCGCGTGTGCCCAGCTGCGTGCAAAGCCGGGGACGCAGGAGGGGGGGTTGTCCCTCAGCTGCAGGTCTGCAGGGGGCGGGCATCCCAGGCTCCTGCCACGCTGCTCTGGCCCCGAATTTACCCTCGAAGTCCCGCCCGAGCCCCCTCCCTTTTGCATCCCTGGAGCCAAGGGCTGAACCGCCGCGAGAGGAATGTGTTAATTTTCTTACTGGGGGAAGTTGTCCTCGCCCGGAATGGGCTGTTTTCCGGCGGGGAGAGCGGGGTGCGCCTGGCTTTGTTTATGAATAGGTTGGACCGAAAGTGAGGGACCCCGTTTTTAAAATAGGGGACCTGTCACAAGTGCTGGGGCGCACCGGAAAAAGCAAGCAAAATTTCCTTTTTTTTTTTCTCCCTGGGGAATCGTAAGGGGTGCGCAGAGTTGGGTTGGTGCCATGGGTTGCAAGGAGGTACCATTAGATTTTGGGGGGTTTGTAGTGACTCATCTTGAAAGACTTGCTCCCCTAGTCTCCAGAAAAGTGGGGGGAATGAAGGTTTGGCAGCCGCACCCTACTATGCTCCCCGGGACCCTGGGTGGTCTGAGAGTTGGGTCATCCAAATGGGAGTACCCAAAACGAGATGCGGATTAGGCCCTTGATCATTGCCTTTCCTTGTGCCCCCTTACTGTTTGGAGCCCTGGGTTTTGTAGTGCGTCCCCCTTCCACCCCACCCCGCCCCCGTCGCGCGGGTTTGCCCAGGAAGCACTAGGGAAGGGGGCGTGTGATCGCTGGCTCTCGCCCCCGCCCCCGCCGGAGCAGCCCCAGGGCCGCCGGCAAACAGAGTCCCTTTCAAGTTTTCCGCTGGGGCCGCCTGGCGGGGGCTGCGAGCGCGGTCGCTGCGGACTTGTTTGGAGCGCGGTTTGAACGCCCAGCGCCACCCTAGTTGCCCCGATTGGGGGGTTCGGGTGTACGGCCCTAGCGTTGGAGACTGTTTAAATGAGATGGGTAGGGGGCGCCTATTGGCCTAAGCTTGACCTGACCCTCTCCTGAAAGACTATGGTGCCTTGAGTTGGTGGTGGAAACCCTTCCCATCTCCTTTTTGAGAGTAGTATGAGGAGACTGTCCTCACCTACTGACTGTGACTGCATGGTGTTGATTTAGCAGTTCCTTAGATGAGAGTCAAGCTGGAGCTTGTTGTTGGGGGGGGGGCGGGTAGCGACGCGCTCTGCAGCTGTCGCGCCCCCCCCAGAACGGAAATTGTCCTCCTTAGGGAGGAGGGAGGGGGTGACAGTTTGATTTTTTTTTTTTTTTTTTTTTTTGCCCCGGGGAGGGGTGGGAACAGCTGAAGGAAGTTGGCCTCTGGGTTACTCTGTAGTCCTGGTAGCACTATAGGTGCCTTCCCTTCATCCTGGCAGGAGCTGGATTCTCTAGGGGAAGCCCCTAGCTAAGCTTGAGTCGCCCCCCCATACTCCTACCCCTCACCCCCCTTCCAAGTTGCAGCAGAGGGTCCTCTGCAGAAGCTAGGCCCTTGGCTAGCTGGCTTGTTAGTGCCTTATTTATGTGTGTGTTTGGGCCCGGTTTCCCAGCTCAGCAGGTGACCCTGGCCTGGGCCTCCTATCTCTCCTGTTGACTTACCGGAGGGCCAATGGCCTCCCCTTTATCACGTGAGGCCTGGAATGTCCACTGGGCTGGGCTGAGCTGGGCTGCGTGGGGGAAGGGAAGCTGGGAGGGCTCAGAATCCAGGGCTCAAGCCCCTCACAGGCTTCTGTGCCCAAGGGCTTCCTGGTGACCCTTCAGTTTGCTTCTTTACTCATACCTATTTGGTGAGTGTGAAACTGAGGCCCATGTGAATGTGGGGGCATGCTTGTTTCAGTAGGTTAAGTCCTCCCTTTAGGTTGCTACCTAGTTAGTTACTCGTGGGAGCATGCAGTGCTTCTTCCCAAGAAGAGGAGAGAGCTTTGGACTGAGATAAAGCCAGTTGAGTTCATAGGGTTCATCGTGCTCTTGTTTCTGTGGGATGCAGGAATCAATCACTCAGTCACAGGGAATTCTCCAGCGCTTGCCTTCGGTGGTCATGGATGGAGCAAGCTTACCTACTGTCATTTTAAGTCATTCATTTATTCAGCCTCTGGTGGGTGCTGAGTTCCTTCCCATTCTGGTGTGCACCTTCTGCCTCAGGTCTGGAGGAGCAGGAGGGTGAAGATTTCCCCAGCGCCTGCTCTCTTACCCTTACCATTAGAGCTGTGTGTGGCTGTGTGTGTGTGTGTGTGTGTGTGTGTGTGTGTGTGTGTGTGTGTGGTGTCCTTGATTAAGTATATTAATAGTTAAACTCTCACTCATAGCTGGAACTCACCAGACCACAAAAAAGCCTCCCCCGTTACTCACGCGCTACTGCCCAACAAGAATATCCCACTAAAGTTTTTTTCTGCATTCTCTTCCTTCCCCCTTGCTCTGTCTGCTCTCTTCAGGGCTGAGCCCACCTTCCCAGGCTGCTGGCAGGGAGAAAGGACTGCCCCCTCAGAGACCCAGAAAGCTCCAACCTTTCATCTGCCCCTAAAATCAGCTGGCAAAGATGGGGTTGTGTGGCACTATGTCTGTTGATCTGTTCGACAACCTGAATGGTATATGTCTTGTCTTCAAGTCTGTGTTTAGAATGTATATGTCTGAAGATGTGGAAGTCTAAGATGTATGATTTTATACAAATGAATGGTTATGTATCTGCATTATATATATTACATATTATAATACTATATATACATCTCATGCACTTAAGTCTGAAATTGTATGTCTGTTGGTTGGCCATGTCCCTATATAATATATACTGTATGTTTCCAGTACTTGGAATTTTGTAGAGTTTGTGATTTGTATGTGTTGGTTTTGAGACAGTGTCATACTGTATAGCCCTGGCTGACCTGGAACTTACTATATAAACCAGGTTAGCCTTGAACTTACAAATACCAGTCTGCCTCTGCCTCCCAAATTCTGGGATTAAAGATGTGCCCTACCACACTTGACTCCTAGCATGTATCTGAGATACACACACACAACACAACACACACACACACACACACACACACACACGTATGTAAGAGTGTCCACTCCTTTAGTGGTACGTGTCTGGATTGTGAGTATTTAAGTAAACCTGGAAGTGGACATATTTGAGCTGGGTGGGCAGTTGTCAGTGGCTAGTGGACATATTTGAGCTGGGTGGGCAGTTGTCAGTGGCTAGTGGCTTTGTGTTTCTTGTCTCTTTCTATAATCTGTTTGCCATTCTAACTTTCTGAGTTCCTTCTTCCCTGTTTGTGAAGCCGAGAGACTCAAAACCTTTTCCACTTTGCTGTGCCCCCCTCCCCCCAGCAGTAGTAACCGGGTAGCCTCCTGGTCTGCCTGCCTCTGGGAGTTTTGGAAACCGTGGCGGGAGACAGGCTGGGGCCGGGGTGACAGCGCATATCCACTGCGATGGCAGCCTGTGATTATAAGAATAAAAGGGTTTTAAGGTCATGGGTGTTTCTTCTGTTTCTCCCCTTTGCTGGAGCCAGTGGCAGCAGAGGTCCACAGCAGTATGTCTGCAGGTTAGGGTATGCCCCTGTACAGGTGAACATCAATGTGTGTGTGTGTGTGTGTGTGTGTGTGTGTGTGTGCGCGCGCGTGTGTGTGTGCGCGTGCGCGCGCGTGCCTGCCTTCCTGAGAGCAGAATCACATATGGACGTGCATGAGCAGAACCTGTGATAGTCCATGGGCTGGTCCTGGATTCTCCCAGGGCTGGGGAGTGATTCCCAGTTAAACATCCTCCTGTTTGGGCATCCCACAGAGCTGGAACTCTTGACAGTCTGCTAAGGGAGAGTGGTCTAGCCTCAAGTTTCGCTTACTTAATTTCCTCTCCTCTAGTTGAATCCTTCTGGCTTTGAGACTAGCTGGGCCCAGTCACCTGGACAAGGCCACATCTTGGGGTGTCACTGCCTGCCCCTGGACCAGCTCCAGCCTCTGTAATTGCATTCTGCGGCCTAATCCCCCGCCAGCTCAATTAGATTGCAAATTCTTCTTCATTTCCTGCCTCTTGATGCTGGCCTCCCTCTGGGTTTGCAGGGATTGGGGGTGGTGGGCAATCCCAACTTCCCTTCTACTAGCCCTAGGGAATTTGGGAGGGTGATTAGTTCCTGGTACACTAGCCCTAGAGCTGAAGTTAGAACCCTGGGGACCAGCAAGACAGGGTTCCACTAGCCCTTTTGAGCCAACTACAGAATCCCTCTGACAAGAAACAGGATCTCTTTTAGCTGGTACAGGGCTACCTGTGGAATAGGCAGATCGCTTTAGCCAGGTTCCTAGCTGTACCTTGTCCATGCCCTCCGTAGACTGTGCCCACCACCTGCTCCCGCTTACCTAGCACAGCAGTTCGTACTTACCGAGCACTGGTGGCTCAGGCCAGCCTTACACTTTCAGAGACCCTTCTATCTCTGCCTTCCCAAGTACAGGAACTTACAAGCATGTCCAGCACTTCAGCAATAGCCTCCCTTTTCACCTTTTTCTGATTTCCCAGCCATAGTTCTTTTAGGGGCCTGTGGGCCCACCGAGTCCCCACAGGCAAGTGCATATGCAGGACTCAAGAGAGGTCTTCACACCTGGTTGTGAATCCTGACCACTATATGGCTGACTGTATAACATACAGGCAAGTTTTCTCTCTACCTACCTGTTTCCTTAATCTCTGAGATGGGTCAGTAAATGGCGAACTAACTCGTGACCAGTTTTAGATTGAATGCAAAGATTAAGCATGAGGAGAGGGCCTAGATGCGTCCATTCAGCAATCAATAGAGGTGGGCCTGATTTATTTATTTGTTTGTTTATTGTGTCCTTAGGACAGGGTCTTTCTACATAGCCTTGTCTGTCCTGGAAGTTGCTATGTACACAAAGGCTGGCCTCAAACTCACTGAGTCTGCCTGCCTCTGCTGGGATTGAACACTTAGAAGCTGGCATTTATAGGGTTAAGAACTATTTCCAATGAATTGGAGCGGGGAGGACAACCTGTATCTCTAAGAACCAGGTATGTGCCCTTGGCTGCCTTACTCTCTCCACACTGGAGTTTATCTTCCCCATCTGCAAAGTGGGCGGATGGGACCAGCCTCAGAGCACCCAAAGGCGTGTAGTGCAGGACCTGTAGGCTGCTTAGCCCCATGGGTTCCCACACGTTATTTGCTTTCTCCTTTCTTTCCTCTCATTAAGCCTGCTGTGGGTAGAACTATACAGACACAGAGGGCAGGGGGCTGGCCAAGGTCATGAGGCTGGTAATGGGGCCAGGGAATGGTCTGCTGGCTCAGCGGAGCTGTGAAGCACGGCCTTCCCTCCCTGCTGGTCACTGAAAAGTGGTAGCTTGGCTGTTTTTTGTTTTGTTTCGTTTTTTTCTCTGGGAAGGGGAGTCCACCCTCTCCTCCCCCAGGAGGCACCCATGACAGCCACTGAGCTGACAGGCCTCTCCTGGCTTTAATACTGGAGTGGCTGGAAGCTCTGGAAGGCTGGCTGTGCCCAGCTCAGCCTGAGGGGAGAGAGAACTATAAAGTTCTCCTTCCTATCACCAGTCCCCGTAGCCCCGCCCGCCCTCAGCACGTCCTCTGTCAAAATAGACAGTGACAGAGGTGGGGGCTGCCTTCCGCCTCAGGCCCCCTATCGCTTACTGGCTAGTCTTCTGAATTCTGTGACCTCTGTCACTCGCTGGCCTAGGCTCTTTAATATTTCATAGCCCTTCAAGTCGACCCCCTTGCCCCAGCAGCCCACAGGGCCCCCTTTGTCTGCCCCCCCCCCCAATCTCTGTCATTGAGTTACTGACCCAGAGGCTGTCTCTACCTTCTGGCACTGTGACTGCCCCTGTTGCCTTCCCTGTCTTTCTTGACCCTCCTACTCTACATCTCCACTGGACATGGGGACGGACACACACACACACACACACACCTATCGGATCTCTCCCTGACATCTCTGACTCTCTCATTTGCTTTTCCTCCATTTTCCTCTTTTGTTGGGCTCCCCTTCCCAGTGGAACAGAAACCGTGGCAACTGGTCTGCCTGCCTGTCCTTGCGCCCTCCGCCCCTTCCTGCCCCCTCCTTCGGCCGGTCGGGCTGGCTGGCTGGCTGGCTGGCGGGCGGGCGGGCAGGCTGGCTGGCGTGAGAGCTGGTTTTATTTATTTTTCTGTTTGTTTGGGAAGAGGGCAGTGGCAGCCCTAGGCCTGGCTGCTGCGCTCCGCTTAGAGCAGTGGGCAGGCAGCCCTGCTGGCCTCCCAGGAATGTGGCTGGGACGCCCTGCGCTGGATTTACCTCCCTCCAGCTGCTGGGCTCAACAGGGCAGAGCCAGGCCTGCCCAGTGGCCCCTGGGGAGCCTTGGACTTACTCTGTTCTGTCTGGCAGACCCCACGTGGCTTTTGGGGGAACCAATCCCCCCCCCTTGCCCCTGACCTCCTCTGACCTCCTCTGCCTCTCCTGGCTGGCCAGCAGGAAGATTTGTTTGCCATACTGGAATGAGCCAATGTGGGGGTACTGGAGACCTGGTATCAACAGCCACCCTATCTCCCACCCAGGGACCTAACCTAACTAGGCCTGTAATCTCCTGGCCAGAACTATGCAAAACATCACTCCAGGCCTCTGTCACTGGGTTTAGTGCCTGTGCTTGGCGGAGCCAGAGCAGCTGGATCCCTCAGTGTCCTGACCCAGGCCTCGTGTGCACACATCTGCGTGGGTATACACGTGCCCATGAGCACTGAGACCTGCTTAGTCACAAGCACCACCAGGTTGTGCTTCCTTCGAGGCAGTGCCGTACTTCCTGTCGTTAACTCCCTCATTCATCAGATGCTTTACAAGGGTTTTGAGCCCCGCTCAGTGCCAGCCTTGCAAATGGGATGTGGCAGTGGCTTCATTGTGTACCCCAGCGCCTGGCACCATGTGAGTGTTTGGAAGATTTTAGCTATTGCATTCATCAGGCTCTGCCCTCACGTGGATATGAGAAAGCCTAGCCCACCCTAAGTGATTCTACTATGCCAACCTCTTTATGCCCTTTCTCTGCTGTTATCCCCACCATATTTTGGGACTTGGGTGTTAGGTGTGCCTAGCTGTGCACAAATGAAGCAAGTGAGGTGGGGTCCTGGTCAAGTGTATGCCAGGCTGTGAGGACCCTCGGGGCAGCTGGAGTTGGTCAGTGTGTGTGTGCCCGAATGTTTACCAAACATGGACCTGCGTCCTCTCCACCACCCTGACTCCACCTCAGCAAGGAACCTGGTTTGAGGCAGGGAAGAAGGCTGCTTGACTGGTTGGGTAAATGAATGAATGAGCTGGCCGTGTGAGTGAACTTTCTCAAAGTACACTGGGGTGCAGGGGGGTAGAGGGTGGGCATGTGGACACCTACTGGCTCAGTGAGGCATAGTGGGAAGTGAAGGGCTGAGCAGCCACGACTGAGAGATGTGGACAAAGACCCAGCAACCTGGTGGGCAAATCATACTTTCTCCTTGGACCTCAGTGTTTCTATCTGTCAATTGGGTCCCAATTTGGAGGGGTTTTGGCTGGCTACCAGCTGGCCTAGACCGGGGCCAGCCTGGGAGGTGAAGGGACTGTGGTGGGAAGCAGGAAGCAGTGGGTGGTGAAGACAGGATGATAAAGCCAAGAGCCTGGCTTGGAACCTGAGAAGCAGGGAGACCAGTACTGACCTGATGTGGACTTGGCCTGCCCTTTGGGGGTGAGCACAGGCTCACAACCCTCCGGCTACCAACTCTTGCTCCAGCGCAAGCTCATTTCCTGACATCTGTGCAGTTAGTGGCCCTGTGTGCCAGGAGGAGGTGGCCTGTCCCCGGGGGTTAGACTGGTTCCTCCCCCAGCCCATAGTATACCCCAGCTTTATGTCATTTCCTGTTGACCCTCTCCAGCCCAGCCCTCTTCCCAAAAGCTTTGGTGAGAGATTGGTTGGAGGTGGAGGTGGGTGGGCCCAGCGGCCCCTTCCCGGAGCTGTAGGATTTTGGCAGTCTAGAATCTTAGTGACATGAGTCTAGAATTATAGACTGTTTGCAATGAAAAGATGTTTTAAGTTGGCATTCTTGTCACGTTGGGATTCTACAGTCACCAAAGAGTAGGTTTTCCTGCGGGGAGGAAGCACGCATGGCCACGCTTCAGTCGCCTTGTTTGACGCTAGAGAACATGGGAGAGTGGGGCTGGGCTTGGAGCTCTCCTGAGGTTGCAGAGCCGGGAGACTTCCAGGGACAAGAACCTATTCCAGGGACTGAAAGGCCAGTTCTACGTGGAGAGGGTGGGCTCTGGGCCCAGTCAGGCAGCAAGGGGCTGTGGCTGGCCTGCAGACACAGGAGGGGTCCTCCCTGTGGCAGCCTGCCGCCTGCTGCCCACGCTTCCCGAGACACCAGTGTGAGCAGGAAACGCAGGCTGTTGCTTCCAGCGACAGCAGGCAGGGCCGGGCGGCTTCCCAGCTCCCCCTCTGACTCATGGCTGCCTGCAGCTCCCCTCCCCTGGGGTCCTCAGCAACCCCATCTGTGCAATGGGGAGAGGAGCTTTGTCCCACAGTGTGGGGCTCACTGCAACAGCAAGGCTAGGAGTCTTCCCGGGACCACTGTTAGGCTGTGGAGAATGACAGAATGGTTCAGAAGAGCCGGGACAACCACTGGAGCCCTCTCCTTTCTTCTCCCCATTAGTCTGAGCAAGGGGTAGCTGGATTCCTGAGCCAAAGATAGATGTAGGTTTATGGAGTAGATAAGAAAGAGAACCAGCCTGGCGTGGTGGCGCACGCCTTTAATCCCAGTACTCGGGAGGCAGAGGCAGGCGGATTTCTGAGTTCGAGGACAGCCAGGGCTACACAGAGAAACCCTGTCTCGAAAAAAAAAAAAAAAAAGGAAGAGAACCAATCAATTTCAAGATAAGATAGGATAGGAAGCCTACCCCTCCTCTCCAGGGGACTCCTTCATGACTTCAGTATGCCCATCTGTAAAATGGAGCCTGCAAGTCAGTGTCTGTAAGGGGATCTGGGCCAGGGACTCAAGTCAAGTGGCACATCTCCCAGGGAGAGGGGAATCCTTGGCTGCAGAAATGGGGTGGGGGATCTGATTGGGTCACAGGGTGATTCAGAGAAGGAGCTTGGCAGCTAGGCAGTGGTCAAAGGAAAATCCCAGCTGCTCTCTTGGGAAGACCTGACAAGCTGGATGGGAAGGAGCGGACTGGGGGGGGGCAGGCCTACATGGAGTCATCTTAGCCTGGCAGCTGGGTGGGTGTGCCCCTCACTGCAGGAGAGCTGGAACGTACCCCCTCATGCTCTGGGAAGGGGGGCTTTGATTGCCAAGAGGGGTTGGGCCCTCATCCAGATTTCCAAGCCTTCTGATGCCCTCAGCTCTGTCCTGAGTTACTACCTGGGAAGGGGGGATGGTGTTGCCACACGGAGCAGCAGGGGTGGTTTTATTTGCCCAGGAGAATGGGAAACCCCTGGCAAGGCCTCCTGAGAGGGTGGAAGAGCAGAAGGGATGTAGGTAGCTGACACCCAGACAAGACCGGCTCGCTCACAGTAGCCTTTCCTGTCCCCCATGCGCAACTGGGCATAGCGTCCTGTGAATTGAAACTGGTCTCTCTGGCCCTTTCTTTCCCCCAACTGTCCACCAGGCCCTGGGCTCCGGTCCCTTCCCATCCCTGGCTGTGTCTACAGAACCCCCTGGGAAGATGGGGAGGAGGCACAGCAGGCTCAGAACAGCGGGCGCCTGCTCAGCCAAGGATTTTGCACGAGCTGTCAGAGACAGACAGGCACGTGGGGAATTTGGTGCATGTGGGGCTGGGGGGAAGCAGCGGGTGGGCAGGAGGGGAGCTGTGGCTGCCTCCCGGCCTGCTGAACCCTGTAGAGATGACTGACCCCCCCCCAACCCCCACCCGGGCTGTACCACAGCAGTGTGGGTTTGGAAATGGTACCCATCTTCTCCAGGGTCCAAACTGGAAGAGGCTCCTCTGCTGAAGTTAGGGTCCAGACAGGAATTCTGGCCCTACCCGTCTGTAGCCTCCAGGAAATAGCTGTCACGTGTGCACGCACACACAAGCTCACATACGCACTCCCAGCCTGGCACAACCTGTCTCCTGGCCAGAGTCTGGTCTGGTAGATTGGAGAAGCTTGGTATTGCCCAGTCTGAGCGAGGGAAAGGCAGAACGGAGGAAGTCAGTGTTTATAAGCTGAAGTTGATACTGTGGGAAAGGAACCTCTCAGCTCAGTAACCAGTAGGCAAAGACCCCAACTTAGCTGCTTTTGTAGACTGTCCTTAATAAATCCTGCAGGGCAAAATATAGCCCAGACCTGAGTAATACTTGATCCCCCCACACACACACACACAACTAAGACCCAGAGAGGCATTCAGTGGCCCAAGGTGACACCGTAGACTGTCCATCCTTCCCTCTATCCCCGTGTGGAGACCGTATGAAGAGGTGAGCTTTGGGGTTTGCTGGGGGGTGGGGTGGGGCTAAATTTAGTCATCACTGCGTAGCTGAGGCCTCTGGGAGCAGCTGTTGGTGCACAGACAGAGGCCTAAAGCTGCATTTAGTCTGGACAGAAATATCCTACCACCCACCCACCCACTGCTTGGGCAGCCAGGCTGTGGGCTTGTTCCCTGAGGGGCAGCTTGCTGGGTCGCTGGGACAGGCAAGATGACCCGATAGGCTTTTCCCAGATCAGGTTTCTATGAAACAGGAACCGCAGCCGGAGACTGGGCCACGGAGGCCAGGGCAGTCAGCCCCTGGGGGGCCAAGGACGGACGCCTTTCTCACCTCCCTCTCCTGCTCCTTGCTCATGCAGCCTCCCCTTCACAGAGGCCTGGGGAAGCAGCAGGTTATTTATCAAGCCAGCCTCCCCGCTGAGCGTCTGCCCGCTCTCCTCCTTCCCACCTCTTGTGCTGGCGGCCATGAGCCCAGCAGAGCAGGGTGAGCCGGGCAGGCCGGTGGCGAGATTAGCTCAGGAGCTGTGAGTCACCCCATCCCTAGCAGCAGGCAGAGCACACACTCAACGCAGTCCCACTCTCAACACAGCCAGGGACATAGAGGATATACCCGGCTTCAGCACACCTAATTCCACATACCTCAGCGGAACCCACTGCCCGCATGCTCCAGACTCACTCACACATGTGGGGACCTCAGAAACACCTGATCCTGGAACATGTACATGCTGGCATGGATTCAGCAATCAGGCATGCCCAGTCTGTCAGGCATAGGTAGGAAGCCACCCTCACCCTCACAGACCTTGTATCTCCACCCCCATCCAGGCTCAAGCAGTGGTGTGTAGGACCTTTAGGAGGCTGCAGTGTTAGTCCCGGAGCACCCACTCAGCAGTGCCTGTTGCATTCACTCACATATACACAACGCTCATGTCAGACTGCTTATCTCTGTTGAGGCGTACACAAAAGAGGCCTCCCCTCAATCGTCTTGTCTTCTGATGCTAAGGTGGGAGTAGAAGAGTGCTTTCCCTGCCGTTAGGCTACTGTGGGGGGGGGCGTTTGGAGACCCAGTTGCTGTTGTCATAGAGGACTATGACTCAAGCAGAGGATACTCAAGGGTAGGAAAGGGGAAGAGGCAGACAGGCTGGGAGGAGGAGAGGACGGTGGAGGAACGCCGTGGAAAATCCATCTTCCCAGAAATGGCCACCTCTCCCCATTCAAGGTGGGGTCTGTAGGAGATGGGAGCAGTCTAGGGGCTGGAGAAGGAAGGACACCTCTTCTGTCAAGGCGAGCTGTGTCCAAGGAGTCTTGTGCCACTTAGCCTGGCACTCACTTTTCTCTGTCCCCTTGTTCCTCTCCAGCTAGCACCCTGAGACTTGGGATTTGGCCACACTTCTTAGTCTGCATGGCGCTGGTCTGACAAGAGGGCCTGGGCTGTGAGGTTGGCAGGGTGCCTGCAGTGGTGTCTAAGCCTTAGTGCCACTGGGGCCAGGGCTCGCCTGCCCTCCCACACAGAATGGAGAAGACATGCTGTTTTCCATACAAGAAGTGAGAGAATTGAGCTGGGTGGGCATGGCCTAGTAATCAGGAGGGGTACTGACACCACTGTCCAGCACCTCTGTTATAGATCATTTAGGGTGCAGCAGGCTCTCACCTCCTGGTCTCCCCTGTGTAAGGTGGTCAGGCGGCAAGGATAGGGTTCCAGAAAGGCTGAGACACTCAGAAAACTAGACTTGTCCCTGAGCTGGGGACCCTGATGTTGGCTGTTACCTGCTGTGTCATGCCCAAAGCTTTGTTTTATTTTGGTTTGTTTTTGTTGAGACAGAGTCTCACCGTGTGTGTAGCTTTGGCTGCCTGGAATTCAAGTATGTAGACCAGGCTGGCTCCAAACTCATAGAGATCTGCCTACTTCTGCCTCCCAGATAGCAGGATCAAAGATGTACGCCACCACACCCCACCAGCCAGGTTTTCTGTCTATAAAATGAACCAAGTGCCATCTTGGTATTACAGCTACACTTCTGAAAGTGATGGGGCCTGAGGGTGGGCTTCACCAGCAGGGCTCATGCCCAGCATGTGTGAGCCTCTGGGTTTAGTCCCCACTGAGCCCTGTGGGGGCTGGTACTCAGCCCTGTCTGCTCTACCAAAGCTAGATTTTTTTTTTTCCTGGGGGCAGCATCTTCAAGAAGCATCTGTAATTAGATTGTCATGGGCTTGGCCCTGTCTGGAGCTGTTTCTCAGACGTGTGCAGGAGTGAGGAAGCCCAGCTGAATGGCAGGAGACAAGGGGGTTGATCGGTTAGATTCAGGATAGAGGACATTGACACCTCATATCCTGGAAGGAAAGAGCCAGCCATAATAGTTCCAGAGCTAATGACACAGCAGTGCCACCACAGGGTGGACATGGAAAGGGTCACCATAAATGTAGGTGGGCTCTTCTGTGGTCAGAAGAGGCACCGGCCCATCCAGTTGGCACTGCCTTCCTAGCAGCCTTCAGACCAAAACACACACTTACACCTCCTGGGGTCTGCAGAGTAGAGAGCAGGGACTGCTGTGTATGGGGATGGAGGAAGCAGATCGTAGGAATAAGGATGTTGGCGGGTCACAGAGAGACTAGGGCCTTGGTCATCCAGTATCCATGGCCCGAGCAAGTGATGACTGTAAAGATAACAAGCTAGCCTGGCGGTGGTGGTGCACGACTTTAATCCCAGCACTCGGGAGGCAGAGACAGGCGGATTTCTGAGTTCAAGACCAGCCTGGTCTACAGAGTGAGTTCCAGGACAGCCAGGGCTATACAGAGAAACCCTGTCTCGAAGAAAAAAAAAAAAAAAAAAAAGATAACAAGCTAACCCTGTCTCAAGAGGTTCAGGGGTGGGGGTGGGGTGCAGGGGGCTGCAGAACCCAGTGAGTTGAGGTTGTTACTTGCTATGATCCAGACTTAGGCTTTGGGCTCAGCAATCTTCCTCAGCTTGTCTGGGATCCCCTAGACTAGATCTCCTAGGCAGGACAGGGACAGGACTGTCCAAAACCCAAGTGTACCCTTTCGTCCCCTGAACCTATGCCTCCTGGGGGAGGTACGGGTCCCCACTTGCAGAGTCACAGGGAATGATGGGTAATGGTTGCTGTGGACTGCTGCTGGTCCTTTGGGTCTCAGGAGGGTTAGCACCCACAAGGATGCCACAAGGGTGTGGCAAGCTTGAGAAATCTCAGCACCGAGCTTAAACCACCTGCTGAGGGCCTTTAGTGTCCCAGTTCATCATCTGGTTGGCTTGCCACTTAACCAATCAGAGTCCTTGGTTCCATGTGGCCACTGGTGATCACTAAAGCGTCTCCAGTTAGGTTGACTTGGCTGCAGGCTGGTCCCCACCTCAGGTCACTTCCTCTTTTGGGTCAGAGTCCCTCTGTGAAATGGCTGACTCCTGCCCATTTGAAAGCAGAAGAGGCTCTCATACGCCCTGTGCTGGCATTCAGCTGCTGCTGCTCCTGCGCTGTCGTGGAGACACGGGGCAGCAAGGTAGGCTGTGGAGTTGGACCGGCCAACCTTTATAAAAAGCTTTACCTTTGCTGCCCAAGCATGAGTGACCTTGGCCGGTCACTGCCCTTGTCTGGGCCTCAGCATCCTTATCTGTAAGGCGGGAGAACCATGCTGCCTTGTCTTTGGGCTGCTATGAAGATGAAACACTACATGTGTGAACAGTACCTAGCTAGACTTTTCACAGATGATGGTAACAGCAAGCCCCCTCCCCCAACCCTGGCCCCCTGGTTTCTGTCCCTCCAGCTTTGGCCGTGGGGATTCTGGGAAGGAGATGGTGCCAGTCTGCTAGCTCAGCCGGCTTGGCCACTGACCTTCAGAGCACCCAGGCTGTCAAGGCCGCCTGACTGCCTGCCTGCTGGTCGGGTGGCGGGGAGTGCCAGGCAGCTTCTCCTCGCCTGACGCCACCCGCCCCTGCTCCCACTCTCCTCTCTCCCTCTCTGTGCCTGTGTGTGAGCTAATTAATCTCAGCCCCTTTGGGAAATTAGACCGCAGCCGCGTTCTCAGCCTCCTGGAGCCTGTGCTGCTACTGGGCCAAGACCTGCCATGTTTGGGGGGCATTGAGGTGTGTGTGTGTTGGTGGGGTACCAACAGCAGCAGCAGCAGCAGCAGCAAAGTGAGCTCAGCAGGACACAGATATCTCTGAGAACCCTTCACTTTTGGGCCAAGGGGCTCTGGTCTTAAGTTCGTCCTTCCTCAAAACGGTTTCCATGAGGACACTAGGCAAACTCTGGGTTAGAGAGAAACCAAACCTCCTGTGTCCTTTTCAACTCCCAGGTTGTAATAGTCATCTCTCACCGTGTTCCACCTCAATGTGGGGTCATCCTCTTGCTTGCCCAGCTAGGAGGCTGATGGAGACAGATGTAATTATGGAATTTTGCTTGGGAAATTAATTTGAAAAAGTTAATTAATTGGTGGTTCCGGAGGTGGCAGGCTCCACGCCCGGCTGGCCTTGCTGACGTCAGTACTGACCCACTGAAGACATACAGCTTCCTGGGCAAAGCTGGGAAGAGGGGTCCCAATGATCCCACTGTACAGTTCTGGGACAGGTAGATGGGAGCAGAGGGGCACTGTGCCTTGGCCCATGGTGAGTACCTGGGCACCAGGGTTTGTTAGCTAGGTCTACTAGTATGACTTGGGACTCGGATAACTGGCCATTTGCCTTTGTCAGCCCTCATAGTATACTGATCTCAATGCTACAAATGTCCAGTTCTTCAAAGAACAGATCTTTTGAGTGTCTTACTTCCTCCAAGAATGACATGGTTGTGCCATTAAGCAACCCAGGTTGTTAAGCTAGTGTCTCCATCAAGATGGGGTAGAGAATAGCTTACACACTTAGTCTTCCTCCCAGAGAATGAGTTAAGCACTGGAATCCTGCAGGCACCTACTGTCCTAGGTGAGGGTAAGCTGTCATAGTCACCCCTCCAGCTTGTCACCCCTGGCGGGCGTGCTCTCCTACCATCCCAGCTTCTTGTCAAAAGTCCTAGCTGAACAAGACAGGGCTGGGAGCCCTGTGCACGCCATGGTAGTAGAAATCTGTCCACTTTCAGGGCTCTTGTGAGGCCGTTGACCACATGCTTCAGTTGGACTAAGTTCTAGGGGCTGGGGAAATATGGGTGCTCAGGGGTGGGACAAAAAGTTTCTAGGTGTGGGAGAGTTAAGGATACCCATTGCCCTGACCCTACTCATCACTGGGATCACGGGACATGGGCTCCATAGACTGTTAAACCTGTGAACCTTCTCTTCCCTAAGCCTCGTTTTCTTCATCTGGGAAGTATACGTTCTAAAGGCTGTGGAAGGGTCTGGGCAGCTGTAACCAACCTGCACTGTTTCCTATGCCTGACCGGTGAGGGGTGGGGAGGGGGCTGCTCTGGAGCTGTGCTGCCCCAGCAGGGCTTTGGAGGAATACCTGGTACACACTGTGCAAGAGGAGATAGATGTTCCTGAGGCATCCAAGCCCAGGCAGGCAAGCAGTAGGCTTGGGCCTGGGCAGTCAGTCTCCTTCATCTCTAGAATGTCTAGGGGCCTAGCAGGCCCTGCCGTGAATTTAATATGGAGAGGTGACTCAGTGGTGGGCACATTTGCTGTTCAGAGGACCTGGGTTCAATTCTCAGGTCATCAAGTAGCTAACAACCACCAGTAGATAACTCCAGTTCCAAGGGATTCAAACAGGCTCACGCTCTCTCTCTCTCTCTCTCTCTCTCTCTCTCTCTGTCTCTGTCTCTCTCTCTCTCTCTCTCTCTCTCTCTCTCTCTCACACACACACACACACACACTCTTTAAAAATGTTAAAAGACACATCAGGTGTAGTACTTTAATCCCAGCACTTGGGAGGCAGAGGCAAGCAACCCTGGGGTCTGCATTTAAAAAAAAAAAACAAAAAACAAACCAGTGTATTTAGTAGCAATTTGCATCTCAGTGTCAGTCTGGTGTAACTTGTAGTTCTAAATTTCTTGGAGCTCTGACCCAGAGCTTGGGTTAAAGTGGACCACATCCTCTCCCTGAGTGTACCGCAGGTTAGCCAGAAGGAAGGAGATCCTCACCATATATCTCACTTGCTTCAAGACCTGTTATTATCCCACCATGTTAGCTATGATGTGTTCACATGTTCTCTGGATGAGCTGTTACATGTCTGTCTCTGAGACCGGGAGCTCCCAGAAGGTGGTGTCCATTGCATCTCTCAGTGCCGTGCTTGGTACAGAGTTATCACTCCATTAGGGACTGTGGGCTTCTCTGTTCCCATTTTACAGGTAGGCCAAGGCCCCACAAGGACAAAATCTCTTGAGCCCTGAGAGCTTTGGGACTGAGGACTTCTACCATGAGACAGGGGGGCACTCAGAAGGCGGGTCTTAATCTTGCTGGGCTTCAGTTTCTTTGAAAGCAGTGATCTTCAGTACTTCTTCACCCTGTAGTGATGGGGCAGTGAGTGGTTAAAAGAGCCTCTGCCGGGTTCCAGTTAAAAGCGTTCTTAAGTGTTCATGGTTATTACCATTGAAGCTGTAGGTTGTTATCTTGGCGTTATTCATGCTTCCTGGGTCCCAGCAGCTGCTGTGGCTGTGCCTAGACTCAGAGCCTGAGCCTTGTCCACAGAAGAGACGTTGCAGCTCCTAATTAAAACTCCAAAGAGACAGCCTGGGTGTTTAAATTTTGCTACAGGGTCCCACCCGCCTAGTGCTTTCCCCAGTCCCTCTCCACTGCAATGGGTTCAGAGTTCTCTCCCAGTCTCAGGTAGAGAGGGACTGGCCCCAGGCAAAAGCCTCCCCAAATTTCCCCTGCCACTCCCTCCGCCTCCCAGACCTCTGGGGCCATGAATCATTTATGAGGCAAAAATGAAACCAATTAAGGACAAACTTTGAAAGCCTCTAATTGCCGCGCCTGGTGGCATGGAGGAGTGAGGGGCGGTAGTCCTGCTAGCTGCCGAGTCTCCTTGGCCCCAGCCCTCCTTCCCAGGCTTCCTGCCCGCTGCGTCTCGGGTCGTCTCCGGGCGCCACCACCTCCTGGCCGCTCTCGGACGTGCCTGCGCTGCTCTGGGCAGCCGCCTGGCGCCCGCCCCGTCCTCCCAGGCCGACTAATTAGACCCGGCTCCCTCCTGCGCTGCCCGCTCCAGGCCCGAGGTGATGGCGGCTCAGCCTGCCCTTCTGGGGCATGTGCCCCAAAGCTGGCCGCCTTTCCCAGGCTGAATGGCTGCTCGCCTGGCTTAACCCAGACAAGCCCAGGGTGCCTTGTGTCCTTGGAGCCTGGGGTCCACATAGCCAGCCGAAAGGCTGGGCAGAGACTGAAAGGCAAGCCGGGGACAGGAGAGAGGCAGGCAGTTGAGCTTCTGGGGTGTTGCGTTGGTGAGCAGGAACGCCCAATGCCCGTCAGCCTTGCCATGACTGACAGAGATGACCTTATGCAGATTCTTGCATTTGGGAATTCCAGCAGGTGGAGGTCAGAATCTCAACCCAGCAGGACCTGCCTCACTGCAGTGAACCAGAGGTGCCAGCCTTAAGTCCTGCTAGCTGTGCTGGGGGCCACACAAGCCCTGGGCACTCAGGCACACTGTTTGCTGAAACAGAATTTCCGTGCTTGTGTTTTTCCATAATTATATTAGCAGGTGGGATTTTTCCTCGGGGAAGCACTTTGAGGGGGAGCGCTGTGGCTGTGTCCCCGCCTGCTCCAGCGTGAGCTCACACTCAGCTCTGCCCGCCTGCCTGCCGTAATGATTTTTTAATTATGCAGCCAGTGCTCGGAATTGCTAATTCACCTCTAGCCCAGCGTCCCCTGCTGCAGCTCACACCCCAGCCCCTTGCTGCCAACCCCCCAAGGGGCAGTACCCAGCTATATACCCATCATTGCATGCTGAGGGACACAACTGCCACAGTGAGGGAGCAGGGTCTAGAGAGAGTCATGGGGGGTGGGGGGGGGAAGCAGACGTGCTTCTCTTTGTCTCCCACTCCAGCCCTAGTCCCAACCTTGCTTGCATTTGGCCGGCTGTGTCTCTGGAAGAGGGTAGGGGAGTGATCAGCGCCCATCCCCGAGAATATGTCCACATCAACAGCAGGAATGTTAGTCCATCCGTCCTGCTTGTATGACCCCTGAGGACATAAACATACTATCTTTGTCCCTGTCAGACTTGGACTTTACCTCATTTCTACACGCAGACACATACCTAAGCTGCAGTACAATAGCTAACTCCATGATGTTAACATTTGATCACACCTGAGGGAGGGGTGGGGTACCCTCAGGTGGCCCTGTGGCTAGATCCCCTCCCAGTCACCTCCACACCCTGGGCTTTCTCCTTTCCCTTCCCTGGTGGGGGTCTGCCTGTAGCTGGCCTGTAAGAGCCTCAATCGACCCTGGCCTGGGGGGAGTGGGGGGGGCAGGCTGGAGCACAGAGGCAGCGGGTGGCTGTAGCTCCTCTCCAGGCGCCCAGCTGTGGCATCTGTCAAGGTCAGATAGCAACTCCGGAACCAGCCAGCTTGGCCCCATGGCCCCTCTCGCCTCATTATTTTTGTGTTCCGGGGTTGCAACGACACCTCCCTCCCTCCCTCCCTCCCACCCCTTCAGTCTCCTGCGTCTTGCCTTCCTCCCCCACGCCTCTGCAGGGAGGGCCTGCGGTCTAGGGGCTTTTGTTTGCCAGTTTTTACCACGCTAAGGCCCGGCTGCCAGGCAGGCGGCTAGATGCTGACCAGAGCTGTTAGACCTTGAACGGCAGACAGGTGCCTCGCTCGGGGCTGGGATTCTCAGCTAAAACAGTGAATTAGTTTCTCAGAGGGACAAACTGAACCTGGGTGCTGCCCAGCCCCCACCGCACCGCACCGCAGGCACACCTGTGGGCAGCTTCCTGTTTCCATAGGGCCTTAGCAGCTGGCACCAGTTCCCAACTGCATCATGCCCGTCACACTCGGCCCCGCCAGGGCTCTCAGGGTACACACACACTGCTGTCTTACAGCAAAGGCAGGCAGGTCAGCACACAGCAGAAGAACCTGCAGATACTCACCCACCATAGTTAATGCTCTACTTGCAAACAACACGGATGACTGTGTACCGCCTGAGGTATGGGAAGCACACCCCTCCACCTCGCACACTGGGTGCTTCTGTTCCAAATGCCTCCACCTGTGTTGGTGCAGAACTGTAAAGACACTCTCGTACTCAAAGGTTAGCGCCTTGCACTTCATCCACATCTGGCCATGCCCACCAGACGCAGGCTCCAAGCCTGAATGTCTGGCACGCTTCCCCTGGTAGCTAGGTGGTTCTGCTTCCTACTCCCTTCTTCCCAGGTACCCCGAGTTTCTTAGTTACACCCCCAAAGGGGCCTTTATCCGCTGAAATGCTGGGAAGAGACATCTGCTTGGTGCACCCTGTGTCCAAGAGTGTGGGGAAGGGTGGCTTGGCAGTTGCACTGTTCCACCCACCTGGCCCAAGAGCATCCCGGTGGAGTCGGAGGGGGTGGTTCCAGGTGGGTCATGACAGCTTAGGTGCCACAGTTTCTGGTTAGGGTATGTAAATATGGGGGATTGGGATGTGGGCCTGTTGCAGATCCCCTAGAGTCTGGGGCAGCCACAGCCATCCACTCACTTCCTCCTCCAGCTGTGGACTGCTGTGGTTGTTACTGGGAGGGGGAGAAGCTAGAGGCTTAGTGGTGGCTGGACCTCCCCCACCCCCAGGAAACTCAAAACCCTGGGCCAGCCGGGTGGCGGGTTGGGGCAGGCACAAAGAAGGCCTCTGTGCAGCCTGGCTGGGCTGCCCACAGGATTCTGGGGGAGGCAGCAAAAGCCAGTTTCCGTCCCCTTCTGCTTCCTGCGGAGGCTGCCGGAATGCCCGGAGCTCTTGCCTGGCCAGGCCCGGCCAGCCCACCCGTAGCCCCTTCCCCTGGGCTTGGGGTACAGCCGCAGACTCTTTAGCAGTAGTGCTTGATATGATGTCCCTAGAAGCCTGAAAGCCACCAGAAAGATCCTTGGGAGGAGTCTTCTCCTCTTAAGCCAGGCCCTGGCGTCTGGGTTCAAACTGTGTCCCTGTCACCTACTGACCTGATGACCTTAGGCAGATAGTTTCACATCTTTCAGTTAACAGGGTATAGAGACAGTCCAGTAATAAGCTACAAGGCCTGGGTGTGGTGGCACATGCCTTTTATCCCAGCCCTTGGGAAGCAGAGGCAGGCAGATAGTTTGAGCTCCAGGAGAGACCCTGTTTCAAAACAGCTACAACAGAAACAAAGTACAAGAAAATGTTCAGCACAGTGCCTGGCTTGCTGTCATGTCCCCCTTAGGCAACCAGAGTTAGAGGACACCATATGTCTTCCTGCCCCTCAGTAAGCCAAATTCCATCTGCGGCTTGCTTAGAGGCTTCCTCTCCTGCAAATCCTATGACTATCTCTGGCCTCCCGTCAGGTCACTAGGTCTCTACCACTCTGGGTAACTAGATGAGTTGCTTTCCCAAACTTGTGTGTGTGTGTGTGTGTGTGTGTGTGTTTGTGTCTGTCTGTCCGTCTGTCTGTCTTCTTCCCCTTTGAGCCCAGGAGCAGGAGTCAAGAAGCCGTCGGCAGGGCTAGAGGGATGGCTCAGTAATTAAGAAGAGTAAGAAGAGTACTAGCTGTTTTTGCAGTGGACCCAGGTTTGGTTCCCAGTACATACATGGCAGCTTACAACTTCCTGTAACTCCCCATCTAGGTGATGCTGTGTTCTGATCTCCTTGGTCACCAAAAATGCACACAGTGTATATAATTAGGTAGGCACTCATATGATAAAATAGTCTTAGGGCATTTCCTATTTTACAAATGGGAAACGGATGCTCTATGCAGGGAGAGGGCTAGTTCAAAGTTCATGGTGAGGGGACAGAGCCACAACACAGACCGAAAGACTCCAGTGCCTAGCTAACTTTATTCTTTTGACACAGTTTACCCACTCTGGCTCCTTGACTCAAGTGTCCTCTGAGCTAGCTTTCGCTGCCTGTCTGTGATGAAACCCATCAGGATAGAGGCTAAGCAGGGGCACGAGCTATCATCTCAGGTGGGTGTCTACTTAGACAGCATCACTCTGGTAAGCAGTTAGTTCAAGGTCCAGGAGTACCCAGAGCAGAGTATCAGTCTGTCCATCCTAGCCACAGACCATTGTGCCTATTCTCAGTAGGACAGTACAGGACATACTCAGAGGGTGCCTATAAGGAGTATATGGGCTGAAGCATACAGAAGAAAGCCTATCTGTGTTAGCTGTGATCCATAGAGTCCCATATAAGATGTCAGAAAAGAGCTCAAAAGGTCATATGCTGAAGTCACAAAGCAGGGAAGGGCATTCCTGGGTATTTGCTGCCTTTGTGGAAAGAACCCAGTTCAGGGGAGATGCCAATAGAGTAAGTCCTGAATAGAGTGGCAGACTCATGAAGCATACCTCCAGCAGGGGACTCTGTGCCAGTCCAAGAAGGTCCTCAGAGATGGTTTGGGGAAGAACAGAGGCCTGGGTTCAAAGCTTTG
This sequence comes from Mus minutoides, assembly GCA_902729485.2. Lineage (NCBI taxonomy): Eukaryota > Metazoa > Chordata > Mammalia > Rodentia > Muridae > Mus > Mus minutoides. The sequence goes on along the minus strand of LR753345.1, from coordinate 1,028,216 downwards.
TGTCTGAAACAGGTTTAAGTCAGAGGTGTGGACTGACAAGTACTACTACAGCAGACCCAGAGTTTTTGTTTTTAGTTTGTTTGCAGTGGAGAATCACAGTCTCAATATGTAGCCTTGGCTGCCCTGAAACTCTCTGTAGGCCAGGCTTGCCCCAAACGCAGAGAGATCCATCTGCTTCTGTGTCCCAAGTGGTGGGATTAAAGAGGCGCACTACTGGCCAGGCGTGGTGGCGCACACCTTTAAACTCAGCACTCGGGAGGCAGAGGCAGGCGGATTTCTGAGTTCAAGGCCAGCTTAGTCTACAAAGTGAGTTCCAGGACAGCCTGTCTCAAAAAACCAACCAACCAACCAACCAAGACTCCCAGTGGTGTCAAGGGCATGTCTCACCCCGACCAGTTGCTAAGTGCTTGGGGTTGCTATGGCTGTACTGGTCTATCCCCCCATACTGGCCTGTCAGGCTGCATGTCTTCCTGCCCCCAAGATCAGCACCCCATGTGTATCTCTTGGGCCCAATGGGGCTCCCCAACCCTGGAGACTTCCAAAGTTAAATTATGGGAATCCGAGACAGAACCCTCCCTCAGCATCTGCGGGTCAGCTCAGTGCAGTAGCTGGAGCCTGTGGTCTGGGCTGTCCGCCAACTGTCTGTCTGTCTGTCTGTCTGACTGACCTTATAGTACTCATCAGCACTACTCCCCCCATACCCCAGATAAGTAGATAAAAGCTCCTAGCCAGGATCCTTTGTAGAGCTAGCCCACTCAAGCCATGCTACATTCTGCTTGGCAGTTGGAGTTACTTCAGGAAACCTACCTTTTACAGGCAGGATAGACACAGAAGGTTATTAAAGCCAGTGCAGGCGTAATGCCCTGGGCAAACCTGTCTTTGGACATAATTCTAAAAATGCACTTAAAAATCATTGAACTAGGCCTAGTGTGGTTGCACAAGCCTTCAATCTCAGCACTCATGAGGCAGAGGCAGGTGGTTCTCTGTGAGTTCGAGGCCAGCCTGGTCTACAAAGCAAGTTCCAGGACAGGGCTACACAGGGAAACCCTGTCTCAAAAAAAGAAAAACAAAAACAAACAACAAAAACACCCCAGCAAAATAGCTGGGCAGTGGTGGCGCACACCTTTAATCTCAGCACTTGGAAGACAGAGGCAGGTGGATTTCTGAGTTCAAGGACAGCAAGGGCTATACAGAGAAACCCTGTCTGGGGGGTGGGGAGGTGGGGGTGGAGAGATGGCCCAGTGGTTAAGAGCACTGACTGCTCTCTAAGTTCTGAGTTCAGTTCCCAGCAACTACATGGTGGCTCACAACCATCTGTAATGGGATCCAGTGCCCTCTTTTGGTGTGTCTGAAGACAGTATATTCACATACATAAAAAATTAATTTTTAAAAATAGAAAAAAATGTATGGAACTAGGGCCGGGAATGGTAACTAACACCCATAATTCCAGTATTTAGGAGCTAGGGCTGTTGCCTCCCCACTCCCCCCCCCCCACACCTAGAAAAAGCATTGAATTGCCCTGTAAATGTCCTACCCTTTTCCTCAAGACTGTGGCTGTGACCCTGCCGAGGTCATCCATACCTGGCACCCGCTTTCAGCTGTGTGTCATGTCTCCCTATCCTTTGCTACCCTCTTCCTCCAAGAAGGCCTTACGCCTCACTGGGGACTCCACCAGCTCAGCTCTCACGCACTCCTGCGGGAAGGGACAGTGTGGGTGTTCCCCTTCCCCACCCCCCTCCACAGTAACACAGGGCATTGGTAGGAAAGGGAGAACCACTAAACATTTAGATCTAGCTATAGGCCTCCTAGGGACAGAGCACCAGCCCCTCCAAGGATGTAAGCTCCACCCCCTATGCAGTCACCCTCTTCTGGGGCTGAGGGTGGGGTGTGGCCATCGCCACCACCTCCGGTGACCTCATTGCCAGCTGGCACTATGATGTCACTGGCCTAGCATTCTGAGTTCCTCCTGCATGTGTATCTCTAAGCCTCCAGGTGGGGCACTCCCCTGGGGGCCTGTGACAGCTGACCCCTGACCAGGAAGAAGTGACAGGCATGGTAACAATTTGGTGGCAGGGCAGTAGGATAACTGGGTCACTTTGCCTTGGGCTGTTCTGTCAGTTGCCCAAGTAGAACAAAGGCAGCTATAGAGCAGGTGACCAGCACTTAGCTCTGGGTTCAAGTTCTACCACTGTTGACTTTAGGCTGACAGCTTGAACTTCTGTGAACCTTTGTTTCTTTATCTCTGAAGCTGATTAAAGCTTCCTGTCTCTTGGCGTACCGTTGTCTGAACATGTGACGCATGCGAATGCAACCGCAGAATAGGTGCTCAACAAATGGGGAGCCCCTAGGAAAGGGTTTTTAGTTAACTGTTAGTTGAGGTGCTGGTTTGAGGAGAGAGCAAAGTCTGCTTTCAGGGGGTAGAGGCTGAAGTAGCCCCCACTGCTATCAGGTGGTCACATGACTTTCCTTCTTCCCAACAGCCAGGGACCCCCAAGCACAGTAGGCTTCTGAAGTTAGGGTCTAGGGCAAGAACTCTGCGTCCCCATCCCTCCCTCCACTTATTCTCCCCAAGCTTATGTTAGACGTGATTCTCACTCTCAGCTCCTCCCTCTGTGGACAACTCCAGCTTCTTTCTTTGGGCTCTGTTATTCCCATTCCTGGTCCCCTATGTCCCCTCTGACCTCTGACCCTGAGTCTGCTTCCTCCTACCAGGTCCTGTTGTCTCTGACCCGTTCCTAGGTTCTGTGTCAACATTCTCTGTCCTTAACACCTGTCTCTCCTTCACACACCCTCTACCCCCACCCCACCCCAGCTCTTGGGGACTAGTTCCTTCATCCCTAGGCCCTGTCCCCACCCGTCAGCCCCTAGTCCCAGCTCCAGGCCGCCGGGCTCCTGCATGGACAAAGGGGTCCTTTGTGGGCTGACCGCGGCTGGCGGGGCGGCGGGGCGCTGGCTCCGCATTGCTGATGAAACGGAGCCCTTTGTTGTCCCTCCTCAGGCGCAGTATTTCTTTTTGGGGGCTGGATGCGTTCCTGGCAGGGCTGATGATGGATGCGCCCGCCGCTGCCGCCTGCCTGCCCGCCAGCTTTCCCTCCCGCTCATTCCCGCTCCGCTTCAACGCAGCCCAGCTCTTCCCCTGCTGCCTGGGTATTGCCAGGCCCTTCTTGGCCTTGGAGGGGTTGCTGTGCGCCCTGCCATAGAAGGCTGGGGGCCTAGGAAAATGTCACCTCTTTGTTCTCTCCTTCTGAACAGGTTAGATGGGACCTCTAGTTGTTAGGGACCAGGCTTTCCCTAGGTCTGAAGGGGATGATGACACCAGCCACAAAGGCAGGCTTGGAAGAAGATTGGGAGCTAGGCCTAGTCCATGAAGATTGATTTTGCATATCTGCTGACTGGGTTTGAGGACTGTTACCCCAGTGGCCAGTTCCCCTTGTGTACTCTCCGTTACCTTCCAGAGCTAGCAGCGTTTCTTCCGGCAGCACCTGTTCAGTGACATATCACGTTCTCTATCCCAAGCTCAGTGTGCTTTAGGACTCTGGGACTGAGACCACCACGTAGTCCCTGGGAGGACTGAAGAGAGGGATGAGACAGATTCTAGGAGGGTACCAGAGATGAATAGAACCCAAGGCCTGTTCTCAACCTAGACAGACTGGGATGGAGACAAAAGCAGAAGCTCAGCCAGAGCAAGTAAGCACGGCTCTGAACCACGCTGCTTGCTGTGCTGAAGGGAGCTGACTTCTAATTGACCTGCCGGCCCTGCACGCAGAGCCAGCTCCTGGAGCTGGGGGGGGGGTGAGTGGGGGAAGAGCGAGCTTGAGCAAGCAAGAGCGGCGTTAATGCGGCTATCGATTTCTGCCACCAGCCAGCAGGCCTTAGAGGTGGGGGACACATGAGCTTTTGCTCCTGTCGCTTCAGCCCATAGACCTCTTCCTTCTTCCCTATCTCTGTAGTTGGGACTGCTGGGTTGTGGCCCTGGGCAAGGAAGTTGAGCTCAAAAAACAGGAGCCAGAAGGGTGCTTGGTATTTTCTGACCCTTGTTCCTCAGAACACTCAGGGTCACTGGTCTGGAAAGATGGTCTAGGCTGGCCTGATGGAGGTGAGATAGTACAAAGTCCTCAGACAGAATGGCCCCCGTCCTGTTATAGCCTTGACCTCTGACCCCCATCCATGCCCTCCTGGGACTGCCCAAGTACTTCCCAGCATACTTGGTTCTTCTTCATCCAGGTGCCCTGGGTGCAGATCCGTGGAGAGGTGAGAACAGCTCGCAGAGTGAGGTCCCACCCCCCACCCCCTCCCCAGCATGTCAGTTGGCTACACTAACCACTTTCCTGGAGCAGAGGGTCTAATGGGTGACAGGTCACCCCTTTGTAAATGCAAAGAGTTGGACTCCATGACCTTTGGTACAGGCCGAGTATCCAGGGTAGCCTGGTGGGTGTGATGGGGTTGTCCAGGGACAAAGATCTGATGTGTTCCTAACACTCAAGCCCGGGGCAGGGTGGGGTCCGCCAGATGTTCAGCTGCCCCTTGAGCCACCAGATGCTCAGGGGTTGGGCCTTGTGCTGCGCCCTCTCACTCCTCTCCCTGGGGATGCTAGAGTGAAGCAGGCCTGCGGAGAAGGCTGAGAGGAAATTGCTACCCCACTCCATCTGGACCTGTGAGAAGGGGGCTGGCCATTCACATACCCTGCTTAATGTCTGCGTTTAGAAGCCCCCTGTCTTGGCCTCAGAACTATGGCCAGAAGACAGGCTCTTGCTTCCCTCCTTCCCTCCCTCTCTCCCTCCCTCCCCTCTCCATCCCAGCCCTCTGGATTGTCACTGTGACCTCTGTGCTCCGCACCCCTTGTCAGGCCTGCAACCCCCTTCCATCTGAAGCCAGAGCAGGGTCCGAGATGATGTCTGTGGTTTGCAAGGGAAGTATGTATGGATGGAGTAGGTCCATGTTTCCCATTCTTGCAGGAGAAGCACTTCAGGCAGAGAGCCCCTGCTTTCTTTCTCAGAGGGTAGATGTTCCATAAAATGAGGGTGCTCTACTCCATCAGACTTTGTATTAAAAAAAGCCTGATTTCCTTTACCCACAATCTCCAAACAAACATCCAGGGGCTGCAGTTCAGGTGTTGTCTGTATCTTTACTCCACCCCTTAGATGGGTCAGACTAGAGGTCGTTAATCCACAGGGTTTGGTAGGTTCTCTAGATCTCCTACCCTACCAAGGACAGCAGCACCTTGCCCTCATTAGTTAAGTCTTCTAGATCTACACAGGGCAGATTTGGGCTGGGACCACCTGACCTAAACCTCCCAGTGCCTCAGTAGCCATGTAACTAGTAACTCTCAGAATAATCATTTTTCTCCCTGGATTACCACGTACTGCTTCCTAAGGTTCTTCTGGGTCTTAAGTGAGATAGTACAAATAAATTCTTCACCAAGATAGGTTTGGCACTTAATGCCTCATCAGACGTCTGGTTGTTACCATGGCAATATGGGTGATGATGCTGAAGGAGGAGGGTTTACTGACCTTGTCCCCACCTTTCCCAACAGAGTAAAGACGTTTCCACGTGGACACCTGACCATGTGCCTACCCTGACTGAGGATCCCCCGGCATCTCTATTGTGGGCAGCCGTGCTACGCGCTCAACTCTGAGCCCCCAACAGTTTGCAGGCTCCCAGCAGCGGGGTCTGGGCCTTGGCCCCACCATGTCTAGCCTCGGCGGCGGTGGCTCCCAGGACACCGGTGGCAGTAGCAGCAGCAGTAACACCAATAACAGCAGTGGCAGTGGCCAAAAGGCAGGAGGAACAGACAAAAGTACCGCGGTGGCTGCTGCGGCACCGACCTCCGTGGCAGATGATGCCCCGCCCCCTGAGCGGCGGAACAAGAGTGGTATCATCAGTGAACCCCTTAACAAGAGCCTGCGGCGCTCCCGCCCACTCTCCCACTACTCCTCCTTTGGTAGCGGTGGTGGCTCTGGAAGCATGATAGGGGCGGAGTCTGCTGATAAGGCAGCCGCAGCCTCCCTATTGGCCAATGGTCATGACCTGGCTGCGGCCATGGCAGTGGACAAAAGCAACCCTACCTCAAAGCACAAAAGTGGTGCTGTGGCCAGCCTGCTGAGCAAAGCAGAGAGGGCCACAGAGCTGGCAGCAGAGGGACAGCTGACGCTGCAGCAGTTCGCACAGTCCACAGAGATGCTAAAGCGCGTGGTGCAGGAACACCTGCCACTGATGAGCGAGGCCGGGGCAGGCCTGCCTGACATGGAAGCTGTGGCCGGCGCCGAAGCCCTTAATGGCCAGTCCGACTTCCCCTATCTGGGCGCCTTCCCCATCAATCCGGGCCTCTTCATCATGACCCCAGCTGGCGTGTTCCTGGCTGAGAGTGCACTGCACATGGCTGGCCTGGCCGAGTACCCCATGCAGGGAGAGCTGGCTTCCGCCATCAGCTCAGGCAAGAAGAAGCGGAAACGCTGTGGCATGTGTGCACCCTGCCGACGGCGCATCAACTGCGAGCAGTGCAGCAGTTGTAGGAACCGAAAGACTGGCCATCAGATTTGCAAATTCAGAAAGTGTGAAGAACTCAAAAAGAAGCCTTCCGCTGCTCTGGAGGTAACAGCACCGTAGAGGGAGGTGTGCGGGCTCTCCCATCTGTCTGGCGGTCCATACCTACCCCTGAGTCCTGGAGCCCACCTTTCCTGTCTGCAAGTGTGGGGGATACCCAGCCCCTAGGGCCTGGAGGTCTGTCTGCAAGATACCTGTTCACTGCCCTAAAAGTCACATCCTGAGATGCCAGCAAGCCATGGTTTGCAGGTAGGGGCCTGGCGTTCCCAGTGAGGCCCTGGGACTCTGATGCCCCTCCTAGGGCCTGTGTCAAGATATTCCCACATAGGTACCAAGTTTCTATCTTGTAGACATGTCCTAAAGCTGTGTCTATAACCTAAGACTGGTTCTGTCCCTAGCCCCATCTGAGGGGTTTTGTCTATGGACCCTGTGGCCTTGAGAAGAGTTGTGTGTTGTTAAACTCCCAACCCACCCCACCCCCACCTCCACCCACCGTTCCCCAAGATAGAGTAATTCCAGTGCTGCCTGCCCTGCCTACAGATGGGAAGAGGCAGTTCATTCATAACTGTGAGCTTGGTGTACCTGCAGGGATCTGTCTACCCATGTAGCAGAGCCTGGCTCTCTGTCCCAGATGGGGTGAACTAGCCAAGTTCAGAAGCAACTTTGCAGTTTTCCATCCCTGCCCACTCGTCTCCACTCCTCTTGCAAATAGGCTTGACTCCGTAATGGTTGGAAAGGCATCCTAGTCGTGGCCTTTTGGCCACCTTTTTGACTACAGCCTCTCTCTCTCTCTTGTGTCTTGCTTACTACCAGCACACCAACGCACCCACTCCAGGGTGGACTCCCACGTGTACTCCTGCCCTGTAGGCCTCCTCCTCATAGACTTGGCTGCTTCCCCACCACATGCACACAGCAGTGCTCACACTCGCTTACCAGAATGCAGCTGTGGCCCCAGGTAGATGATGGCCACCTGGTGCTAGGTGCCTTTGGGCATCCGAGTGGCTCAGGAGGCCTCTGGGTGCTCTGGGCCTTTGGGTAGTCCAGCAGGTCATGGCTCCTTCTTTGGCCAACCTGGCCTGGCCGAGATGACCGGAACTCTTCGGGGTAACTGCCTGTGCGTTCTCCGTGCCCGTCCCTCCGTCATTGAGCCGGCCACGGGGAGCATCTTGCACCAGGCCCACCGGGACCCTGACTGAACTCTCTCCTTGTTTTTGTCTCCCGCCCCGCCAGAAGGTGATGCTTCCGTCGGGAGCCGCCTTCCGGTGGTTTCAGTGATTGCAGTGACGGCCGGGAACCCAAAGCTGCCCTCTCCGTGCAATGTCACTGCCCGCGTGGTCTCCGGCAAGGGATTCGGGCGAAGACAAACGGATGCACCCGTCTTTAGAACCAAAAATATTCTCTCACAGATTTCATTCCTGTTTTTATATATATATATTTTTTGTTGTCGTTTTAACATCTCCACGTCCCTAGTATAGAAAGAAAAAGGAAAGAAAAAAAAAGTTAACTGCTTTTTCAGAAGAACATCAACAACAACAAGAGAGGTAAAGACGAATCTATAAAGTACCGAGACTTCCTGGGCAAAGAATGGACAATCAGTCTCCTTCCTGTGTCAATGTCAATGTCGTCTGTGCGGGAGATGCTGTTTTTGTGTAGAGAATGTAAATTTTCTTTTGCAATCTAGTTACTAATAAGCACTACTGTAATTTAGCACAGTTTTAACTCCACTCTCATTTTAAACTTCCTTTGATTCTTTCCAACCATGAAATAGTGCATAGTTTGCCTGGAGAATCCACTCACATTTATAAAGGAATTGGTGGTGGCACCGTGTAGAAACCCCTCTGTATCCATCGACGTGTGCAGAGGGGCCAGAGCCCACTGGGACTGGGAGTTCCTGTCCCAGGCCTGACCATGTTGCACCCATCGTCCCCTGATTGGGATCCCCCTACCCCAACAGTGAAGGATTTTGGAGAGATGAAAATTCTATTCATTTGTTGACCCACTGAGATCTGGGGAGCCCACATCTCAGTATTTCTGATCCTGGCTACTTCCCCTAGAGAAAATAAGCCCTCTTTTCTCAGCCCTGCTCGTAGCAGCAGAAGAAAGGGCTTCTCTGCGTGGTCCCCTGCTGGTAGGGGTGGGTGCCCAGGGGGCCCCCTGCCATGGCCAGCTCCCTGCTGAGAAACATGCTATTTGTATTGTTTTAGGAGACCAGGCTGTTTTGTGAATAAAACTGAATGCATGTTTGTGTCATGATAACACTACTGGCTTCTTGCTCTTGGGTTTCTGAGGGTTGGCTTGGGGCTGGGACTGAGGCTGGGGATAGCTAGAGTCTCTTGGGAAGGAGAAGCCTTTGGACCTAGGAGGTAGGGTAAGAACTGGAACAGGCATCCTGGAAACAGGACGGAACCATGTGTGTTTGGAAGGGTTGGTGCATCCCAGCTCCCCTAGCTCTTTAACCTGACCATTGCCAGGCAGACCATGCAATTGGGGTAGGCCTGGGCTACTTGGACCCTTTTTGGGGGCAGCCATCTCCCACGCCCCCAGCCACCCACACAGTTTTCCCCTGGGTTTCTGGACTGCAGCTGTGCCTTCTGTAATGCAGAATGGTCTTGGGTCCCTTCCATTCCAGCCTGATTTTTAAGAAGTGTACTGCCTGCTCTGACCTCCAGAGGGTTGGTTGGCAAGGGGCAGTCTAGAACCTCAGAAACCAGCCACCATCTGGGGAAATCCTTACAAAGTCCCATGGTCTAGGCCAGGGTGACTTTAACAGAAAGGTGTGTGATTTGGATGGTGCTTTTCACACATCCTAGAAGCCAACCTGAAGGATAAGGCCTTGCCAACCACTGGAGGAGTGCTCTTCCCCTCATCTGCTCTGAGCCTGGCAGAGATGGAAGCTAGACTTGCAGGACTTCTTGACAAGGTTTCAGGTGGGTGAAGGCTCTCAGAACAAAGCAAGGTGGGGCTTCTGGAACTGAGTGGGGGAGATGGGCTGTCTACTATTGTTCCTGGAAGAGGGAGGGGGAGGGGGAGGAGGGATCCTGACCCCAACCCTTTCCCTGTGTCACAGGCTCCCTTGGAGCACCAAGGGCTCAGCAGCCTGGCCTGGCACAGCAGGGGTAGGCAGGGGCGGGGGAGGTAGCTTTCAACTCCATCCCTGCCTGGGAAAATTCCCTTTCATGTGGCTGCCTGTGATCTCTCCAGGCGGCTCTGCAAAAGAGGGGTGTCCAGCAGGGAGTGGGGGTGGTGTTACAGCTGGGGGCACCCTCACTGCAGCACAAGGCAAACCAGCACCTCCAGAAGGGAGGGCTTGGAGGGAGTGGGGAGCCTGGCCAGCAGGGGGCACTGGGCTGGAGGCCTTTGCTGGCAGCATAGACTGCAGATGGCCTAGGCCAGACCTCTGGCACATCTCCAGGGGTGGGGTGGGTGGCTCTGGTGCCAGCCTTAATGGGAAGGGGATGTTGTGACTCGGCTGGCCGTAGCCCACCCCACAGTGCAGAAAGCCAAGGACCAGAGCCCCTCACTTTTGAGTTCCTGCCTCTTGATGTACCCAAGGGCACTGTGAAGTGGACACTAGCCAGTGTTTCTGAGGGAAGCAAAGGGAATGCCCTGGGAAGTGATTCTCTTCCCCGTGGATGGTTAAGGAGGAACCACCGTCATGATGGCTGGGCTTGGTGCATTCTGAGCAGTGGTCAAAGGCAACTTCTACTTTAGAACTATTCACTGGGCTGAAGAGTCACTACTCAAGAGTACTTGGTGCCCCATGTGTAGTGGCGCACGCCTTTAATCCCAGCACTTGGGAGACAGAGGCAGGAGGATTTCTGAGTTCGAGGCCGGCCTGGTCTACAAAGTGAGTTCCAGGACAGCTGAAGCTATACAGAGAAACCCTGTCTCGAGAAAGAAGAAAAAAAAAAAAAAAGAAAGAAAGAAAGAGTACTTGGTGCTCTCACAAAGGACTAGAGTTTGTTTCCCAGCATGTGATGCTCACAACCACCTGTAACTCCAGCTCCGGGGGGAATCCAGTGCCCTCTTCTGGCCTCTTCAGTCACCAGCACATAAGCGCACACATACATAGAGGTTAAATATATATATTTGGGCCAGCTCTGGTGGCACAGACCAGTAACCCCAGCTGTGAAGGCTGAGACAGGAGGACAGCCCTGTCTGAAACATAAAACAACCTAATAAGGTGATTACATTTCCCTGATTTCAGCACTCCGGGAATCCGGAAAGCCTTAGTTAGTAAAACCAAGTGTGGAGGTATCCTGAGCTACATCAGGCACTGACTCTTAAATAAATAAATAAATAAATAAGTCTTGTGTAGTGGGGCGTGCCTTGAATTCCAGGACTCAGAAGGTAGAGGAAAATAGATCTCTTGTGAGTTCAAGGCCAGCCTGGTCTACACAGTTCCTGGACACCCATGGGCCCGGGGGTACAGCCCCATTCATGTGTGTCTTCCTACAGCATTTTCTGCTTCCCACCCCTGACAGCTGTACAACTCTAGAGAAAGCACAGGGCTCTCGGGACATTTCATTCTCCAGTGTGGGCCCAGAAGCTCAGGCTGCACTGGGTGCTGGCATGAGAGAAGGGGAGGATGGGAGGGAGGCTTCTCCCACAGCTGAAATGGCCCTCTCCCAGACCTTTCACTACTGCCTTCAGCGCCACCAAATACCTTGGCAACTCTGACTCCTTTGTTCTAAGGCCTCCCATTTTAACCCAGAATGTCCAGTGCCTACCAGGCAGGCGACCCTTCTCCCATGACAGCCAGCTCGGTATGACCTAGTCCCTCCCCACTGAAACCACCACCTCCAACACAACACACACACACAGAGAGACACATGCACGCGTGCACACTGCCCTTCAAGTCTGTCCCATGCTCTACATTGTCTACACCTACAGACTGGCCCTGACCTGTGAATGTGCTGTGCAGGAAGGAGGATCCACAACAGTTCCAGTTCCTGTTCCTGGGGCTGTGCCGGGTGACAGTGGGTCAGCACCTGGGTTCTGGAAGGGTACAACTTCCCCTTGGCACATGGCCAAGTTGGAAGCTCAGCCTTCAGTCCAGACTGGTTTCCGTTCTGAGTTGGCCGATGTGTCTTTGGCTGAGGTAAACCATCAGGGTTGGGCTTATGACCTATTCTATAGATGACGGACATTGTGTGACTCACCACAAACAAGATGGCGGTCAGTACCCAGGCTTCGGCTCTCTCGGGAGGAGGACCAGTTGCCTCCAGAAGAGTTGGCAGGGGTCTGGGAGTCTGGACATATGGGTTCCTTCCCATGTACTGGTCATGATGTGTCACAGACACCATGCTGTGCGTATTCTTGTTGGATGACCTTGGTTGGTTGAACAAATACCTTTGCCTCCGTTCCGTAGTCCTAGGAGAGGGGCAGCAGAGCCAGGGGTTGTAGAGTAGGGCACTTGACAAGGTCACCTCACAGTGCCAAGACCCACAGCAGGGACATGAGACTGGTGACCCTGGAGGTAGATTTGAGCTTGGAGGCCCAGCCTCCACTCCCAGGCCCACCTAGCTCACACTGCTACAAAAAAGGACGTGATATCTGCATGGCTCGATTCTATCGAGGCCATTTGGGTCTGACCTGATTGCACTACCAGCTCCAGCTCCCAGGTGCCAGAGATACACAGATGGAGGTCATTTGTACAGCCCTCCCTGGTCTCCCACTGCCTGCCTGCCTGCCTGCCTGCCTGCCTGCCTGCCTGCCTGCCTGCCTGCCTGCCTGCCTGCCTGCCTGCCAGGCCAGAGCTATAGAAGGAGCGAGCGACAGTAAAAGCATAGATCTCAACCCCACCACCCTGCAGATGGGACTGGGCACAGAGACCCTTGTCCCCCCACAATCACGTAGCTCTGGTGTGTCCTATCCCTAAGGGCCCACATCTGCCTTGAGGTCTCTGCTTTCGAGGAAGGATGGAAAGTTCTCCTGAGACTGCTGGCCAGGGTACCAAGCAGACACGTTTTCTCTGCTTGAGACCTACCACCTTCCAGCAGCATTAAATTACCCCTCTGCCAGAGAACAAGAGCCGGCTTCAGATTCCAGGCAGTGGGAGCCACGAAGAAGAGGTGGACCAGGTCCTCCCGGCTGCAGGTCTGGGTCCCTGAGGATTTGATCTAAGAGTGGTGGACACTAACCCCATCTCAGATGCCAGGCTCTAGGATACACACCTGTTTCCTGTTCCTTCTGACTGATCCTAACTCACCCTCCCCAGCACACCACACACACACACACACACACACACAGAGTCTCTCTCTCCTGACCCCCACTGGCTCAGGTATCCATGTTTCCCCTGCCACAGTACTGGCCACTCTGGGTGGCATCACATGCTTTCACAGCTGTGATCTTGAGATCATGAAGGGCATCGTTGGCACCTAGCACATGGAAGTGTGCTAAGAAACATCTGTGGATCCAGATGTGTGGAGGAGCATGCCTATAATTAGTACTGGGAAGGTGGAGGCAAGAGGATCAGGAGTTCAAGGACAGCCTGAGCTTCGTGTCAAAGACACTGTTTCAGAACAAACCTGTGAGCTGAATAAAAACCATCTTCCTTTCCTGGGCACTTTCTTCTGTGTGAGTTTTTATCATAATTGAGATACTATTCATAAATGAAAATTTATTTAAAAGAGCCTCCTTGGGCAGAGAGTATGGCTCAGTGCCTTTAAAAACATGTACAACGCATTGGGTTCAGTCCCCGTCTTCCATAGCCCTCAGTAAGAAATACTGATGGTGGTGACAAGACCCTCCTGCCTCACAGGGCACTGAGCTTGTGACTAGTGAACCAAGCACTTGGCCAGTTCATTATATTCATATGCCCAGAATACCATGAGAAGGGCATTGATCAAATATCCCTACTTTATAGATAACAAAATTAGATGCAGAAGGAGGGAGGGAGGGAGGAAGGGAGGGAGAGAGAGAGAGAGAGAGAGGGAGAGAGAGAGAAAGGAGAAAGTCACACAGCTGATTTTTTAATCACCTAGTTATGTTTCAGACTTTGTCAGGAAACAAAGCTGACCTCTCCTGACAGGTCACTGCCCACTGGAGCCAGTCTAGGGGTTTTGTTTGTTTGAGATGTTTCAGTATATAGCGTATGTGGGATCCCCCTGCCTCAACCTCTGAGTGCTGGGATTACAGGCATGTAGTCACACCCAGCCTAGAAAACTTTTTAACCAAATGTTTACAAGTCCAGAAAGGTTTAGAAAGAAAAGAAAAGTACTGTATAGGGAATGAGAGCATAACCTTCGAGCAGTACGAGGAGAAATTCTGGAGGCGAGAAATGGGCATAGCCTGAACCCACACAGCTCTCCTCCTTCCCCACGGCCCCTCCTAGCCCCCTCTACACACACAATAGGATTGACACACAAGCTGCTGGGGGCCCAGAAGAAGAGTGGCCGCTGTGAGGGTGAGGGCAAGGGCAGTGCCCGCTCTGCAGCGGTTGATAAGGCGACAGAACCCTCGGGAGCAGGGACACAGTGAAGCCATGGAAACAGGCTGAAGTGTTAGGCTGGTTCAGCCGCTTCCCCAGGTGGCTGCCTCCCAGGCCTGGCAGGGGCCCAGCAAGCCAGGGCCAGCCACAGGCTAGGCTCCTCCTGCCCTCCCAGGGGTCAGCCTGGGCTAGTGGCTGGAAGTATCACTCCAGCCTGTTTTTCTAGGGTCAGACTTGGGTCAGTCAGCCATTGGGCATTGTTATGGAAGAGCAAGGACAGACAGGATGCTCCACCAAAGCCTCCTTCCCCATTTAGCTATTTCTAGTCTGCAACCCACTCCTCTACTATAAATATGTGTGCATTATTTACCTTAAGCATTTTGATAAATCATAATAGCAGAGACATCTGCTGTCAAAACTGCAAACTGCATTTGGGGCTGAGCTTGTGGACTATGATACAGATCAGGGGTGCATAGGCTCTGATAATATGAAAGAGATGCTTCGGGTGTCCCATACCTTCCTCCGGGGCTGGGCCTTGAAGGGGACCCTAGCTCCATCTTTTGGGGTGACTCCTCACTGGCTACTAGTCACAAAACCTTCCTAGGGAGGCTGGCCATCCTCACTCTCCCTCCCCCCAACTGTGTTTTTGCTTCCTGCCTTCCTCGGAATTATTAATGCAGAGCTGCTGAGGAGTCCCTGGAGCAGAGATTAACTCCTGGGGCAGTGCGGGTGGGGTTGTCCCTGGGAGGCTGGGGGTAGGAGTGTGTGGGGGGGTGGGGGGGGGTTGACGTTCAAGCTTCACAAGATTAATCACCCTGCAGCTGGCCTCATCACAAGGGCACCTAGCTCTCAACACCCCACCGCCACCACCGCCACGCCCCCCAGGAGGGCCTCTGCTTTTCTAAGGCCCTACAGAACCACTCTAACTTGGGGGGGGGGGATTTGGGGAGCTGAGGCCAAATTCCTTTTGCATTTTCTGGTTTCTTCCTGGTGGCCTCAGGGACCCTGAGGACCAGGCAGCAATCCTGTGGCCTCCTTGGTTTTAATCTAGCTCTGCAGCCCTGACAGGAGGCGGCCCTGACCTGCCTGCCTACTGCCAAGCAATACCCTTCAAAGCAGAGCCTAAGTGAGGCACCCCCAGGCCCTGTTCACATGGGGATCTGATGTTAGACTCCTCAGCCTGCCCCTCCCGCTCACCCTGAATGACCTAGAGATGGGGAGCAGGGGACATCCTGGGTAGAAACAAGGCAAGCACCTGTTGGTAGCACCCTAGGGTAAGGAACCAAAGTGCAGGCTCCTTGGCCAGTCACCCTATTTTAATCTTCAACACATTGCAGCAGGTGGGACTTGGGTTAGACCAGAAACTAGATTGAGTTGCTGTCTGTCTTCTTCTGCTTACCTTCCTCTATCCAAGAGTCCCCTGGTCCTACAGAGATGCCACTGGGTGAACTAACTTGTATGCTTTGCTGAGTTTCCTGGGTAAAGAGCAGCGTGGTAAGTCGGCAGGACTTGCCTCTGGTGAACGACAGTTGCTGAGTGATATTGGAATTGGTGCATGGGCCTGTTGCAAACAACGGGCTGAGGCAAAACCTGTTAGGTCTGAGCTTAAGGATCCCAATTTCGCACCATAAGCTGGTGACTACCAAGAGTTGGTGCAACAGCCAGGTGTGGTGGCGCACGTATTTAGTCCCAGCACTTGGGAGGCAGAGGCAGGCAGATTTCTGAGTTTGAGGCCAGCCTGGTCTACAAAGTGAGTTCCAGGACAGCCAGAGAAACCCTGTCTCAGCAGACACAAGAGAAAAGCCTTGTCGGACACTCTCAGATCTGAACATTGTGTGGCTAGTGTAGGTTCTTTGATGGGCAAGAGGCTGCTTCCCGGGCTGGTGAGATGGCTCAGCGGGTAAGAGCACCTGACTGCTCTTCCGAAGGTAATGAGTTCAAATCCCAGCAACCACATGGTGGCTTACAACCACCCGTAATGAGATCTGACGCCCTCCTCTGGTGCGTCTGAAGTCAGCTACAGCGTACTTATGAAGAATAATAAGAAACGAATCCTTAGACTGGAGAGACCAACCAGAGCGAACAGGGCTGTCTGGAGCAAGCAGGGACGGCCAGAGCGAGCTGGGCTGGAGCGAGCGGGGCCAACCGGAGCAAGTGGAGCCAGCCGGAGCGAGCGGGGTCGAGTGGAGAAAGCGGGGTTGACAGGAACAAGGGAAAGAGGCTGCTTCCCCTCAGCCTCAGTTTATACATCCGTCGGTGACATCACATCTCCAAGATACAACGATCGAAGGAGAAGCTTGTGTAAATATAGTCCTTGAGTAACCTTGTCAACTAGCTGTGTCCGAGGATGCATGCCCATAAACTCAGTAAGGGTTTGCTGCAAGTTCGAGGTCAGGTTGGGCTGTAGCATAGCATGACCCTGTTGACAGAGCAACAGAGACAGAGAGAGCACTGTCCCTCACCCTCACTCCACAGAGCACAAGAGTTCTGAGTGGATAGTAAGAGGCTAGAGGCAAGAACAAGGATGGCTTATCTGGAGATGAACAAAGGATCTGGCTTCTTTTTTTGTGTGTGGGAATGACACTTGCATGCGTGCATGCATGCACGCATACGTATGTGTTTATATGAACCAGCGCATGTGTGTTCATGTGGAGGGTCAAACTCAGGTGTCATTCCTTAGGATTTTGACGTTTCCAGATAGAATGATCAGGCTGGCCTTGAACTTTGAAATCTACCTGCCTTTGCCTCCCAAGTGCTGGGATCAGAGGCATGTACCCTTATGCCCAGCCATACTTTCATAAGAGCCTTAGGAACTCCTTGGGTTGTGAGACCATGCTAATGGGAGCCCAGGCAAGGGTTAATGTCAAGGTTTACCTTGGGACAGTGGGAGCCAGGGATGGCTCTCAAGCTTCAGCAATATTGTGGGATAACTAAAACACTCCATTCTATGTTAGAAGGTTAAGGTTCAGAAAATGGCCTGTCCTCTTAGGAAGAATCCCAGTGACAGATCAACCAGGCTAATTGGGAAGGCTTTCGGACTCTTTCTAGCGATGAAAGTAAAGAAATATCTGTGTCCCAAGAGATCCTAGCCTAGAAGCTGCAGGATGGACGGCTGAGTGGTAGGGCCTAGGATTTCCATCTGAGTCCTACCTCAAGCTGGCTTCATGATCTCAAACAAAGGCATAGCCAGTCTGCTGCCCTTCCTGTGCCCATCTCTCCTCATGGTGTGGCAGACTCATTCATCAGCAGTCATCCTTGGCTCCAGGCATTTCCTAGGCGTTCAAGGCTTGAGTAGGCTTTAAATTTAGCGTTCTTCAACCTTCACCCATCCTCATGTAGGTTACCTTTCTTCTGCTCAGCTATCCACACCCCTTTCACCTCTGACCTTGAGTCTGTAGTGCTATCATTTGTTGTCATGGGAACCCTACCTACACTTCTGACCTAGCATAGGCAAAAGCAGGCCTAGAGCTCATAGCCAGGAAAGCTGATGGTCCTGGAGTGGGGTTCCTATTCCTACCAGCTTGGCTTTCTTCTTGGGAAGAGGGTATTAGAAAGATGGATGACCTAAGCCAGGAAAATGGGTCAGCAGGTAAGGGTGCCTGCCACTAAGTCTAATAGTTTGATCCCTAGGACCCAAATCCAGGAGGGAGAGAGGCAAGTTTGGCAAGTTCCCTGACCTCCACACAGATCTGTATGGCACGCCCCCCCCCAATAAATAAATAAATAAATAAATAAATAAACATGTAATTAAAAAAAAGAGAGAGCCAGGCAGTGGTGGCATATGCCTTTAATCCCAGTACTGGGGAGACAGAGGCAGGTTGATCTTTGTGAGTTCAAGGCCAGCCTGGTCTATAGAACAAGTTCTAGGACAGCCAGGGCTACAAAGAAACCATGTCTGGAAAAAACACAAAGGGAGAAAAAAAAAAAAGAAAAGAAAAAAGATCTGAACAGTGATGGGCCGCAGTGGAGACAGCCAGGGCTTAGGGTCCCTGGAGTCCTGTACTTTTCCAGGCTCACTCACCCTCTCTTGACT
The DNA here is from genome assembly GCA_902729485.2 of Mus minutoides. Lineage (NCBI taxonomy): Eukaryota > Metazoa > Chordata > Mammalia > Rodentia > Muridae > Mus > Mus minutoides. The sequence continues at coordinate 1,010,208 of LR753345.1, read as the reverse complement.
CAGCTTTAGGTTGGTGGGGACCTTCCTATTTCTCTCACTGCCAACCAGAGCTCATAGCCCTGAGCTCAGCTCATTCTCAAGGCTAAAAATACCAAGAAGGCGGCGGCTGCAGCTCCCTAGACACCGCATCCACCCGCCCTCACTCCCAGCAACATACACGCGAGGGCACACGCGCGCGCGTGCACACACACACACACACACACACACACACACACCTTGCACTCACCAGACCCAGCCTGAACCTTCCACAGAGCTGTCTGAACTTAATCACACAGAGCTGTCTGAGCTTTCCAAAGTCCCCATTCTGGGTGAAAGCAAAATATGGATTCTGTTTCCACCTCTGACTCCAATTTGCTGTGTGATCGTGGAGCAGTCTTTTGGCTTCTCTCAGCCTCAGTTTCCCTTTTTATGAAATAGAGAAGCTGCATAGAAATGCAGAGGCTCAGGGGTGGCAGGTCAAGGCCTTGGCTGTCATCTCTAAGGCTCTTGGAAGCTCCCATGCTCCATAAGTGGCTGTGCCCTCAGTCAGAGCGTCCTTCTCTAGCATACTGAACTGGGAAGAAGGACTACTAGAGTCCTCACCCTCAGGAAGCAGAGGCAGGGGGATCTCTGTGAGTCTGGTCTACATAGTAAAAACCCTGACTTAAAAAATTAGAAGAGGCCGGGCGTGGTGGCGCACACCTTTAATCCCAGCACTCGGGAGGCAGAGGCAGGCGGATTTCTGAGTTCAAGGCCAGCCTGGTCTACAGAGTGAGTTCCAGGACAGCCAGGACTACACAGAGAAACCCTGTCTCGAAAAACCAAAACCGAAACAAACAAACAAACAAAAAAAAAAAAAAAAAAAAAAAAAAAAAAAAAAAAAAAAAAAAAAAAAAAAAAAAAAAAAAAAAAAAAAAGAAAAAGAAAAAAAAAGAAGAGGAAGAGGGGAGGAGGAAGAAAAAGGGGAGGAAAGAAAAAGAAGGTAGGTACAAAGATTCAAGCTCCATAAACAGGGCAGTGTAATCTAGATTTCTGGAGGCAGCTGGCGGGGAAGAAACATGTTCTGAAAGAATTCTGGGGTATTTGTTCATCAGTTATTCTAGGGTTAAGAACTGTTGGTTGTTGGATGCTGTGGCCAGAGACCCCAGCTGGAATCCACTCTGAACTAGATCATTCTTCCCAGGGAACCAATGCCCAGTAGTTTCGTGAATGCATTTTTAGACCGTGAAAGGGTGCTCTTAGGTGAAACATTAATAAACTGCATCACATTGCTGGGGAAGATTACATGTAAATTAGATAATTAAAAATGAAGCTGATGCCTGCTGCTCGGTGCTATTACCACTTATTAAAAGTTATGAGAGGTGGCCTTGGGTGGCTGCTAGTAGAGGGCTTCTGAGGGGGACAGCAGAGGCAAAGAGCTGTCTACTGGAACCCAGTTTGCTCTCACAGGTCCAGCAGGTGGGGAAACAGGATGCTCCTGTATCCAATCTACTGATAGAGGGCATGGGTGGTTACAGCCCTGAACATGGACCCAAGGGTCTGTCTCTTCCTAGAGTTCCCGTGTGAAAGAGAAGAGAACAACATAGCCGGGCGTGGTGGTGCATGCCTTTAATCCCAGCACTGTGGAGGCAGAGGCAGGCAGATTTCTGAGTTTGAGGCCAGCCTTGTCTACAAAGTGAGTTCCAGGATAGCCAGGGCTAAAACCCTGTCTCGAAACCCCCCCCCCCCCAAAAAAAAAGAGAGAGAGAGAACAACGTGGTCCCCAGAAAACTGGGGAGGGCCATGGAATTCCAAGCCAGCCTGTTTGAAAAACAAAACAAACTATATGGCCCTACTGAGATGCAGCTCAGCTGGGAGAGTGCCTGCATTGAGTCCTGGGCACTGAATACAAGCTTAGCCTACAATCCCAGCACTCCGGAGGTGGAGGCAAAAAGATCAAGAAATTCAAGGATATTCTCTGCTAGTTGCAGGCTAGCCTGGGTTACAAGAGTCACTGAATTACATACATACATACATACATACATACATACATACATACATACATACATACATTCATACATACTTGTCTTGAGCTAGCCTGGAGTAGGGCCACATAGTTTGTTAAATAGCCTTGATTGCTTGTAGTAGCAGCTGGCTTCTAGCTGAGGACCAAAGCCTTCTACGATAGGCTTCAGTTAAAGCTACAGAGAATGGTTACTTCGGGTTGATCAAAGCTAGGCTAGAACAAGGGAGTAAGGGTCCACAAGTCATCATGCTTTATGAGGCTGAGGTAGGTGGTCCTGGGATAGTCCTCCCACACAAAGGTCCTGTTTCCTGCCTCAAGATGTTGCACTGCCTCCTGGTTATTATTTATCTGTCCTGTGTTCTTGGCCTTGTGCTGAATATGGGGATCCCGAGGTGAATGTTTCCGCAGTGAGAAAGGCAGCCCTGGGTAATAAGTCCCTAAGGGGTGGCTATTCCGAGCAAGTCCAGAACAGGCAAGCCTGTGTGGAGGGGGAGGCGTGTGCGTCTCAGGACGCCCTGGAGGAACTTTGTGGCTCCTGATTTCCCAATTCCTCGACCCTGGCCCAGTGGAAGGTTGCGGGCCCGCAAGCAGCCGAGGCAGGGAGGCTGAACGCGCTGGCCAGGCCCTTGGTGGGCTGTTCAGGGTGCGCGCCGAGGGGGTGGGAACGCGGAGCGTGTGAGTCACCGTTTCTGGGCCAGGCAGGCGGCGACTGCGGAGCGGGGGGCGCATTCCTGGCTGGCAGGGCGGCCGGCACTAATGTCTTTCCCACATGGCCCCGAGTTCCCCGCTCGGCACGATCACACGGGCAAGACGCTCCCGCGGCCACCCCCGCCCCAGCTGCCTCCTTCCCACAGAATCGTGGAGGGGGAGGGCGGCAACCAGGCGAGCGCAACTAGGCCTCCCGAGGTGGCCGGGGTTCTCACATGGTGCCAGGCACACTGGGAGCCACTGAGGCCGGGACTCCCATGGATTCTTGGCCAGACTCAGCCCACCCTTTCCCGGCCTGCACACAGCAGGGTGTCAGAGAAGCACTGGCGGCGAGATCCCCAGTAACTTCGGCCCCCTGAGACTGCCGCTGCCGTCACCTCCTCCTCTTCTTCCCGTCCAGTCCTCTGGGCCAAGCTCTAGGCTAGGGCTGTTAAGAACCCGAAACGCATCCGGAAGGGTCTGGGGAGGGTGGTTCCTGGAAGAGGCCACACCCAGTGCCTCATTCCTTGGGTTGGAGGACAGCCCTTGCCAAGGCCAAAGTGACTGTGAGCACTGCTTCCCACGCAGTTCTTGTCCCTGAGCCAGGCCCCTAGGGGGAAACTGAGGCTGCGAGGGCGGCCCACCCAGAGCTCCCTGTCTGCTGGGGGAAGTTGGCGGTTGTCCCTCCAGCTGGGCTCAGAAGCGCTAATGAGAGTTAAATGTAGGGCGTGAGTCACCTCGGAAAGGGGGATGGGACCACCCTCAGATGTGAAGGGTGAATAGCGTTTGCCATACTGCTTATTCCCACCCCTAAACCCCACTTCCCCTACACCACATCCCTTAGCCCTTGGGATGACTCTGTCATCCTGGGCCATGGCTGTCTCAGAAGTAGGGGCTGTGGGGCCATAGAGAAACTCCACATCTAGCACCTGGGATCTCAGGACTGAGTTCTGGGGTTTGGTCATGTATTGGGATGGGGGCTGGGCAAAGAGCCCAGGCCACCCTGAAAATCCCCCTACTGGCTGTCTGGCCTTCCTCAGGCCACCAGGCTCTGACCACACAGGGTGTCTCTCCTACACCCCCACACCCAGCTCCCTCCAGCCAGCACAGGGACTTCCGTTTGCAGTCCTCATGACATAGCAATGTGTGCGTACATACTTGCCTCTGTGACGGGGTTTGTCACTGTGTGTGTGACTAAATGTGCACTTGAGTATATTTATGTATGACTGTCAGTGTCCAAGTGGGCCTCGGCGTTGCAGGGTCTGAGGAGGGAACGTTTCCGCATACTTGTCTCTGTTTTAATGGTGTGTCTTTCCGTATGACTGTGTGTGATTGTGTCAGCCTCATCCTACACACGAGGTCCCTTGCTTTTCCCTAGAGCGTCCTAGGATCACCAAGAGAAGTGGGGTTAGGGAGTGAGTCTGGAGAGAGTTGTAGGGGGACAATTTATTTCTGTTGCCTTCTGAAATGACCAGGCTGGGTGGTCAACACTGGAGGTGGGAGGGTGGACGGTCAAAGGAAAGAGACCCCACCCCCAAAGAAGGGATCCCTGCTCAGCAGTCCCCTCCCTGCTCCCTCTGCTCTCAGCCCAGCACCTCCTGGCAAGAGCTTATTTGCATGGTATTTACATTTCATTTGCATCGCGTTCAATTAAAAACCTGACCAGCTCCCGCCTGCCTGGCGCTGCCTGCCCAGCCTGGTGAAAATGTTGGTTGGGCACTGTCGCCTGCCCCCCCATGGACTGACCCATGTGGGAGGGGTCCTCCCTTCAGTGAGATCATCCTAGTCACCCACTCCATGAGTGTGAAAGCTGGAAGGACAAATGGAGAAACTGAGGTCCAAAAAGGGCCACCTAGAACTGCAGGCTGAGGGGTAGGCTCAGAGCTTGAAAAATCATAACACCAGCTGCCTCTTGAAGGAGGAGCTGCTGCTTCAGGAGCACAGCCAGCACCTGCTGTGCACTATGTCATCTCTGTGGCACTATTTTTTGAAGTCTGGCCAGCCTTCCTTACATTATCCCTATTTCACAGATGGGAATGCCGAGGCTGCAGAGAGCAAGCCTTAAGTCCACCCAGCTAATGCAGAATTTAAATATCTGTCTTTTATTATTATTATTATTACAAGTACTTGATCTTGATCCAAATGCTAAGGAGCTGCAGAATTGCAGAAAGGTCTCTGCTGTCCTGGTGAGCCCAACTCAACACCATTAGCTCATCATTGGGTGGGCCTGCAAGCTGATCCCAGATCCTGGAGCTGGCCCCAACTGCTTTGCTTCCTAAAACTGACATCCAGGCCGGGTGTGGTGGCGCATGCCTTTAATCCCTGCACTCGGGAGGCAGAGGCAGGCAGATTTCTGAGTTCGAGGCCAGCCTGGTCTACAAAGTGAGTTCCAGGACAGCCAGGGCTACACAGAGAAACCCTGTCTCAAAAAACAAACAAAAAAAAAAACTGACATCCATACCTAAATCCTGGCTAAAAGGTGGGGTGCCTCTTGGAAGACTGGCCTTCTTGGGCTCTAGTCAGAGCTGGTAATGCTGTAAATTGCACAAATGGAGAGGAAAGAGTTCAACTAAGGCTGAAAGTGGCCTACAGCATCAGGTGGGCCCATGGAGACATCCAAGGGCCCCTCGCCACACTTTGTAACTTGGGAGCCTTCCTGCAGCATCCCCTTATAGAGCTAGGCTCTGGATGTTGTCTAACAGCCGAGCTCTGAGAGGTAGTACGTGGTCCTTAGATGGCTGGTGCAAGAGTCATGCAAGGTCCAGGGTCTGGCCATGAGACTGAGGTAGGTTGTCACTGATAGGTACTGAGTGCCTCCACAGGTATGTACATAATCATACATGCACATATCATACACACATGTATGTATGCATGCATGCATATACACACAGGCTTACATACACACCTATATGGTCTGAGTCTGCTGGCATGCCCATATCCAGCTCTCACTTCCATATGTCATCACTCTCGGGGGAGGAGAACACAGGCCATCTCATGTAGAATTATAATCTACTTTGGAACTATGAAGGGAAGTCCCAGGAAAGGGACTTTCCTCACCCAGCTGCCTTGGGCTCTAGGGGTTCTTCCTACCTCTGATTCTGGACATTGATTGGTTCTGAAATAGACATGTGACTTGGGTCTAGCAAATCAGGCTGAATCCCAAGGCTTTAATTAAGGGACTCCTCTGATTTAGCAGTTGGGGATTTTGGGGACCACTGCCTTAATTTATTTTATTTTATTTTTTTCCAGACAGGATCTCATGCTACCCAGGCTGGCCTCAACCTTGATATACAGCCAAGGATGTCCTTGAAATACTCATCCATTTGACTCTGCCCAACTCATGCTACCATTATGGGCACGAGCCAACACATCAGGATTCACTAGCAGCACCTTGGAAGAGCACTGTCCAACAAGCCAGCAAAGAAAGCTGACCTTGGGCTGGTGTGGATCAGTGGAGAGCACACTTGCATAAGGCTTTAGGGATTGCATCTGCAGTACCTTAAGAAATATTATTGAGGGGCTGGTGAGATGGCTCAGCGGGTTAGAGCACCCGAAGGTGATGAGTTCAAATCCCAGCAACCACATGGTGGCTTACAACCACCTGTTATGAGAACTGATGCCCTCCTCTGGTGCGTCTGAAGTCAGCTACAGCGTATTTATGAATAATAATAATAAATGAATCCTTGGACTGGAGAGACCAACCGGAGCAAGCAAGGCTGTCCGGAGCGAGCAGAGCTGAACGGGGAGGGCCGGAGCTAGCGGGGCCAACCGAAGCAAGCTGAGCTGACTGGAACAAGCGGGGGTGGGGGGGCGGCCTGGGGCGGCCGGGAGCGAGTGGGGCTGGCCTGAGCGAGCGGAGCCAGCGGGAGCGAGCGGGGTCGAGCGGAGCAAGCGGGGTTGACCGGAACAAGGGAGAAAAAAAAAAAGAAATATTATTGAGTCTTGGAGTAACCCAGTTGGTTGGCATTTTGTTTGAGCTATGTGTGTTGGAGTTCTGCATTTGCAGTGTGAGGATCTGCCAAGATAGTACAGGCCTTGCCCAGTTCTCCCTCTAAGTCTTTATCCATGTATCTCTGCCTGGAAGTGGACTGCCTTTCTCTCATTCTACCCTGACCAGCCCGACATGGGTGTGGGAGGACAGCTTGTCAGACCTTCTCCAGGAAGCTCACCGCCCTCTGTTCCTTCCTTCTCTCTGGGCTACACTCTCGAGAGTCACCTGGAACTTCTCACACAAGCCTGACCCTGTGTCTATGCCTATACTGCTTTGCTGAATTTGCTCTCTGTCCCAGCACTCAGAAGAATTAGGAAGATCATGTACAAGTTCCAGAGCAGAACGGGCTATAGAGTAAGACACTGTCCTCAAGATAAATGAATAAATATTCCTTTATGGGGGGCCTTCTACATCATAGTCCTATAGTCCAGATTCCTAAATGGTGTGGGCTGTGCCCTGTGCCACAGCTAACACAATTGACACTGGTCTGTAGCTGGAAGCTCAGTGTAGGCAGGAGGCAGTCTTGGTTCACGTTCTAGGCCATGCAGAGGGCAGGGGACCACTTTGGGGAGTTGGTTCTTTCCTTCCACTTTTGAGTCATGGGAATCAACCTTAAGGTGTCAGACTTGCCAGGGCAAGCATCTTTACTTATTGAACCACCTTCTTTGTAACTGTAAGAGCTTTGAAACTAGTGCCTACCTCTAGTGTCCTGTCCTTTACTTTATTTTAAGAAAAGATCTTCCTATGTAGTCTAAGCTGGGCTTGAACTCATGATCTTCCTCCCTCAGCCTCCTGAGAGCTGGCACTACTGGTCTTGTTTGAAGATGTTCTAGCTGGGCCTCATATTGCAGGCCTACCATCCAAGCTACTAGAAGATACCTTGAAGCAGAAGATCCCTTGAGCACAGTCTTTTAAAGTCAGCCTGGGCAACAGTGAGAACCCCCACATCATAAGAATAAGAGAAGCGAGTCAGAGTTGTGAGTTCCTGTAATCCGGACCCTTGAGGTAGAGGTAGAGTGATCAGGAATTCAAGGCCAGCGTAAGCTACATAGTCCCAGGCCAGTCTTAGCTGTTTGATCCTGAGCACAGCCTGCCCCATACATGCTTGATACATTTATAACTGAAAAATGAAAAGTATTGAACCTGAGGATGTAGCTCATTGGTAAGGAGCAGTTGCCTAGGTTACCCAAGGCCTTGGCTTCAATCCCCGGTATCATAGACCCCCACACATGGTCAAATGTGGGTGTTAAAAGGATTAGATGACCCAAGAGGTGGTGGCACATATCTTTAATCCCAGCACTTGGGAGGCAGAGGCAGGCAGATCTCTGTTAGTGTGAAGCCAGCCTGGTCTACACAGTTTAGGATAGCCAGGGCTACACAGAGAAATCCTGTCTTCAACAACAACAATAACAAGGAGTAGATGTGTCTGCATAAAAAATACTACGGACAGGGCTGGTGAGATGGCTCAGTGGTTAAGAGCACCGACTGCTCTTCCGAAGGTCCCGAGTTCAAATCCCAGCAACCACATGGTGGCTCACAACCATCCGTAATAAAATCTGATGCCCTCTTCTGGAGTGTCTGAAGACAGCTACAGTGTACTTACATATAATAAATAAATAAATCTTTAAAAAAAAATACTACGGACAATACACGGATTTTGTTTTGTGCTTTTTGTTTGTTTGTGGTAGGATCTCATAGCCCAGGCTGGACTCAAACTTCCTATGTAGCCTGGGATAACCTTTAACTCTTCATCTTCCTGCCTACATTTCCCCAGTGCTAGGATTACAGGTGTCACCCACCCACCACACCCTGCTCAAAGCTCACAGATATTTATGGTGCTTGGAGCTGAAGGCTCAGCAGTGAAAAACGTCTAGGTCCCCACCCTTGGAGAAGAGAGAAATGGAAGTTGAGGCCGTGGTGGCTGCATCTTGGAGCACCCAATCAGTAAGGTGGGGTGGCCCTCCCCAGCCTGCTAGAGCTCTTCTTAGAGGGCCAGATCTTCTTAGCCCACACCCCTTCGTTACAAAGCGCCCTTGGTAGAGGGAGGCTGGTCATTCCCTCCCCCTTCTCCCTTCCCTGTCGTCCCTTCCAGCCGGCGCCTCTCTGAGTTAATCTCCTCGCCCGTCAGGGGGTGACAGGAGGTGTCTGTCATTCGGAGCAGAGGCAGTCAGCCTCGCTGGCTAATTGGGGCGCGGGCGCCCGGAGCACGGGAAATGGCCGGAGGGAAGGAGGGGGAAGGAGGGAAGAGAAGCCGTCCTCACCTCCTCGCAGTCGGCATGGCTCCTTAGGGGGAAAGGAAGGCAGAGAAGAATGGGCTGTGGGACAGAACTCTGATCTTGGACAAATTGCTATTCCTCTCTAAGCTTCATATTAATAATGATAACAGTAAACCTTTACAGAGCAGTTGCTGTGTAGATCAATATGCCTATTGAAAACCTTCAATGGGGGTTTTATAGTGATTAGAATTCAAGCCACACCATTCCCAAGGACCTGAGCACCACCTTGTACCTCTCTATGCCGTGCCTCTATCCTCCATGTTTCCCCTGTTCTAGACCCTCCAGCTTCACCCCCACTAAAGTAGTTCCTGCCTCAGGGCCTTTGCACATACTCTTTCTGCTCTTTGGAGCATCTTCCTCTACCAGATCCTGGACCATATTATCCAAAATCACGTACTTCCAGTTACTGTGTTACATTAACCTGTTGTATTAGCCTATTTCATGCATTGACACCTATAATATGAAACCATTTACATATATGTCTGTGAATAACTGCTAAAACCTTAAAGCCTCAAAAAAGACTGGGCACATGGAGGCCATAAATAGTGATTAAATGAAATTAAGTCCTTTACCTTCTCACAGAAAGCTAAAAATCTTGATAGTGTCCCAGTTTTTTCCATTAAAAAGTACATTTGTGTGCATGAATATTTTGATTGTATGAATGTGTACTGCATTTATTGTATGTGTGAAAATTTGTTGTTGTTGTTGTTGTTTTTGTTTTTTCGAGACAGGGTTTCTCTGTATAGCCCTGGCTGTCCTGAAACTCCCTTTGTAGACCAGGCTGGCCTCGAACTCAGAAATCTGCCTGCCTCTGCCTCCCAAGTGCTAGGATTAAAGGCGTGCGCCACCACGGCCCAGCTGTGGGAAAATGTTTTAACTTGAATGTTTGTATGTGCACTATCTTTGTGCCTGATGCCCATGGAGGTCAGAAGAAAGCACTAAAGCCCCTGGAACTGGAGCTATGGTTATTGTGAACCACCATGTAGGTGCTAGGAACTGAGACTTCTGGAGAGCAGCTAGCACTTAATTACTTGGCCATCTTTCCATTGTGTGTTCCCATTTTGAGGTGAGGAAATGGAGGATTAAGGAGATTATAAATTTAGGTAATTGGAGAAGACCCCCCCCCCCCGCAGACTAGGGGGTCCTGTGCATTTTAGGACTGAGATCCTGGGATCCTGGCCATTCCTTTGCACAGGAGGGCAGTGTGGGTACATGCCATGAACCTACACCAGGCCACCAGGTTTCTTGGCAGCCAGGGGAGCTGCTCCTGGGTTTGCTCTGGGCAAAGGGGGCTTCTCACAGGCCAGGAGGGAGGAGGATGTCATGGAGGAACTAGGCAGTCCTTCATCTTCCTTACCCATCGCTTTCTATCTAGCAGCGCACTGCCTCCTAGACCTGGCACCCTCAGCCCTTGGTGCCTTTCTTTTCTTTCTTTTCTTTCTTTCTTCTTCTTGTTCTTCTTCTTGTTCTTCTTGTTCTTGTTCTTGTTCTTGTTCTTCTTGTTCTTCTTCTTCTTCTTCTTCTTCTTCTTCTTCTTCTTCTTCTTCTTCTTCTTCTTCTTCTTCTTTTTTGGTTTTTTGAAACAGGGTTTCTCTGTGTAGCCCTGGCTGTCCTGGAACTCACTCTGTAGACCAGGCCGGCCTCGAACTCAGAAATGCGCCTGCCTCTGCCTCCCGAGTGCTGGGATTAAAGGTGTGAGCCACCACTGCCCAGCCCTTGATGCCTTTCTTGTCTCTCCCACGTTGTCCTTACCACACTGGAGGCTCCTGCCCACTGAGCCTGAGTCGCTCACCCACCACTTTCTCTTCCCACCCCTTGAAGCCTAGCATCTGTGTTGCCTCCTCTAGGAAGCTGCTCAGGCTAGTGTTGATGTAGTAGCATCCTGCCACGCAGTCAAGTGGTCAAGTGTTCTATGTCACCCACCACACGGCTGATGCAGAACCATTCATGAAGTCTCCTGTCCATCTGTGACTACAGGTGAACCCTCTGTCCTGGGGCCATGGATCTCTAATTTCCCTAAGATATCTACTACTGTGTTCAAGCCTAAAATCTCTACCAGGAGTAGGCAGCAAGATGGTCTCTGCCAGGATCAGTCCACACCCATTCATACCTCAAGGCTGGCCAGACTCCAATCAGTCTACAGGACAAACATAACAAAAATCCTGGGTCCAGACAGGATAAGCTTCTGACATCCCACTCGGGCTATAGCTCATCAGCCAATCACATGGATGCCTACTTCTACAGTTGCCATTTGTCAGGGTATTTTAGGAGGTCTGAGCCCAGACAGGGTTCCTCTGTGTAGCCCTGGCTGTCCTGGAACTCACTCTGTAGACCAGGATGACCTCAAACTCACAAATATCCACCTGCGTCTTCCTCCCGAGTGCTGGGATGAAGGGTATGTACCATCACCACCTGACCAGCCTCCTCCTTTCTAGACTTTGCTACCACTCATCCCACTACCTCCTGCCTTCCCCTCTTCTCCCAGGCCAGGCTGGCCTCTCAGAGGGTGCTACAGGTGGGAGGAGGAAAGAAACCAACTCGTTCTGAGAGGACAGCTGAGACCACAATGGTAACACCTGCAGCAAATGCCTCTTTTCCCTTCTTATCCTTTGTCTGTTTAGACCCCATACATTTCTCTTGCATGACTGTATGCATGCATTTCTCTTGCATGACTGCATGCATGCATGCATGCATTGTTTCAGGGATGCTTGCTTGCTGGCTCCCTAATCTCTCTCACTGCCTCAGCCATCTCAAGACGGAATGGGGGTGAGTGGGGGTACAGATGGGAGACTGGCAAGAGCCCTTTGGTCCCCCTCCCCCAATCCCAAAAGTTCACGAGAACCTCCCGCTCATGCTCCAGCATGAGCGGGAGGGAGGCCAAGAAGCAGAGAGCCAGGGCCTCTGTGCATTTCGATGTCATATGAGCAACACAAAAAGCAGATACAAACATTATGCAAAATAGAAATGTTCTATTCTAGTCAACAGTTCTGAAGGGTTCTGAAATGAGCTGCAGGAGGTCCAGAAGCCAAGGGGAGATGTGGATGTGTGCAGAGGCACCAGGGATGCTCTGTGGAGAGGCTATCACAGCCAGGTGTCACCTACTGCTACAGCCCCAGGCTCTGCTCCTGGAATGTAGGTGAATTGCCTGTCCTTGATTCAGGCTGCTCTGCAAGCGGAGAGGGTAATGGGCTCCTCTATCTCCGGAGCCTTGAGGACCTTTCAGAGACATTTAATGCTGTGTGAAGCAGATTGCAGACTAGCTAAATTCTTCTGTCCTGGCCTCTGTCAGACCTGGGTTTGGTTCCCAGCACCACCCCTTAACCGTTGTGTCCTCAGGCAAGGCAAGTCACCATGTCACCTCTGGAAGCTTCTGTTTATTTGATCATAAATTAAGAAAAAGACAAAGCTTGGTTTTGTTTTTTGTTTTTGTTTTTTCGAGACAGGGTTTCTCTGTTTAGCCCTGGCTATCCTGGAACTCATTCTGTAGACCAGGCTGGCCTCGAACTCAGAAATCCGCCTGCCTCTGCCTCCAGAGTGCTGGGATTAAAGGTGTGCACTATCACGGCCCAGCTAAAGACAAAGTTCTTGTAGAGTGGACCAGGGCACCTGCCTAGACCTGGGTTCCGAATCTCCCTTCCTCCCCTCCTCCCCCGCCCCCCAGTACTAAGGATTAAAGCCAGGATCTTCCACTTGCTAAGCAAGGGCTCTACCATTACACTTCATAGTCAATCCTCTCCTTTTAAGTTACTGAGGATAGCCTGGAACTCCATCTGTAGCTCAGGCTCCTCCTTAGACTTGCCATTTTTCTGTCTCAGCCTCTGGAATAAATGAAATTACAAATCAGCTCCAAGAGATCAGATTAGTTAATGACTGGTTTTCTTAGAATATTTTTTAAAATTTATGGGTAGGAGTGTTCTGCCAGCATGTGTCTATGTGCCACAAGAGGAGTGCAGTACCCACAGAGGCCAGAAGAGGGAGTCAGATCCTTTAGACCTGAAGGTACAGATGGTTTGCTAGCTGTCATGTGGGTGCTGGAGAAAGAACCAGAGTCCTCTTCATTGGGGCTGGAGAGATGGCTCAGCGGTTAAGAGCATTGACTGCTCTTCCAGAGGTCCTGAGTTCAATTCCCAGCAACCACATAGTGGCTCACAACCATCTATAATGGGATCCAGTGCCTACTTCTGGTGTGTTTGAAGACAGCTACAGTGCACTCATATAAATATAATAAAAAAAATCTTAAAAAAACAGATTGACTGACTTTTATGTCATGTGTATGAGTGTTTTGCCTGCATGTATGCATGTGTACCATGTGTGCATCTCATACTCTTGGCCATCAAAAGAGAGCATCAGTTCAGGAACTGGAGTTACAGGCCATCATAAGCTGCCATGTGGCTGATGGGAAGAGAACTGAACACAGGTTATCACATGAACAGTAAGTGTCCTCAACCATTGAGCCATCTCTGCAGCCCTGGTTCTTTTCTTTTCTTCCTTCCTTTCTTCCTTCCTTTCTTTCTTTCTTTCTTTCTTTCTTTCTTTCTTTCTTTCTTTCTTTCTTTCTTTCTTTCTTTCTTTGAGACAGGATTTCTCTGTGTAGTCCTGGCTGTCCTGGAACTCACTCTGTAGACCAGGCTGGCCTCGAACTCAGAAATCTGCCTCCCAAGTGCTGGGATTAAAGGTGTGTGCCACCACGTCCAGCATTTTATTATTTACTTATTTACTTATTTTCTTATTTACTTATTTATTTATTTTCGAGACAGTGTTTCTCTGTATAGCCTTGGCTGTCCTGGAACTCACTTTGTAGACCAGGCTGGCCTTGAACTCAGAAATCCGCCTGCCTCTGCCTCCTGAGTGCTGGGATTAAAGGCGTGAGCCACCACGCCCGGCTACTTATTTATTTTTTTAACCCTGTTTATTTTCAATGCTGAGAATCAAACTTAAGGAGGCTCATCTCGCCGGGCGTGGTGGTGCACGCTTTTAATCCCAGCACTCGGGAGGCAGAGGCAGGCGGATTTCTGAGTCCAAGGCCAGCCTGGTCTACAAAGTGAGTTCCAGGACAGCCAGGGCTAAAGAGAAACCCTGTCTCGAAAAACAAAAACAAAAAAAAACAAAACAACAACAACAAAAACAAACAAACAAACAAAAAAAAAGGAGGCTCATCTCACATATGCTAAGCAAGCATTTTATCTCTGAACTATTAAGTCTGTAAATATCAATTATAACTGTAGTCTACTTCCCCTAGGGTACATGTACGCGCGCGCGCGCACACACACACACACACACACACACACACACACACACACACACACTCCTGCTTTCTTCCCTTGATCTTGTCCTTTTCTGGGAGCTCCCAAAGGACAAAATGTCATACCCAACAGTGGTGGCTGTTGAGTTTCAGGCTTCTGTCCAATGGTGGGTAAGGCCTGGGGTCACTTTCTCTATGCTCCCAGCTCTGCCCTAGAGAGGTTCACTCCTCTCTTTTAGGAAGGTGGTGAATAAGGACAGGCTCCTACAGAGATCACCCAGGGCTTCTCTCTGTCTCATAATATATCATGCATGAGGATCCCAGCAGACAGTTTCTAGAGCATGCTATGTAGACTGGGCAGCCCCTTCTGGGTGACCTTCACCTTGCAAAGATGGAGGCAATGTCAATGGGAGAAGGAGTTAAGGACTTTCTGATTCCAAGCAAGTGAAAAAAGGGTCTCAGCAGCATGGACGGGTCAGGTGGTGCACTGGGGAAATTCTGGTGCAGAGGCAGTCTATAGGGATGGGTGGGAAACTGTTACAGGACGAGCCAAAATTTATGAGCATCTGGAGATTTTTGTTGGTTTTGTTTTCTAGGATAAGATCTTATGTAGCCCAGGCTGTTCTTGAACTCCCAAGGTAGCTAAGGATGGCCTTGAACTCCTGATCCTTATGTTCTAGCCTCTAGAGTTCTCCAGAATGCATCTGTAAACGATGACCCATGAATGCTAGCTACTTTATGATCAGTTTTTTTTTTATTTTTAAAGATTTATTCATTTATTACATGTAAGTATACTGTAGCTGTCTTCAGACACCCTAGAAGAGAGCATCAGCTCTCATTACAGATGGTTGTGAGCTACCATGTGGTTGCTGGGATTTGAACTCAGGACCTCTGGAAGAGCAGTCAGTGTTCTTAACCGCTGAGCCATCTCACCAGTCCTATGATCAGTTTTTTACATTATCATTTATACTATTACTTTCTGTGTGTGTGGGTTTTACCCTCATGTATGTCCATGCACCAAGTAAACGGTTGATGCCTGAGGCCAGAAGAGGATATCAGGTCCCTTGGAAATAGAATTATAGATGTTTGTGAGCTGCCAGGTGGGTGCTGGGAATCAAGCCTGGGTTCTCTGGAAAAATAGTACTTTCAACTGCTGAGCCATCATCCCTCCTGCCATCTCTCCAGTCCTAAGAGCATCTTCTTGTCTGGAGCAGTATATTCCCCAGGCTGAAACATTCCATCTTATAAGGCAATTCATTAAGAGAGAAAGTAAGCAACTCAACATAGCTCAGGAAGTTACTGAAACCGACCAGATTCACTAGACTCCCTCCTTCTCTAAGGATATATAAAAGGTAAAACTTGCTTATTGTCACTCAGAGGAGCCCTGCCACCTAGAAGAAATAGAAACACATCCATCTCCTAAGTAGAGGTTCCGACCAACTGAGCAACCAGAAAAGGATTCTCTCCGACCTGTTGAGCTGCCGATGAGTTGTTTCTTTTGTTATTGTTTTTTTTGTGTGTGTGTTTCAAGACAGGGTCTCTGTGTAGCCCTGAACTTATTTCACAGACCAGGAAGGCAGGGCAGGCCTCAAACTCAAGAGATTTGCCTGCCTCTGCCTCTAGAGACCTGGGAGTCGAGGCATGTGCCACTAAAGTGCCCACAGGTTGTATAATGCGCTCCCAATTCCATGCCTTCCTAATGTCTTACCCATGCTGGAGAGGCCTTTGGTGATCCAGCTGTCTTTTGAGTCACTTCCAGTCCTGTCAGTAACTCTAATAAAACTGATTGTTGCACCAAATTGGACCTTTGTGGTATCCATACTTTGGTCTGTTGTCAGTTTCCTGTGAGGGGTGAGTAGGTGTATGTGTATGTGTTGCTGAGTATCCTCAGGAAAAGGCTTACTAAACACCTCTCGAACGTTGTATCATATTTATTATACCCAACAGTGACGCTGTCGATGGCCGTCCATTTTTTTCCCTTTTCCCCTCTGAGACAGTCTTAGGTAGCTCTTATGTAGCTCTGACGGGCTCTGTAGCTAAGGATGACCTTGAACTTGATCCTCCTGCCTCTAGCTCCTGTGTGCTGGGTGTGTGCTACTACATCTCCTTTATACAGGTCTTCGTGCATCCTAGGCAAGCGTTCTATTAACAGAACGTGCCAGATTTCCCTTTCTTTTTAAACCCTTGAGGAAACCGATTAAAATGCTAGCTTAGTCACATACCAGGAACGGAACTCTAGTATAGCTGTATCCTCAGCCTCTAATCTAAGAAGACTCTCCATCCTCCCCAGGGCCAGCCTACCTCCTGTCCTATTCAGTTTGCCTTACCTGGAATCCAACTCACCTGTCAAATGATCACAAAGCCAGCAACCTCTTTCTCCTCAGACCTCTCTACCCCATCATCTCCCTCTCAGCCAAAAATGTTTACTTTTTTTCCCTGATAAATACAGGTGCCAGAAGGACCTTTTAAAAATCTAAGCCAGTGCCAGGCAGCACTTGGGAGGCAGAGGCAGGCGGACTTCTGAGTTCAAGGCCAATCTGGTCTACAGAGTGAGTTCCAGGACAGGCCAGGGCTACACAGAGAAACCGTCTCTCGAAAAACAAAACAAACAACAACAAAAATCTAAGCCAGTGCTAGGTGTGGTTGCACAGGCCTTTAGTTCCAGGATTCTGGAGGCAGAAGCAGGAGGATCTCTGAATTTAAAATTTGTCAAGAATCGGCTTAGAGAGCAATTAAGAGCATCAACTGCTCTTCCAGGCATCCTGAGTTCAACTCCCAGCAACCACATGGTGGCTCACAACCATCTGTAATGGGCATCCAATGCTGTCTTCTGCTGTGTCAGTATACACACATATATGAAATAAATATGGCCGGGATGAGTGGGACCGGAGTGGGGGGGCGGGGAGATTTGTTAAGAATCCACTTTGGGCCTATGGCCATACTTCCTTTTCCAGCCTTGGGGCCGTTGCTTTAAATGAGCCTCCAACCAGAATGCTATACCTTTTCCTTTGCTAGATGACTTTTTCCAGGTCTCTCAGGCCTCAGGTCAGATGTCAGGTCCTCTGAGAGGCCTTCCCGGACTACAATAGCAGTGTGTACCCTCCTTGAAGTCAGTTTACAGTCATCTTGGCTCCTCAACGATTGTGTTCAACTTTATATATTTGAATTTGGTGTCTCCTTGAATTAGAACGAAAGTTTTGTGAAGCTGTACAAGACTGTTGTTCCCTTAGCGCCCATGGAGTTTAAACAGTGTCAGGCATTTAGTAGGTACTCAATAAACATGAGATACTGTGTGCTTAAGTGTGTGACATGGATCAAGAAATCCCAACTGCAGCGAGCAGTGGGCACACACCTTTAATCCCAACCTTCCAGAAGCAGAAGCAGGCAGATCTCTGTGAGATGGAGGCCAGCCTGATCTACAGAGCGAGTCCTAAGACAGCCAAAGCTACACAAAGAAACCCTATCTCGAAAAAGCAACCAACCAACCAAAAACTCCCAACCACTTCTGTACATCTGTGCCTCAGTTTCTTTTCGTTGTTGGCCTTCGACTCCTTCACCCAGCCACACAGAGAACCTCTGCATGAGATCAGAGATGGCAAAACGTTTCTTCTGGGAGAGAGAGGGCACAATGCCCAAGTGGAGATGAGGTCAGTTGAGAAGGCAAGAGGAGCCACAAAGATCATCTCGGCCAGAGAGCACTGACCTGGCCCGACCCAGGATCCCCAGAACGGCATGAGAGTGCGTGCAACCCTGCCTCGGGTGGGAAGCTTCTCCCAGCGGGGCCCCCTCTCCCCTCTCCTCCCCCGGGAGGCAGGTGGAGCTGCGTCCTCATCTTTGTTCCCATCTGGAGCGCGTTTGGCGCGGCGTGGCGGGGGCGGGGCTGCGCCCCCGCGGTGCCCAGAGAGACGGGCCCGCCCGCTTATCTGATCTGCAGCTAATTGAAACTCCCTGCTCGCGAAGGTCAGCTCGGTCCCCTGACAGCTGCCGAGCCGAGCCAGGCCGGATGGAAAACCCGGGCTGTGCAGGGCCGACGGGGCGCAGGGGGAGGGGTTGTGGGGGGGCTGCCTCTGCGGCAAAGTAGACAAAGGCGGCCCCTCCCTCCTCGCGCGCGCTGCTGGGGGTCGCCAGAGGTAGCGGCCTTCGCCCTGGCCCTGCAGGGCGCTCCAGCCAGAGTCACATGGCCTAGGGCTTCAGAGGAGGGGGCGCCCTTAATCCCTACGCGCCTGCCCAACCCGCTCCCACGCCGGGGCCCGTCTGGGGTCTCTGGGAGAGTCACCCCCAACTTCCTGCCCCCACCCCGCCTCCACGCCCCGGCTCTGAGACTTCCTGCCTCCCCGGCTGCGGGCAGCTTAAACTGTGGGAAGCTGGTGGGACCGGGGTGACCCGGTCCCCTCCCCCAGTGCGCTCGACCGGGCGCAGGGGTCCGGGAGGAAGTGTGCGCGGTGGGGGGCACCGCCCGGCTCCCGGCCGTCATCCGGTAGGGCAGGTGCGGCCCCAGTCCTGCAACGGAGAGCAGGCCGGCCTGTTGCAATTGGTGCTGGAGCGAGTGGGCGGGAAGAGACGCCACGGGGGGCGCGTTTCCAGGGTTCCGGGTGCGGATGTGGCGAGCGTCCACGGCCTGGCTCGCAACGCCCAAGGCACGCCGGGGCACTATGCTGCCAGTACGGGTCCCCTCACCTGCCGCCTATGCGCCTAGGCAAAGGGGTGTTGGAGAACTCTCAGAATTCCCTCTGAGCCTTCAAGCTAAGTGCGCTGTCCTAATTAGGACCTTTGCCTTGGCTTTTCCAGCCTGGAAAAAACAGACAAACAAACAAACAAACAAAAAACGACCCCAAGGACAGATTTTTCGGGACCACTTGGCAAACACTGTGTTAAGCAATTAAACGTACTTCGAAAGTACTTAAACCTTACAGGTCCATTTTGCTGATGAGCAAGCTGAGGCGCAGAAAGGCTGGGACCCTAAGTCAGCTAGGCAGGCCTAGGCTCTGACACCACAACTGGCCTTTTTAGTTATGAGAGGTCTCTTCTTGGCCAGGCCTGAGGAGTTGTGCACCAAATATAGGTCGATTCCCCAGGGCATCCGTTAAGTGTGGAGAGCCCCTCGGCAAGAGCGGCACATGTTCTCTAGCTTGGTTATAGGCACGTGTTACATGGCGCAGTCCCGCGTGCCAAAGCGGGGAGTGGGCGGCGGGGGGTTGTGGGGGGGACATCATAGCTGAGCGCACTGGCGCCCAGGTGCGACATTCCCGGTTGGGACTCGGCAGAGTCCTGTGGAGGGGCCTGAGCTGTAGGCAGGGCAGAGCGGGGGCGGAGAGCTCGGAGCTGAGTCCACGCGGGCCACGGCGCCTGGGAGGCCGCAATCCCGGCGCCTGCAGCCGGCGAGGCGCGGGGTGACGCGCGGGGGCCCAGCTACCGTGACCTCCTCCGCGGTTGCCATGGTGACCGTGCACTATAAATAAAAAAAAAAAAAAAAAAAGAGAGGAGGAATTTCAAACCCGTTTTCTACGGAGCTTGGCGGGAGGGGTGGGGGAGGTCTCTTTGAATCGAGTTTCCCATTTCACCTTCCCAGGCGGCAGGAGCGCTTCCCCCGCAGCCCAGCCGGGAAATTGCCGCCCCTCACGCCGCGTGGCGCCCCCGGAGGAAGCTAATTAGCGTAGCCCAGGGAGCTGGAGACAGGGGACCTGGCCCCTGGGGAGGGGGGGGGAGGAAGCAGGGCCCGCCTTTTGTGGGGAGGGGAAAGCGCCTACAAATTGCCCCCCTTCCATCTCTCTAAGGCGCGCGCTCAGCCCAGCGCAGGCCGGGGCACAGGGCGCAGGCGGGAGGTCGCATCTGCAGCTTTGGCGCAATGAATCAGGCACGGCCGCCGCCGCCGAGCGCGTCTGGCATCCGGAGTCTCCCGGGATCGAAAATAATTTGGGCAAAGCGGTGGGAGGTGTGTGCGCGCGCGTTCCGAGGGGAGGGCGGAGAAGCAGGCCGGGCGGGGTGTGCGGGGCGGGAGGGGGGGAGATGCCATCCGACAGCCCCGCTGTGGTGAGAACGGAGTTGACACTTCTTTCCTTTCCACTTACTGCGGCAAGTACCGTGAGGAAGCTTAACCCTGTCGCTGCTTGGAGCACGAAACGCAGTGCAAGCGCCCTCCTGAGGGCGGTGAGGGCTGGGGTCAGGTGTGCAGAGCCCTTTGGCATGGGTAACTGTGGCCTGCTAGGTCTCAGCCTCTCCCTGGATGGCGCTCCCACCGGGACATTCCTCAATGCTTAATTATTCCTTTCCCAGATCCCGCTAGTGTCAACACCCGCGACCTCAGTTTCCTCCCTTTTCCAAGTCGGTGGTTTGGGGGACAGCTTTCTTGTCAGGAACCTTCGTTTGAGGACACTCTGCCTTGGGCTTTTGGTAGTTTAGAAACCGCAATCAGAAACCAACTCTGCCAGTCTCCCTCCAGCACTCTTGGTGTCCCTCATCAAAATGGCTGGGTTCTTGTTTTTACCTCTGATGGCTGTAATGTCACGGCTGCTGCATTAAGCACGCTCGGCGGGAACTTGGTTTGGAGCTAAGAGCTGGCACCCAGCCCTGGCAAGCTGCTTGCTGCAGGCCTGGCCCAGGTCAGCCTTTGTCTTCACACCTTCCTACCGGTCAGCCTGCCCCTGCCCACTTTCCGGAAACCCTTCCGCTCAAGTTTGGCTCAAGGGAGTGAGTCTTTTCATACCCTGTGTCTGTTTGGCTCGTGGAGGTGGGAAACGCTTATCCTTTCCATTCCATCCCTATCCTAATTGGTAATGTGTCTGGAACTCAGATCTTTTTTTCGATTTAGGACTACCTATTTAATGGTAGCCAAATCTCAGAGCACCTTCTGCTTTAAGACCCCCAAGTCCCAGGTGCAGGGTGTGGACCCATATTAATCCCAAAACTCAGGACACAGAGGCAGGTGAATCTCTGAGTTCAAGTTAAAGGCCAGCCAGGTCTTCAGAGTTCCAGGACAACCAGGGTTACACAGAGAAACCCTGTTTCGATTACCCTCCCCCAAAGCCCCTGCAAGAGTCCCAGGCGCACCACATGTCAGGAGGGCTCCTGGGACTGTTTCCACCTTCCCTGAGCTTCCACCCAGAGTTCTCAGACCACTAGGCGTGCCAGCCTGCACCTATGGGTCGGCCCTCGGGTGGCCCTAGTGTTCACCCCTAGAGGCATGCTCAGGAAATCAAAGGTTCCTAGATCAAGCACACCCTGCACAAATCAGACCACTGAGCAAACAGACAGTCCAGGATGTCTCCTTACTCTAAGACTCAATGACAAAAAGTATGGGCATAGGAGACACTCAAGAAGATGGCCAAGGCCGGGTGTGGTGGCGCATGCCTTTAATCCCAGCACTTGGGAGGCAGAGGCAGGCGGATTTCTGAGTTCGAGGCCAGCCTGGTCTACAAAGTGAGTTCCAGGTCAGCCAGGGCTACACAGAGAAACCTTGTCTCGAAAAACCTTAAAAAAAAAAAATTAGAAGAAGATGGTCAAGGAGTATGGAACCCTTTGGCCTCTGAGGCTCTAATCAAGTTGATCCCATGAAAACAGAGCTGGGGCCTAACTAAAATTCCCTTCTCTGTTGGCACAGGACAAAACCATGGAGGCCAAAGTTGATGACGTCCACACTCAAGCTGCAGTTGTTGCCTTTCATGTGTGAGGCAGACATGATGACCTAGTCTCCACCTGCCCCCCACCCCTGGCTGTTAACTACTTGGTGTCCTTGTTCAGGAACTGACAGGATGTCTGGGCTTTGTACATCAACAGCCCCAGGGGCAAGCCTTAGCACCTGTGGTAAGATATATCCTAATAAATCCTAGTGCTAACAAAAGAATAAAAAAAGGCTATGTGTGTGCCCTCAGGGTCAGTGATAGATGGCTTAGTGAGGGCTTTGGGTTGGATCCTAGCACTCACATAAAGAGCCAGGTTTAGGATGAGTGGTGGCTCACATGAACCTTTCCCAAACTTGGAAGCAGGGGGGGGGCATATTTCTGTAAATTCAAGGCCAGTCTGGTCTGCATAGTGAGTTCTAAGCCAACTAGGGCAATACAGTAAGACTGTGTCTCAAGGAAAGGGGGTGGGGTGGGGTAGAAAGCAAGGCTTGGTGGAGAGCTGTAGTGGAAGACAACGAGATGGACCTCTAGCCTCCACAGGCATGTGTGTGTGTGCGCGCACTTGTGTACGCACAAGCAAGCATGCATGCACACACCACAATAAATGGGGTTTGGTGGCATGTGACCTAAACTGTCTCTGCCTTGAATTTTTTCTGTTGAAAAAAATATAAATGAGATCAATGCTCACCTCATGGAAAAATATCTCATGGTTTCAGTTGGGGGCAGAATATGGAGGGTCAGGAAACTTAGTCTCTGCCTGGCTAATCCATGTGTTATCATTGTTGCCTACAGAACTAGAACTTGGGTTCATGCTTCAAACACTCGGCAGGGTAGAGTGATGTGGAGAAGGGGTAAGCCAGTCCTCTAGGGGCAGCTTCATTCCTGGTGTCCATACCCCAAATCCTAGTTCCCAAATATCTTTCACCCTTGGGTTGATTATTACCCTTCCTAACTCCAGCTTGGAGCTACAAGGCCCCTGGTCTGCTGCAGGTTAGTTCTTCAGGGCTTCCCCTCCTACTTCCTTGCCATCTTTGCTGCTTTGTTCAGGAAGGAAGCCCACTGCTTATTCCTTTGCTCCCTGACCAAGGATCAAGAAAGACCATGGTGATGGAGAGCGTGTGGGACAAGGACACCCAAATTAGACAGTCTGCTGGAAATGTGACAGCTAGGAAACCAACCTGAGTACGGGGGACTGCTGATTTCTGAAAGGTCACTCAGGGAATCTAGTCAGAACGCAGGAGGGTCTTCTCTAAAACGGTGGCTTTTACTGGTGAGGTACATGGAGGCGGAGCTTTGCGCACAAGGATGTTCAAGTTGCAGTCTAATTGAGCCTGATGGTTGTCTGACATGACCTCTCAGCTCCTGCTCGGGCAGCAGGCAGCAGAGGGCACTGGCTAAGCTCTGGCTTCTACACAGTTACCTATGCTGAGTCACATCCACTCAGGTTCACATGGACCCATACATGCTCCAACATGCAAGTCATGTTAAAATTTGCTATAACACACATTCTTGTGTATATTACACACAAGTACACATGGAGCACTCATGCACACATCCAATATATCCAGGTACATCAAAGATGTCTCATGCAGACAAATGCATGTTAGCACTGTGTACATACTCAGTAACACATATGCACACACACGTGTGTACAGCAGACGTAGGCATTCACTCTGTCAGCTGATACACGTGTAGGCTGTCTCCCACGAGGTAGAGTTATCCTTATTTATTGTCAGAGAGAACAGAGGTTTGAGTTGGGTATGGTGGTACTCTTCTTAACCCTCAAAATTGGAAGGTGGAGGCAGTGACAATTCCTGTTTAGGCCTGTGTGAACGGAGGGTAGAAGAGATAACTTTTGAGTGGTGATGATGATGATGATGACAACATTTACTAAGTGCTTCCTGGGTCTCCTCTACAGTAAGGAATGCAGTTTTTGTTATTGTTGTTGTTGTTCTTTCGAGACATGGTTTCTCTGTGTAGCCCTGGCTGTCCTGGAACTCACTCTGTAAACCAGGCTGGCTTAGAACTCAAGAGATCTGCCTGCCTCTGCCTCCCGAGTGCTGGGATTAAAGGCAGGGCGCCACCACTGCCTGGCAGGAATGCAAACTTTTCTGTGGGGTGTGTGTTGGTGTGAGTGTGGGGCATACTAAAGATCTGCACCCTTTGGCTTTTTGAGGAAGGCCTTACTATGTATCCCAAGTTGGCCCTAAGTTAGAAGGCATCCTCCTGCATCAGCCACCCAAGTGCTGATATCACAGGCAGGCATGCACTATTAGGTAGGTTGTCCCATTATCCTTCTAAAACAAGGAGTTTCAGTATGTTGTCCAGGCTGACCTTGAACTCTGGATTAAATCATCTTCTTTTCATAAATTCTCCAAATATATGAGGAAACTCTTCAGAGCGGGTCTCACTGTGTGTGCTGGGTTTAAAGGCATGTGCCACCAAACTCGGAAAAAATGCATTCTTCAAGTGAATATTTAGTTTAATTCTAAGAACTCTGCAAAAACAATGACTGGTTAGGCTTGTTACTATTTTCATGATTTATTTGAGCTAGGCATGGTGCGCGCTTTAGCAGTCTGGAGGCAGAGGCAGGCAGAGCTCTGTGAGTTTAGACCATCGTGGTCTGCATACTCAGTGAGTGCCAGGTCAGCCAGGGCTATGGAATGTCATTCTATTTTTAAAAGAATTAATTTTTACTTACGTATATGTGGAGTGTTGTGTATGTGCATGTGTGAGTGAGCCCAAAGAAAGTCAAGAAAATGTGCCAGATCCCCTGGAGCTGGAGTGACAAGGCCTTGTAAGTCATCCAGTGTGGGTGCTGGGGATTGAACTCTGGTCTTCCGCAGGAGCAGTGAGTGCTTTTTTTAAAATTAGAATCTTTTAAAATTTGCATTTCAAATGTTATACCCTTTCCTATTTTTCTCTCTGAAAATCCCCTATCCCCTCCTCCTTCGCCCTGCTCCCCAACCCACCCACTCCTGCTTCTTGGCCCTGGCATTCTCCTGGGGCATAGAACCTTCACAGGACCAAGGGCCTCTCCTCTCATTGATGACCGACTAAGCCATCCTCTGCTACATATGCAGCTAGAACCATGAGTCTCTCCATGTGTTTTCTTTGATTGGTAGTTTAGTCCCAGGGAGCTCTGGGGGGTACTGGTTGGTTCATATTGTTGTTCCTCCTATAGAGCTACAAACTCTGTCAGCTCCTTGGGTCCTTTCTCTAGCGCCTTCATTGGGGACCCTGTGCTCCATCCAATGGATGTCTGCAGTGAGTGCTCTCAGCCACAGAATCCCTCCAGCCCTGTTGGTTTTGACTGATTCTTGAAAAGTAGCCCTAAACCCTCTTCCTCCCCCGCTTTCTCTTTTCGTGGCTCACCAGACACTTGATATGTCATTTATTAGCGATGAGCCATATCTTTCACCAAGAAGGTAAAACAGCCAGGAATGGTGGAAAGTACCTTTAATCCCAGCACTCAGGGAAGCAGAGGCCAGCCTAGTTTACCTCGAAAGTTCTAGGCTAGATAAGGTTACAGGGTGAGACCCTGTTCTTGTTTTGTTTTTTTGTTTTTTGTTTTTGTTTTTCGAGACAGGGTTTCTCTGTAGCTTTGGCTGTCCTGGAACTCACTCTGTAGACCAGGCTGGCTTCGAACTCAGAAATCCGCCTGTCTCTGCCTCCCGAGTGCTGGGATTAAAGGCGTGAGCCACCACGCCCAGCCTGTTCTTGGTTTTGAGACAGGGTTTCACCATGTAGCATATGCCCCTTCAAATAAATAAATAAATAAATAAATAAATAAATAAATATTTTAAAATGTTAAAATAAGCTGAGCCATAACCTGTTAAAAGGTCTGTGTGAACCACTCTGGAAATCAGTCTGGCGGTTTCTCAGAAAACTGGACATAGTACTACCAGAAGACCCAGCAATACCTCTACTGGGCATATACCCAGAAGATGTTCCAACTGGTAATAAGGACACATGCTCCACTATGTTCATAGAAGCCTTATTTATAATAGCCAGAAGCTGGAAATAACCCAGATGTCCCTCAACAGAGGAATGGATACAGAAAATGTGGTACATTTATACAATGGAGTACTACTCAGCTATTAAAAACAATGAATTTATGAAATTCTTGAGTAAATAGATGTATCTGGAGGATATCATCCTGAGTGAGGTAACCCAATCACAAAAGAAGTCACTTAATATGCACTCACTGATAAGCGGATATTAGCCCAGAAATCTAGAATACCCAAGATACAAGTTCCAAAACATAAGAAAATCAAGAAAGTCCAACGCGTGGATACTTCACTCCTCCCTAGAATAGGGATTAAAATATACATGGAAGGATGTGCAGAGACAAAGCTTGGAGCTAAAATGAAAGGATGGGCCATCCAGGGAGTGCCCCACCCGGGTGGTCCATCACATAATCAGCCACCAAACGCAGACACTACTACATACACCAGCAGGACATTGCTGAAAGGACCTTGATATAGCTGTCTCCTGGAAAGCTTTGACAGTTCCTGACAAACGCAGAAGTGGATGCTCACAATCATCTATAGGGCAGTACACAGGATCCCCAATGTAGGAGTTAGAGAGAGTACCCAAGAGTTGTAGGGGTCTGCAACACTATAGATAGAACAACAATATGAACTAATCAGAACCCCCAGAGCTCATGTCTCTAGCTGTATATGTATTAGAAGACGGCCTGGTTGGCCATTATTCGGGAAGAAAGGCCCTTGGTCTAGCAATGTTTATAGGCCCCAGTACAGGGGAAGGCCGGGGCCAAGTAGCGGGAGAGGGAGGGTAGGGGAGCAGGGCAGGGGGGGGGTGAGGATATAGGGGACTTTTGGATAACACTTGAAATGTAAATGAAGAAACTCTCTAATAATAATAAAAAAAAGAAAATACCTAATAAAAAGTTGGAAAAAAGGAAAAAAAAAAAAAGGTCTGTGTGATAGTGCAGACCTTTAATCCCAGCATGGGAGGCAGAGGCAGGTGGATGTCTGTGAGTTCAAGGCCAGCCTGGTTTACAAAGCAAGTTTCAGGACAGCCAGGGCTACACAGAGAAAACATGTTTTGGAAAAAAAAAAAAAAGGTGAAACATAGCAAGGTATGGTTGTGTACACCTTTAATTTTAATTCCAGTGCATGCAACACAGAGGCAGGCAGACTTCTGGGAGTTCTAGGACAGTCTGGCCTACATAGCGAGACACTCTCTCAAAAGGCAAACAGGAGAGAGAGAGGGCAGAGAGGCGACTCCTCAGCGCTGCCCTCTGATTTCCACATGCCTATGCCACGGTGCATGCACATCTACACAAACAAATAAATAATACAATAAAAATAGAGCCAGCCAGTGTTGGCTCACACCTTTAATCCCAGCACTTGGGAGGCAGAGGCAGGCAGATTTCTGAGTTCGAGGCCAGCCTGGTCTACAAAGTGAGTTCCAGGACAGCCAGGACTATACAGAGAAACCCTGTCTCAAAAACAAAAAATGGAAAGGGCCCTGGAGAGATGGCTCAGTGTGTGGTGATTTTTTTTCTGCTCTTTCTCGAGCCCTGATCACTCATGCTTGGTGGCTTACAACCACTCACAACTCCAGCTTCAGGACACCTAATGCTTTTGGACCCCTTGGGCACCTTCACTCACATCCTGGGATACATAAAATTAAAAATATGGATGGTTAAGAACACTAGCTGCTCCAGCAGGGTCAGTTACCAGCCTGCACAAGGCAGTTCACAAGTATCTGTATCTCTGGTTCCAGAAGATCCCGCCACACTCTCTTTTGACACCAAAGGGCACCAGGTATGCACTTGGTACACATACATACATGTAGGCAGCATTCATACACATAAAATAAAATAAAAATATTTTTAAAGAAAAAAATAAGTCTTAGAACTAAGATTTTTTAGTAGGTCACGATGGTACACAACTTTAATTCCTACACTTGGGAGGGAAAGATAAGAGGAGTTTTATTTGTTAATTTTTTTTGTTTGTTTGTTTTTGTTTTTTTTGTTTTTTTTTTTTTAAAGACAAGGTTTCTCTGTGTAGCCCTGGCTCTCCTGGAACTCACTTTGTAGACCAGGCTGGCCTCGAACTCAGAAATCTGCCTGCCTCTGCCTCCTGAGTACTGGGATTAAAGGCATGCGCCACCACGCCCAGCGTTAGTTTATTTTCAAGACGGAATCTCTCTGTGTAGCTCTGGCTGTTCTGGAACCCACTCTGTAGACCAAGTTGGCCTTGAACCCCGAGATACACCTGCCTCTGCCTCCTGAGTCCTGGGATGAAAATCATGTGCCTGTTAGGTGGATCTCAGAGCTTTTAAGTCTAGCCAGTTCAACATAGGGAGCTCCGGGCTAAACAGTAAGACCTTGTTTAAAATATATTAATCAATTGATTAAGACAATTTTAATTGTGTGCATACGGGGTGTGTGTGGCATGTATGTGTATGAGCATGTGCATGTATATGTGCATGTGCCCTTGGAGGCCAGAAGAGAATGTTGAATCCCCTGACCTGGAGTTAGAGGCGGTTGTAAGCTGCTTGACATATAAGGTCTGGGAACTGAACTCAGGTTCTCTGCAGCAGCAGTACATGGTTTCAGTTACTGAGCCTTCTTCTAGGGTCCCTAATAATAAATAGAGCAAAACAAATAACAAAACCCCACCTAAACGAACAACAACAACAAAAAGAGTGCATGTGGGAAACAGTTCCTTAGGCCAGACGAGGGGGAGAGCAGCCACCCTGGGGATCCTAAAGACAATGGACGCG
The DNA here is from genome assembly GCA_902729485.2 of Mus minutoides. Taxonomy (NCBI): domain Eukaryota; kingdom Metazoa; phylum Chordata; class Mammalia; order Rodentia; family Muridae; genus Mus; species Mus minutoides. The sequence goes on along the minus strand of LR753345.1, from coordinate 981,650 downwards.
GCAGAGTGGAGCTATGGCTGAAGTTGCTATCTTTAAGGCATTGCGGCCTCAAACTAAGACTGAACTCAACCCTGGGACATGGGCCAGATGACCAGCATTCCAGGCCTGGCACTTTCCAAGACTGTGTCACATCTGCCAAGCTCCCCCAGTGCCAGGGGAGCAAGGGCTACTATTTTCAGGTGGAGAAACTGAGTCACTGCTTATGTGGCTGGTGTCTTTTGCCTGGCTGGTTTGAGGGGCCTTGGGGACAGGACCTCAAAACTCTGGGGACAGTGTTGTGCCAAAAGGCGTCTATGTAAATTTTTTGGATGAGGCTGCAGAGTAGAGGTTTAGTCTGGACTGGGGAAGCCCTAGGGGTGCAGGGAGAGAGTGATGAGCCCCCGAAGGTCTGTGCTGGAGAAGACTACTGGCGCCTCCCCTTAAGGTCCCCCTGCAGTCACTCTGATGAGTCAGCCAGGATGAAATCACCCGCTTCCTCGCAGCCTGTGCCCCCTGACCTGGAAGGCGCCTGCCAGGGGCACCAGTGGAGCCTGAAGAAGGCTGGGCAGCTGTCCAGGTCACTCTGTCACCGTTGATTTAGGGGGACTGGAGGTGTCCAGGGCCATCAGAAGCAGCTGTATGTGTGGGATCTCAAGGTCCGTGAGTCATGCTGTTCTCTTCACTGCTCCTCAAGAGGCTGCCTTAACTACCTGGGGAGGGGGCTATCAAAATCTATTCATGCCAAAGGAAATTAATTTCCATCTCTCTGTGATGGGTGTCAGGAAGGGAGAGCATCTCCAGAGGCGGCAGGTGTGTGTGTGTGAGACAGTCCTGTGGGGGAGATCTTGGGGTGGAGATCCGGTGCACCACAGTGTCACACTGGTCCTTGGATCGTAAAGTTAGAGGCTCAGCTCATTCTGGTGAAGGGGTAACTTGTAATTCAAAGACATGGGCTAAACATGGTGGTACACACCTATATCCCAACATTATAATCCCCAGGGTAAATCATGCCAACTTGAGTTAGACATTAGCCTGGGCTGAAGAGCAAGCTCTAGGCCAGAGAGACTTGTTTCAGACCCAAACAAAAGCTGCTTCCTAGACTTGGGGAAAGAATCCCAGATCTTGCTGCTAGTTCTTTCTCGTAATTCCCTTCTTTCTCTTTTTACAAGTGTGTGTGTGTGTGTGTGTGTGTGTGTGTGTGTGTGTGTGTGTGTGACGCACAGTGGTGGATGAGTAATGGAGGAATAGGAAATATCCAATCTGGAAGAGACCCAGAAGAGAAATAAACTAGGGTGACACACCCAACTTCTCCAGTGAGGGCTGCAAGGATCCCCTGAGGAGGAGCAGGGCAAGATGACAGGGACTTCTGGAAGACAGCTCTTCAGTTATGAACATGTTAAAAAAAAATTTAGCCACAACAGGGTGCAGTGGCCTGGGAAGAAGGAAGGTGTCTGTTTTGGATAGCAGCCCACAGATGTAAAGGCTGAGAACTTAGGAGGCTGGCTGCCACCTGCAACTAACTGCCTGTGCCTCTCAGCCCCGGTCCTGGATAGATGGCCTGATGGGGTTGCAGGCTGCCATAAATGTCTTGACCTCTGTGTTATTAGGAGGAGACCAGTAACTCCACACACATTGTTAGAGGCAATTGTGTGTTGTCCACAAGACAAAATATACAACAGGAGAAACACTCATAGAATTCTTGGGTGGGACCACCCTGGGACCTATTTTCTTTTTGAAATTCGAGGTCTCATGTAGCCTAGGGTGACTGGCCCCAAGCTCACTCTATAGAGGATCTAAGCCATGACATTGGTTTTTGTTTTTTTTTTTTTGGGGGGGGGTGTCTTTTGTTGTTATTTGGCTTTTCAGCATATCCCTGGCCATCCTGGAACTTGCTTTGTAGACCAGGCTGGCCTTGAACTCAGACATTCACCTGCCTCTGCCTTCCAAGTGCTGAGATTAAAGGCTTGTGCCACCAATGTCCCGTGTAAGCCAGGTAAGGAATCACTCCACCAAATGAACTACTTATATTCTGACTTTTTTTTCTTCAGGATATTCTGTCCTAGAACTGAAGGTCATTCTGCCTCAGCCTGGAATTACAGGCAAGCACCTCCAAGCTCAGTTCAGTAACCCGAGGCAGAGGCGGAGGCGGAGGCGGAGGCGGATTTCTGAGTTCGAGGCCAGCCTGGTCTACAAAGTGAGTTCCCGGACAGCCAGGGCTATACAGAGAAACCCTGTCTCGAAAAACCAACCAACCAACCAACCAACCAACCAACCAACCAAACAAACAAACAAACAAACACAAGCAGAAAGAGTAGTTGTACACACAGCTTCAATCCAAACAGGGTTCCCGAGTTCCCTTCCAGACAGAAGCTGCCTGAATAGAACCTTCAGTGATGTTCCTGCTAGCTACATGTGCACACACCAGCAACATGTGCACACACATACTTACATGTGCACACACCCAGCTACATGTACACGCACATACCTACCTCCCCACCATGGGGTGAGAGCCCATGCTTCTTCTGAGGAGGATTTCCTTTCGTTCCCCTTCACAAGGGCACAGCTCTGGGTGCATCAGTGTAAAGATAAACTGGCTCTGGAGAGACAGAGTCCTCAGAAGGTCCTAAGGACCTTCTATCTACACTCTCATCCATCCTTTTTGATGTTGTTTTCGTTTGTTTTTTTCTTAATTTTCTTATGCATTTGGCTATTATTGTTGGGGTTGGGGGAGGGGCATACCCGTGGAGGGCAGATGAGTTGCTTTTCTCTTTTGACCTTGAATCCCAGGGATCCACCCAGGTGGTCAGGCTTGGCAGCAAGCCTTCCCAACCATCCCAGTAATCTTTTTATTTCTTTGAGGCTTGGTCTTATGTATGTAGTGCTTTTACATATGCTCATGCCTTTCCTTCCCAAGTGCTGAGATTACAGGTCCGTGGTGACACCACCATCCAGGTCACTGAACCTTTGGTATGCTCTCCTAGCCAAGTGTGAGGGCCCCTGAGGCCAGACTGTGTCATACCAGAACTGTTAGTTCCCAGCTTTTCTGACCTCTTCCTTCCTTCCTTCCTTCCTTCCTTCCTTCCTTCCTTCCTTCCTTCCTTCCTTCCTTCCTTCCTTCCTCCCTCTTTCTTTCTTTCTCTCTCTCTCTCTCTTTCTTTTTCTTTCTTTCTTTCTCTCTCTCTCTCTCCCTCCCTCCCTCCCCCTCCCTCCCTCCCTCTCTCCCCCCTCCACCCTCCCTCCTTCCCTCCCTTCCTTCCTTCCTTCCTTCCTTCCTTCCTTCCTTCCTTCCTTCCTTCCTTCCTTCCTTCTTTCTTTCTTTCTTTCTTTCTTTCTTTCTTTCTTTCTTTCTTTCTTTCTTTCTTTCTTGTTGGTTTTTCGAGACAGGGTTTCTCTGTATAGCCCTGGCTGTCCTGGAACTCACTCTGTAGACCAGGCTGGCCTCGAACTCAGAAATCTGCCTGCCTCTGGCTCCCAAGTGCTGGGATTAAAGACGAGTGCCACTACTGCCCGGCACGACTGACTTTTCTTAAGACATGCAAAGACAACCAGTAAAAGGCAGGGGCATGGTTATGTCTTCTTTTTGGACCACAGCTAATGGCCATGGAATTTGTAGTGGAAGGGGTCTGCCCCAAAGCCTGTTTTAAGCATGAGGACAGTCTGGGCTCCTGGCTGAAGATGCCAACAAATCCATCAAATCTGTCTCTACTGGTTGGGATCTGACCTGTGGCTTGGAAACAGTGGGCAGAAGCCAGAGAAACTAACCAAATAGGTTAGAAAACTGGGTGTAAGTAGAAAAAAAGGGGGTATTAGCCCTATTATTTTTGGTTCATGATTCCTGAGGACTCTGAGACCGTTTTACCAGGAATAACACAGTTGCTGGGCTTCCTGGCACCCACAGTCCCTCCTTCCCAGCTTCCCAGAGCCACAGGTACACAGAGACAATAGAAACTCTGCAATACGTGTAGAGAGGCAGGAACTCCCTGAGCCTCTCTGGGCAGTTCTTACCTCTCCCCAGGGAAGAGATGACTGGTGACTGTCTTGTTCTGTGTGTGACTTGTGCTGGCAACCTTGGTGACTCCTATTCAATGCTGTGGTATTATGATCCTATCTACCCCTTGACTTGAGATGTGCCTAAATCCTTACCCACATCTCCTGGGGGTGTCTGGAGCTCCCAGTTGACAGGCAAGCAGACATATACAGAAGTCATTTCCTTGCGGAGGGCCAGGAAGGCTTTCCAAAGGAGATGTCTTTAGACCAGGGCAAGAGGACTTCCAGGCAAGAGGAACTTCCTAAGCAGCTGGAAAGAAGGGAAAGTGAGGCTGTCTTAGAGAAAGCAGGGTCTAGGGCTCTTCTGTGCCTGGGAGCCCTCCTTTAACAGGTTTTATTAACAGTTAGGGTGTCCCCCACCAAGCCTTCTAACATATCTAGCAGTGGACTAACAGGTTAAAATCCAGTCTTGCTCCAGGTCCAGCCTGGGAGGTAGGGATAGGGGTGCTAGTTGCCCAGGTCCCTTCCCCCCCACTCCAGAGATGGGAGTGTTTGGCAAAGCAACAAGGCAGCCTTTGTGTCCTTCTGTGGGTCCAGGCCCGTCTGGCCCAGCCTAGGCGGCTGCTGGTTTCAGTGCCCCGTGATCCCAGCCAGGAGGGGCTGGGTGGGGCATGCAGGATGTTTGACCCCTGTGTTCCTAATATGGCTGTCTTTTGTCCTTTGCTCTCCATCAGGGCCCTGCAGGTGGTAAAGCCAGTGCTAGGGACCCAGCCAGTAAGAGGGTGAATACTGACCCAGGGTGAAGGTGGAAACCTTGGTACTTGTCAGACTCTCTGTGCTAAGTGACACAACCAGTGCTCAAGGCCTATTCCATGGGTGAGATGTGTGTGCATCTGGGTGAATGCATGATTCTGGGTGTCAGGGGTCTGGCCTGAGGCACATGAGCAGCCCCTGGCCTGCTCAGAACAGAGCACCGCTGTCTTGGTTACGCCAACAACAACGCCTCTTTCTCAGTGCATAATGTCCCCTCTGTATTGTCTGCTGCACGGCCTTGGTGACGATAATTTTAAGGCCCAAGTCCTTCTCATGGGTGGGGGTGGGGAGTTTTCAGTTCCATGTGTGGGGAAATCTGGCTTGCACTTGGGGCCACCCCCATATACTTGCATCCTCATGGGGGCAGCAGAGGGAAGCAGGGACTCCTAGGACCCTTTGCCAGAAGCCCTATCTGAAAGTCTGTGACCCTCTCCCGGCTTCACTCCCTCCTTTTGAATCCTGCCCACCCAGACTTCAGGGCTCTGGTACCCTCTTTAAAGAAAAAGTCGCCGGGCGTGGTGGCGCACGCCTTTAATCCCAGCACTCGGGAGGCAGAGGCAGGNAGGCCAGCCTGGTCTACAGAGTGAGTTCCAGGACAGCCAGGGCTATACAGAGAAACCCTGTCTTGAAAAACTAAAAAAAAAAAAAAAAAAAAAGAATGCTGAGAACCGGGGCTGGTGAGATGGCTCAGCGGGTAAGAGCACTGACTGCTCTTCTAAAGGTCCTGAGTTCAAATCCTTCAAATCCCAGCAACCATATGGTGGCTCACAACCACCCACAATGAAATCTGATGCCATCTTCTGGGGTGTCTGAAGACAGTTACAGTGTACTCATATAAATATAATAAATAAATCTTTAAAAAAAAAAAGAATGCTGAGAACCGTGCCTGAAGACAGCTACAGTGTACTTACATATAGTAAATAAGTAAAATCTTTAAAAAAAATGCTGAGAACCCTGGAAGAGTCTTTGTTTGGTGGGGCTCTATTCATCAGCATCTGCCATGCTAGACTGTACAGCTTAATTAGTGATACAGGTTATGGTTCGATTGCACAAGGCTCTGGATTTGACTCCCAGAGAAGAACATGTATTTGTGCTCATGTATACTTGAACACTTGCGCTCACACACACAATTTACATTAGATATTAAAAGATACATTTAAAGTTATTTGTTTATTTAATAATATTAATAGGGCTGGGTATGGTGGCACATGCTTTTAACCCCAACACTTGAGAGGCAGAGGTGGTGGATGAATCTCTTTGAGTTTAAGGCCAGCCTCTACTGGTCTACACAGTGGGTCAGGGTAATCAGGGGTATGTAGAGAGATCCTGTCACAAAACCAGCAACATCATAATGGGATGCAGAGTATGGCAGTCCACACTTATAAAAACAGCACCCAGGAGTCTGAGACTAGAGGAAATTCAAGGATAACTTGGGCTACAGACAGAGTTCAAAGCTGACCTGGGGCTACTTAGAAAACCTTGACTCAACCCAAATTTAATTTAAACTTCATTAGAGTTGGGGACGTTGCTCTACACAACAACACTTGCCTAGCTTTCTTGAAATTCTGCATTTGATCCCTGTCACTATAAAAACAAAGCAAAACAAAAACAACCTAATAAATACAAAGAACAGTTCCATCACATGCTGTCATAGATAACACCTTGTTTTATTTTTTGTTTTGTTGAGAGGGCTTTCTCTGTGTAGCTCTGGCTCTACTGGAACTCCCTCTATAGACTAGGCTGTTCTTTTTTTTTTTTTTTTTTTTTTTTCGAGACAGGGTTTCTCTGTGTAGCCCTGGCATCCTGGAACTCACTCTGTAGACCAGGCTGGCCTCGAACTTAGAAATCCACCTGCCTCTGCCTCCCGAATGCTGGGATTAAAGGCGTGTGCCACCATGCCTGGCTTGACTAGGCTGTTCTTTGTAGGGAGCCTAGCGGCCGCGCCTTGAAGATGGCACTGACTGCCTCAGCCTTATCAGCCTTGCTGGCATAAATAACTCCTAATATGGCATTAGGCTGTGTTGGCAGTGACATGATCCTAAGCCCGAGAATATGATGCTGAAGCCCAAGAATTCCTGGCATATGAGCAAGAGCTACGTGGCATTCTGTGTGTGGCCAGGATAGAGTTTAATTGGTTGCTTCTGGTGGGGATAAGAACCAGATGAGGAGAAGAAGAAGAGAATTCACCATTACGCTTAAGCTGTAACTGCATGCAAAAGAACTGAGTAAACGAACTTGAGACAGAACCCGGTTTGATCTTTGTCTTCTTCCTGCTGGTCGGGGCGAGACTCAGATCAAGTGGTGGCCCGTACGGGGAACTAATTTCACCTAATAAGCGGGTTTCCGTACTTAAGGGATACTCAAGACGAGCTAGCTCGGAGGCCCAAATAGTGAGGCCTACGGTTGCCGTTCCGCGACCAGATTAGGCGCCAGTGTGAGCGCAACATCGTTGGTTCGCGCGCCCACGACCCACCGTCACTACCGCGCACTATTGCGCTACCGTGACCCTCATCATTGTTTTACGACTCACATCGTCGCTTTACGGCCCACTGTGACCATAGCGACCCGCAGACATGGCTGCCTAGCGACCCACAGAAAGTTCGCTGAATCGCGAACGAGCCTATACGAGCCTCAAGCACTCGCCTGCGTTAAAGTGACATAAATAGGCGAGCCTAGAGCCGCGTTAAGGCGGCGTAAATAGAAAATGAAACCATAAAAAATGTGCACTCGTGCCCGATTCGTGGAGCCCTTATAGAGTTGTTAAAGACAAAGGGCATTAAGCTCACGGACCGCGTTCTGAATACTTTCCTGCAGGAGGCAGACGCTACTGCTCCGTGGTTTGCACTGTCAGGGAATTTAACCCTTACATGTTGGGATAAATTGGGAAAAGATTTAGATTTTTGCCTGGGATCACCACAGTCTGAAAGACGGGGTTAGGCCTATGTGGAGGCTTATCTGTGCATGTTTAAAAAGTAAAAGTTGTAAGAGGGCTGTAAAGAATGCAGAAGCAGCTATAGAGGAATTAAAAGAAAGGCGGTCAGTGCTTTCTCAGGAGGAAGACGTAAAAGAGCTTCCTCAAACCACTGAGATAAAGACAGCATTTTCTCAGACAGAAGAGCTACGAGAGAGTCTACTAGAGCTAGAGAAGATACAAGCCAGTGAGTTAAACGAGTACCCCATAGAACATTTTCTAGAGGGAAAAGGCAAGGCCCAAAAGAGAAGGAAAGAGAGATTATATCCAAGTTTGAGTGAGTTAAGCAGTTCGTGCAGTTCGGAGGAGGACAATCCAATAGAGAAGATTGAGGAAGGCCTGGAGGCTCTTCTTGACAAGATGGAGTCACTTGGTATAGAGCCAAAGAAAAAGAAGAGAAAGAAAGGGAGGTTAAAGAAACCGGAACAGGAACAAGGAAGTGGGCACAATCGTCCGCCATGGCCAGATGGGGTTACGCCCTGCCCCCCTCCTTATACAGAACCATCGCCATCTTTAAACTTTACAGGGCGTAGTTCCACGGAAGTGGAAGCAATGCCATCTTTAAAATCTATAGGGCGTTACTCCTTTTGTCCAAAAACCTGAAGAGAGGCTTCTCTAACTATGGAAAACAATAATCAGAGATAACATGAGCCTTTAGAGTTTAAACAATTAAAAAATTTAGTTCAATCAGTTCAGGCCTATGAGATTAATGCTTCTTTTACTGTAACACAAGTAGACAGATTGACACAGTCAGCCATGACGCCTCAAGATTAGATAGATACTGTAAAGACATGCATGACCATGGGACAATATTTAGACTAGAAATCTTTATACTTTGAGTATGCTCAACAACAGGCCCATACTAATGCTGAAAACAATCAACCTACTTGATCATTTGACATGCTAACAAGACAAAGTCAATGGGCTAATAATCAATTAGTCTATCCCATTGAAGTATATGTTCAGATTAATAACTTAACAACTAAGACATAAAAAACATTACCTAATAAAGGTCAGGTGACAAAAAATCTTACCAAGATCATCCAAAGACCAACCGAACCCTTTTCAGATTTTATAACTAAAATGATAGAGACAACAAAAAAAGTTTTTACCGGGTTCTGTCTCAAGTTCGTTTACTCAGTTCTTTTGCATGCAGTTACAGCTTAAGCGTAATGGTGAATTCTCTTCTTCTTCTCCTCATCTGGTTCTTATCCCCACCAGAAGCAACCAATTAAACCCTATCCTGGCCACACACAGAATGCCACGTAGCTCCTGCTCATACGCCAGGAATTCTCGGGCTTCAGCATCATATTCTCGGGCTTAGGATCATGTCACTGCCAACACAGCCTAATGCCATATTAGGAGTTATTTATGCCAGCAAGGCTGATAAGGCTGAGGTAGTCAGTGCCATCTTCAAGGCACGGCCGCTAGGCTCCCTACAGTTCTTGAACTCAAAGATCTGCCTGCCTCTGCCTTCTGAGTGTTGGAATTAAATGGATGCACCACCACTGCCCAGCTGATACCATTTTTTAAAAAATAGAGTTAATTTTTTTTTTTTTTTTTGGTTTTTCAAGACAGGGTTTCTCTGTGTAGCCCTGGCTGTCCTGGAACTCACTCTGTAGACCAGGTTGGCCTCGAACTCAGAAATCCGCCTGCCTCTGCCTCCCGAGTGCTGGGATTAAAGGCATGTGCCACCATGCCCTGCTAAAGTTAATTTTTTAAAAATTAGAGTCAAGGCTGGGCAGTGGTGGTGCACACCTTTAATCCCAACACTTGGGAGGCAGAGGCAGGTAGATTTCTGAGTTCAAGGCCAGCCTGGTCTACAGAGTGAGTGCCTGGATAGCCTGGGCTATACAGAGAAATCCTGTCCAGAACAACCAAAAACAAAACAACAAAAAACAACAAAAAACATGGGGATATCTTAAGAATGTGCTTTTATTTTAATCCCAGGATGTGAGGCTGCTTCTGACTGTCCACAGCAACTGACCATGATTTGTCTCATTCTGAAACAGAAGCATGATTTCCTACTTGCAGATAATTTCTGCAATTTGTGATGTTTGGATTTCTGGGAACATTTTGGATAGTATAGAATGCCAAGGCCCTGAGCGTCTGCTGTGGTTGTTTAGGGAGGTTGGTTGTGGTTTGTTAGTAGCAGAGGTCAAAGAAGAAACAAAAGAAAAGACATTAGATTCAGATATTTTTCCAGATTTCTCTCTCCCTTCTAACCTTGTTTCTTTCCTATCTAGTGTTAGGGAGTGAAACCAGAGGGTAAAGGGTGGGAAAAGAGCAGCCCACGAAGTAGCAAGGACAGACTAGGAGGGGAACCAAACGTGAATCACAATAAAGAAAAAAAATAAGAAATCTGATTTTAAATGCCATGGAGGGAATGACAGGTGACAAAGGAATGGATCCCCCCACCCCAAGATGCCAGCAAACAATGTACTGCCGCTGCCACCCCTGGTACACCCCTCCTTTACTCCCAGAGGGGATTTTATGTTTTCTCTTTTTCTTCTTCATATATTCTGTTTCAAGAATGGCAGAGCAGTTGGTAAAATTGAGGATGAAAATGGAGGGGTCTGAGCAACACAAAATGCCTGAAATGAGAAAAGAGAAAGGGTCGCAGAGTTGGCTGTGCAACTGGAAATGTTGTGGGTGAAGGTGGAAACATTTGGGAAGCAAGGAGCACTGGAAAAGAAAGAATAAAAAAGCTCAATCCCAGTGACTGCACAAGAGAGTAAGTTTCCACAGGCGGGAAGAGGGAGTTAAACTGTGCTTCACGGCAGTCATGCCAGAGAAAAACCGAAAAACCAGGAGGGTAATCTAGTAAAAATGGTCCATATAGAAAGAAAGGGTTAATCTGGAACCAACCACACCACCAGGTAGAGGAGCGGAGGGGACCCCAACGTTCTAGTAGTAGTCGAAAGGATCATCAGTATCTCTTATACGGACGATTACCACACCTTGTTCTAATACTACTCTATCCTACCGTAGGATATCTTTACTATCTAGTTTCCGTAAAATTTCAAGGTACTAAAGTATACACTACGTGAGCGGAATTCACTTTGTTTAAAATTTATTGACCCGATGAGTTTGCAGGATTATTCTCCAAGATGAAAAGGGATTGGTAACAGCTATACTAGAGGCTGGTCCACAGTTGTAATAGTTAACATGTGGATGGAAGAAGCCATGAAAATTGAACAGCAAAATAGAGCAAGAGGAATGAATATAGTAAAAGATCAGTTGCTGGACGAAGGGCAGTAGAACAGATTTGATTTGATGATTCTACTATAGAACAATGTAGCTTAGTGGCTTTAAGAGCTTGGGACAAAGTTGAGGATCATGGGAAAAGGTCTACTTCATTAAAGTCTTCACTATTTTTTTTTTGGTTTTGCGAGACAGGGTTTCTCTGTATAGCCCTGGCTGTCCTGAAACTCACTTTGTAGACCAGGCTGGCCTTGAACTCAGAAATCTGCCTGCCTTTGCCTCCCGAGTGCTGGGATTAAAGGCGTGCGCCACCACGCCCGGCTTCACTATTTTTTTTAAACAAAGATTAGTCACAGCAGTGAACAGTTTTATCAGACCCTCATGAAAGGCAGGTGTTGATAGAGATCTTGGCACTTGAAAATGGTTATTAGTCATTAAAGATGAATGGATAAGGGATGCTACCAATATTGGTTCTAACACGTATCAAGCTAATGGAACAGGTCATGCTTCAGCTAGAGGTCTTTGATATCAAAATGCCTGGTGTTTTGGTTGTGGAAATATGGTCATTTGCAAAGAGACTATGATCAAGCTGCTAAAGGCCTTAGATCTCAAAATGCCCATAGCTTTAATTGTGGGGAATATGATCATTTGCAACAAAATTGTGAACAAGACATCTGTATGGGCAATGGTTGTTTTAAATATAAACCAGAAAGAAGGCCTAGGCTTCCAGGGAGTGTGCAGGTGATGTGGGATATGCCAATGATTGCCATTGGACTAAAAAGTGTAGGTCTAAAAGAGATATTCAAGGTAATTTCTTACCCCACAGCGAAAATTATAAGCTATTTCTTCCAAGGAGAAACATGCAGATTGAAAAACTTCCACTTGGNGGTTGTTTTAAATATAAACCAGAAAGAAGGCCTAGGCTTCCAGGGAGTGTGCAGGTGATGTGGGATATGCCAATGATTGCCATTGGACTAAAAAGTGTAGGTCTAAAAGAGATATTCAAGGTAATTTCTTACCCCACAGCGAAAATTATAAGCTATTTCTTCCAAGGAGAAACATGCAGATTGAAAAACTTCCACTTGGAGATTTAATGCACACTACTACAGGCAGTGTGGCTCTGGACATGGCCACAGGTAAACATCTTACTCTGTCCCCCAAAATTCAATGGTATAACATAACTACTAGAGTTTATGGTCCTTTGTCCTCAGGGGCAGTAGGGATGGTTTTGGGAAGTAATGGATTGACATCACAAGGATTCATTGTGCATCCAGGAATTAGAAATAAAGATTTCAAAGGAGAAATTAAAGTTACCGTCTACGTAAAAACAGAGATGCAATTTAATGGAGCTGATGGGATTGCTCACCCCTGCTGTTTCCCTACACCGAAGGCAAAGCCTCTCCCATGGAAAGAACAGGAGGGTTTGGAAGTACTGGAAAACAGTTGTCAACGATCAGAGACCAAAATTAAAATCAAAAGTAAATGGTATTGAAATACAAGACCAGGTGGATACAGGAGCTGATGTAACTATCATTTCACAAAAATTCTGGAATTTGGAATGACCGTTTCAAAAGGTTTATGTTCAGTTTCTAGGAATTGGAAAGTTATCTCAGATAAAACAAAGTATGCATAGGTTAACCATGTGGGACTGGAAGGTATAATAGGAAAGTTAAGGCTTTTTGTGACTGACATACCCACAAATTCATGGGTAAGGGAACTTTTTTTTTTTTTTTTTTTTTTTTTTGAGACAGGGTTTCTCTGTGTATCTCTGGCTGTCCTGGAACTCACTCTGTAGACCAGTTTGGCCTCGAACTCAGAAATCCACCTGCCTCTGCTCAGTGTTTAAGAGCAATGACTCCTCTTCCAGAGGTCCTGAGTTCAATTCCCAGCAGCCATATGGTGGCTCACAACCATCTGTAATGAGATCTGATGCCCTCTTCTGGTGTGTCTGGAGATAGCTACAGTGTAATTACATACATAAAATAAATAAGTGATTCTTCAAAAAAAAAAAAAAAAAAAAGAAGAAGATCCCACAAATAGCAGACTGGCTACAGAAAATATTCTAAAAGCCTTCCAAATCTATAATTTAACTGTCATCTAGACTTTGAAACCCCATCAATGAATTTTATTTTTATTTATTTTTCATTTTTTTGATATGGGTTTCACTACATAGCCCTGGCTGTCCTGGAACTCACTATGTAGACCAGACTGAACTCGAGCTCACAGAGATCCTCCTGCTTCTGCCTCTCAAGTGGTATGCACCACCATGCCACGCCCAGCTATGAATTTTGTTTATTTATTTATTTATTTATTTATTTATTTATTTATTTAGGTTTTTTCAAGACAGGGTTTCTCTGAATATCACTGGTTGTCCTAGAACTCACTTTGTAGACCAGGCTGGCTTTGAACTCAGAAATCTGCCTGCCTCTGCCTCCCGAGTGCTGGGATTAAAGGCATGCGCCACCACTGCCCAGCTATGAATTTTATTTTTAATGAAAAAAATTTTATGTAAAGCTTTTTTGTCTACATGAATACATGTGTTCAATGTGTGTGTTCGGTGTTCTCAGAGGTCAGAAGAGAGTGAACGAGCTATTTTGCTTGGTTTTGTTTAAGACAGTCTCATGCAGTCCAGGCTGGCTTTGAATTCTCTTTGTAGCTAATCCCTGAGAAACTGCCTCTGACTTCCAGATCATAGGATTGTAATAGAAAATATTTAATATCCCAGCCCAGGATTTCTACCCCACCTTTGGTTATTGAGTTCCCAGATAAAAAACACACTTACAGCCTTTATATTTACAATACGCCTTAAGCAGCACAATAGCTGGGCAGCTGGCCACCTTCCATGCCGTCAGAATCTACTCTCCTATTGATAACCCCAAGTTATTACTTCCTATTTTATGTGTTCCATCTGGGCTGCTCTTAGCTCCGATTGAGCAGCTCTCAGGGCCACGTTTTTATGGCTCAGCTAACCTGTGGTGATTTCTCTTTTCTCCTGTAAGGATCATCGCCTATGCCACCACACCTTAGGCAGTTAGCTTGCATATTTGTTTTGGTTTTGGAGATGGGGCCTCACATAGCCCAGGCTACCTTTTTTTTTTTTTTTTTTTTTTTTTTTGGTTTTTCGAGACAGGGTTTCTCTGTGTAGTCTGGCTGTCCTGGAACTCACTTTGTAGACCAGGCTGGCCTCGATCTCAGAAATCTGCCTGCCTCTTCCTCCTGAGTGCTGGGATCAAAGGCGTGCGCCACCACGCCCGGCTGCCCAGGCTACCTTTAAATGCACTAGGTGGCCAAAGATGACCTTGAACTCCTGGTCCTCCTGCCTCTACCTCTCAAGTGCTTGGATTACAGCCATGTGCCATGGTGCCCGGATCTTTAAGGTGCTGAAGACAGAACCCAACATGCCGGACTCCAGCATCTGAGCTACACACACCCAATTAGCTCTATTTAAATTGTTTATTATTCTTAAAGAGTTATTTCTGCCTCGATATGTATGAGTGTTTGCCTGTGTGTATGTGTGTGCACTGCCTGTATGTGTGAGCACCACGTATGTGCAGTGCAGCACTCATGAGGCCAGAAGAGGTTGTGGGATCTTTTGGAACTGGAGTTATGAGATGGTTGTGAGCTGTTGGGAATTGAACATGGGTACTCTAGAAGAGCAGCCAGTGCTCTTAAACAGTAATCCATCTCAGTAGCCCATCAATGCATTTCTAAATTTCTAGTTGGTCAGTTCTAGCCTATTTGTCCAACCACCTTTAAAAAAAGATTTATTTATTTATTATATGTAAGTACACTGTAGCTGTTTTCAGACAGACACCCTAAAAGAGGGCATCAGATCTCATTACAGATGCTTGTGAGCCACCATATGATTGCTGGGAATTGAACTCAGGACCTCTGGAAGAGGAGTCATTGCTCTTAAAGACTGAGCCATCTCTCCAGCCCCATTCTTCTTTTTCTGACCCTTTATCTCACCCCTACCCCTAAAACTAGATAGGAAAAAAACTAGGTGGTTGTGAGCCACCATGTGGTTGCTGGGATTTGAACTCAGGACCTTCGGAAGAACAGTCAGTGCTTTTAACTGCTGAGCCATCTCTCTAGCCCTCAACTACCATTTTTTCTTACCGACTGGGAACTTAGTTTACAGATCAGGCTGGCTTTGAACTCTCAGAGATCCACTTGCCTCTGTCCCTTGGCTGCTAGGATTAAAGGGGTGTGCCACCACGTTTATGCCTGACTTTATAACAATCATGGTCAGTCTGTTCACTGTGAGTTATGCAGATCTTTCTAATGTCAACACATTTTGTTATACTGTATTAAATAAACATATTCATTGAAAGCACTACATTCTATCAGAAATGTTTAAGAAGCTGCCAAACGCCGGGCATGGTGGCGCACGCCTTTAATCCCAGCACTTGGAAGGCAGAGACAGGAGGATTTCTGAGTTCGAGGCCAGCCTGGTCTACAGAGTGAGTTCCAGGATAGCCAGGGCTACACTGTGAAACCCTGTCTTAGGAAAAACAAACAAACAAACAAACAAAAACCTGCCAAGCCTATATGATGTGTATAAGTACATTCCAGGATTTGAATTTCAACAGAAAGAACAGAACACTATCATCACTAACAAATACTGTTCGTTGTTTCCTTCAAATGTTCAAATGACTGGCTCATTTCATTGTTGTTGAGAGAACAGTTGTCAGATACCCAGATGTAAGGTTTGGAGCTTAAATATGTTTTCATGCCTGCTTTTCTGACGCTCAGGTTGGCGTCTAACACCTGGCTTTAGGGCATGCTTCTTCCTCATCTGTCCTAGCTGGGGTGGCAGAGGCAAGCCACCACAGCCTGCCTGTGAGCCTTTCTTATCGAGTTAAAATGAAGTTCCAGTTTTTAAATCAGGAGGGCACCAGAGTTTAGGAAGATAGCCCAGGGGTAAAATCACTTCCATGCAAGCAAGAGGACCCGGGTCTGGGTCCCCGGAACCCAGGTAAATGCCAGGCACCCACCTGCCAAGAATTCCAGTCTCACTAGGAATCCCAGAGCAAGCTGACTACGCAGACTAACCATATTACAGAGCTCTGAGTTTGCCTGAAAGACTCTCCCTCAGTGAATAAGGTAGAAGAGAGAGGGAGGAGGATTTAAACATCAACCTCGGGCCTGCACTCTCATACATGCAAGCACACACATACGTATATGCCCACATAGTGTGCATGCACACATACAAATGGAAAACAAATAAAAAGCTAGCCGAGGCCAGGCATGGTGACGCACGCCTTTAATCCCAGCACTCAGGAGGCAGAGGCAGGTGGATTTCCGAGTTCAAGGCCAGCCTGGTCTACAAAGTGAGTTCCAGGACAGCCAGAGCTATACAGAGAAACCCTGTTTCGAAAAAACGGAAGAAAAAATAAAAGAAGCTAGCCGACGTCACTAGCTAAGTAAACCTGGAGACCTGAGTTTGATGACTGGAAGTGATATATATGTGGGAAGTGAGAACCAAATAAACAACATTGTTCTCTATCCTTGATACACTGTGTCACCAGAGCCCACCCTCACATGTGTGCACATAATAACAGTAATAATTTGGGGGATGGAGAGATGGTCAGCAGGTAAGAACCCTGGCTGTTCTTCTAGAAGACCCATGTTCAATTCCCAGTTCCCACATGGTAGCTCACAACCATCTTATAACTCTAGTTCCAAAAGACCAACAACCTCTTCTGGCCTCCTGAGCATGCAGTGCATTGCACACACATGGTGCTCACACATACATGCAGTGCACACACATATACACAGGCAAACACTCATACATATCAAGGCAGAAATAGCTCTTTAAGAATAACAAACAATTTAAATAGAGCTAGTTGGGTGTTTGTAGCTCAGATGCTGCAGTCTAGCATGTTGGGTACTGTCTTCAGGACCTTAAAGATCCGGGCACCATGACACATGGCTGTAATCCCAGCACTTGAGAGGTAGAGGCAGGAGATCATCTTTGGCCACCTAGTGTGTTTAAAGGTAGCCTGGGCTATGTGAGGCTCTATCTCCAAAACCAAAACAAATAAGCAAGCTAACTGCCTAAGGTGTGGTGGCATAGGCGATGATCCTATGAGCTGGGAGTCAGAGACAGTTTCTCAGACGTTAGCTACAAAGAGAGTTCAAGGTCAGCCTGGACTATATGATTCTGTCTTAAACAAAACCAAGCAAAGCAGTTGATTCAACTCCTACCTCAAACAATGACTCAAGGGCGTTTCCTTGGGACAGGCATGGTAGCTGGGCAGGTGTGAATTTTCCATACTATTTCTTTTCTTTTTTTTTTTAAAGATTTATTTAGGGGCTGGTGAGATGGCTCAGCGGGTAAGAGCACCCGACTGCTCTTCCGAAGGTGATAAGTTCAAATACCAGCATCCACATGGTGGCTCACAACCATCCGTAACGAGATCTGGCGCCCTCTTCTGGAGTGTCTGAAGACAGCAACAGTGTACTTACATATAATAAGTAAAATAAATCTTTATAAAAAAAAGAATAAAGATTTATTTATTTATTATATCTAAGTACACTGTAGCTGTCTTCAGACACCTCAGAAGAGGGCGCCAGATCTCATTACGGATAGTTGTGAGCCACCATGTGGTTGCTGGGATTTGAACTCACGACCTTCAGAAGAGCAGTCAGCACTCTTAACCGCTGAGCCATCTCTCCAGCCCCCTCTATACTATTTCATAAGGCCTTAAATAGATGTCTGTGGTCCCTGGCAGACTCAGTTGTCATCGCCTTGGATCTGTATAAGGCACATTTTAACTCACTGTTATTGGCACTAGCCATGCCAGTGTCAGCTAATGAGGTTGGATATCGCCTTGGTGATATCAGTGCATATATTTGACCTCACCTACTCCTAAGATGCTCCCTGAAGTCCATGGCCCTGCCCGAAGAATCTCTGCCCTGCTTATTGCGTCTCCTGTGCTCTGAGTGACAAGGTGCTGGGCCTTATGTATCTCACCTGGGACCTTCTTTCTCATTCCTACATTCAACTGAGATTTGGGTTTTCTTTGTTGAGGCTTCTCTGGAGGATGACACTGATTTTGATGGATGGGCAGGATGTCAGAAGACAGAGACTGAGAACATATTCTCAGTGGAGGGAAGAGCATTGGCAAAGTCCTAGAGAAAAGCACAGTTCTGCATAGCGGCTTCTATCTGTAATTCCATCACTCAGGAGGCTGAGACGTGAAGAGGGTACAAGTTAAAGAGGAGTGAGTTGAAGCTGGTGAGGTGGCTCAGCGGTTAAGAGCACTGATTGCTTTTTCAGAGGTCCTGAGTTCAAATCCCAGCAACCACATGGTGGCTCACACCCATCCCTAGTGAGAAACAAACAAACAAACAAAATCTATGGGGTGGGGGGGAGGGGGTGCAGGAGGGGCAGAGGAAGATGGAGAAGGGAAGGGGGAAAATGTTTAAAAAATAAAAAAAAGAGGAGTGAGTTCTATAAGCAAAAATAAGAACAAGACAGAGTCAGGGAACTGAGGGTCTCAGATGCTAGCCTGGGCTAGGGAGAGCCAGGGCTAGAAGGCCCTCAAACGCTGTTCAACTCCCCAGCACTGTGTCCTTGAGGCCTGCTCAGGCACACAGAGGGACTTTTGCTTCTTACCTGTGATTGGCAGAGTGAGGTTTTCTGCTCAGAACTCAGCCAAGCATGTCTCCACAGGTTTCTGAGCTGATACGAAGCGCCTCTCTTCCTGTGGCTTTGTGGTGACAGTGAGTGGTCCCATCCAGTTTGCTGTGCACCAGTGTGAGGGTGACCTTGGCAGGTGGCTACTGAGGAGGAGGAGAGAGACTGGTAGTGGCTACCAGTTCATGTGCATCATTAGGTGAGAGGTCTCCTTTTAAAAAATATTAACTATTAATGTTTTTTGTTAAGCGCATGGGTGTTTTTCCTGCATGATGTGTATGTACCACATGCATTCGGTGCCTAGGAGCCAGAAGAGGACGTCAGATCCTCTGGAACTTGGAATAAGCTGACATTTGGGTGTTGAGAATCGAACCTGGGTCCTCTGAAAGAGCAGCCAGTTCTCTTAAGTGCTGAGCAGTCTCTGTAGCCCCTTTGATTGTTTCCTTGAGACTGGGTTTTACTAGGTAGTCCTGGAGCTTTCTGTGTAGACCAGACTCAGAATTCTACCTGCCTCTGCCTCTAGAGTACTGAAATTAAAGGTTTGCACCATTTCATCGGTTATGGTTTTTTGTTTGTTTTGTTTTGTTTTGTTTTTTTTGAGACAGGATCTGATGTAGGTCAGGGTGGCGTCAAACTCAGAATGTAGCTGAGGATAACCTTAAACTTCAAATCCTCTTGCTTCTGCTTCACAAATGCCGGGATTACAGGCTTCTACCATCACAAGTATTTTTTCCTTTTGTTTATTTGCTCTAAAAAATTATTTATTTAGTGATGTCACGAGCACTTTCGAGAACATACATGTGTGCATGTGTACATGAACCCCGTCGCCTCCCAACACTTGAGGGCATGTATGTGAACAGAGGTCAAAGGAGAACTTTTTGTTGGGTAAACAGGGTTGTTTTGTTTCTGGTATATGGCTCACTCCTTGATAACTGACACTAGAGAAGCCTGCCACACCCGTCTTATTGTATGTCACTTCTTCCTTCCTTCCTTCCTTCCTTCCTTCCTTCCTTCCTTCCTTCCTTCCTTCCTTCTCTCTCTCTCTCTCTCTCTCTCTCTCTCTCTTTCCTGTTTTGACATATGATCTCCTGTAGCCCAGGGTGGCCTTCAACCTGTTATGAAGCTAAGGATGACTTTGAGCTCCTGATTCTCCAGACTCTGCCCTCTAAGCGCTAAATTATAGGTGTGCACTGTGCCTGGCTCTGTGTTGTTTCAGGCAGGCTCACACTATGTAACTGTGTAGTCAGTACCTAGACTCAGCATCCCCAGTTTAAGGGTCACAGTCTTGTGCCACCACGCCTGCCAATTCTTCATCTCCCCCCCACCCCACCCCCCTCTGTATAGCCCTGGTTGTCCTGGAACCCTCTATGTAGATCAGGCTGGTCTGGAACTCACAAAGGCCCACTTCTGCCTCTGCCTCCAGAGTGCTGTGATTAAAGGTATTTGCCAACACTGTCTGGCAACTTTCCTGACTTTAAAAAAGATTTATTGTTATGTGTTTGGGTGTGTTTTGCCTACATTTCTTATTTGTACCATCTGCATTCTATGCCCTAGGGGGCCAGAAGAGGAAGTAAGATCCCCTGGAATGGATGTTACAGACAGGTGCCCCCTGCCACGTGGGTGCTGAGAATGGAACTCAGGTCTTCAGGAAGAGCAGGAAGTGGTCTTCATCCCTGCCAGTTCCTGGCTTTAAAAACAAACAAACAAACAAACAAACAACACATTTCTATTATTTTGATTATGTGTTTGTGGGTAGGGGGCAGGGCATTGCACATGAATGTGCGTGCCCACAGAAGTGTGTGATTCTCCTGGAGCTGGGGTTACAGGCAGTTGTTGTAAGCTCCCTCATGTGGGTGCTGGGAATTGATCTCAAGTCCACAAGAAGAGCAGTTAACTACTTTTTTTTTTTTAATAAATAACTCTTTTTTTAAAAAGATTTATTTTATTTATTATATGTAAGTACACTGTAGCTGTCTTCAGACACTCCAGAAGAGGGCGCCAGATCTCGTTACGGATGGTTGTGAGTCACCATGTGGATGCTGGGATTTGAACTTATCACCTTCGGAAGAGCAGTCGGATGTTCTTACCCGCTGAGCCATCTCACCAGCCCCCAGTTAACTACTCTTAACTACTGATCCATCACTCTAGCCCCCAGTTCCTAACTTTTTATCCACAAAAGACCTACTGGGGGTGGGGTGGGGCTGGCGAGATGGCTCAGTGGTTAAGAGCACTGACTTCTCTTCCATGGAAGAGTCCTGAGTTCAAATCCCAGCAACCACATGATGGCTCACAACTACCCATAACGAGATCTGACACCCTCTTCTGGAGCATCTGAAGATAGCTATAGTGTACTCATATGAATAAAATAAATAAATCTGGAGAGAGAGAGAGAGGAGAGAGGAGAGAGGAGAGAGAGAGAGAGAGAGAGAGAGAGAGAGAGAGAGAGAGAGAGAATGAACACAGGAATAGCCCAGCCCAGGTACTCAGCTTGGGGACACAGCAGGGAGCACATTAGGATGAGTGGGGCCTGACTGGAAGAGGAGCTTTCTTCATCCAAACCTGGATAGGAACTAAATAGGCCCCAGCAGCTCCGAGACAGAGTCATTGAAGGAGAATTGATGGAGATAAAGGCCAGGAGGTCTGACTAGGAATGAATGTGTCCTCACCTGCCTAAGGAAGCACCCTGAACTCTCAAGGTCACCCCTGCTCAGTCAGTCAGTGGCTGGGGAAACAGGCCTGGGTCTAAGAACTAAAGCAACCTCAGTCCACTTTACATACCCTGCTGGCTTGAGCCCGTACCCTGCACTGGCTACCTACATATGGCCGAGGGTACTTTGTGTTGTGGAAGTTGGGCAGGGGCCAAGTTCAGCTTTTAGTGGGCCACCGAGGTAAAGCTGAGACTCCAAAGAGAATCAGCCTGATTGAGCCATGCCTGATGTTAATTTCACATCCATCAATTATTTTAGAAATATTTATTGGAGGTAGGCTGGGAATATAGCAGTCTCCTTACCTAATTAGGGGCAAAGGGGCAAACTACTGTGGTGAATGTAATAGATGAAAGCAAAGAACTCCAGAAGGTGAGTGATTTACCCAGAGTACCAGTACAGCTGGGACCTGGCCTGTCCCCTGCCACAGCTCCCTCCCCCTGAACTTTGCCAGCCTGCTTTTGCTGCTCAGGCCCTCTGAGTCAGAATTTACCAGCAGAACCAGGAGGTGGCCAGGTAGGTCTAGGTCAGCCTTGAGCCCCAGTGTGATACCAGGTGGGTACAGTAGTCCAGGTGATACCCCAGGTGCTCTGAGGGAAGTGAAATGGCTAAGGTGACACCATCTTACTTTGTGTCTGCCTAGACACTCCACACCACATCACCACCACCACCATCACCACCACCTGCTCCTCCCCCCACCCCTCACTCCAAGTAGCCACATCCACGTTGGCAAGACTTTTGGGACTGGCTTTGACCCTGAACAAGGATTGCCTGGGACTGGCATAAAGATGGGAATGTGGAAACTGGAGGTGAGGAAGGAATGCCTGTCTCCTCTTCTATGGATGACTCATGTCCTGGGCCCCTGCCTCCTTCAGAACCCTTATTTCGACATCTGTAAAGTGGGCACAATGGCGGCTTCTCCTGGTGCCCGATGCTCATGGTCTGATCTAGGCCCAGAGAAGAGCGGGAGGAGAATGGGGAGGAGTGAAGTGGGCAGGGCATCCTAGGGGCTCTCAACTAGGTCCTGGAATTGGGAAGGGTGCAGGGAAGAGGAGGCGCAGATGTGCGCTTGTCTCACACGAGCAGCCACATTTAGCCACTGAGTCGGGACTGAAATATTCCTGAGGGAGAAGAACCCTGAGGCTTCAGGGCGGCAACGGCTCGGGCTCTCGTCAGTGGGGAGCTGGGAAGGGATGTTGTCACCATCTGCCTCGTGTCTGTCTGTGACTAAAATAATACTGGGGTGAGACTCGCCGCAGGCACAGGCCCAGCCGCAAGGTTCCCCAGAAAGGGGGGGCTTGCTGGAAACCTTGTGGGGAGCAGTTGAGGGGAGGGGTGTCTGGGGTAGCCCTAGTCTCTCGCTTCCCCAGGGACCACAAAAACCATGGGGGTGTATAGGTGTAGACACACTGGGGAGGAATTGGCCTCATGGAGGGGGGAGCAGATGACCCCCCTCCCCCAAACACACACACACACACACACACACACACACACACACACACACACACTCCAAGACCTGCCAGGGTCAGCTACAGGGAGAAAAGCATGTGCTGAGATCTCAGCTAAGCAGAAACAGCATTAGAACAAAGTCAGAGAGACAGACCAGTGCCTGATTCGGCTTTCACGAGCTTATCCAGAATACTGAAACCAGGAAACAGCGAGAAGCTATTTTAATTTCCGCCGACGTCTAAGCTTCGGGTCTGCGGCTTGCTGTGGCTTTTATTTTGAATCCAATATGGAGGATGTTCCGTAATCTCAGGGATAAGGCACCTGAGGCTGAGTGCCTGCTTTTCTGGCATGCCAATCATGTACCACTTTCCTCTAACTGTTGGACTTGGGCAGATGATCCTTCAGGTCAGGGAACCTGATGTTTAGCCTTGAGCAAAGCACCCACATTTTGATTGTTTAAGTGGCCATGATCAGTTTTTGTTTGTTTGTTTGGTTTTTGGTAGAAAGAACAGACCCATGACCTCAGTGGTTTACAGAGGCAGCCTAAACCATTCTACTGACATGGCACTGGTGGTCAGTTTAGTGGTCAGTGCTCGAAAACCCACTCTGTGCCAACTTCAGTGTGTAAGGTAGGAAAGTCTATAAATTTAAGGGGTCAACTTCCTGGGTGTGTGGAGAGGTGCTGGAGTTGGGAGTAACTTGGTAAGAGACCTTGGCTGTTGTTTTGAGGAGGTGTCAGATAGACAGGGCTGGGGAGGAGTGATCAGCGAAGGAAGAGTTCTCTAGGCCCAGGACCCAGGCAGCGAGGGGGTGTGCAGATTGCAGGGAGGCCATTATTGTCTCTCTCCTGGAAAGATTATCCAGGCCACACTTGGATTTTTTTAATTTAAAAATCATTTTATTTTTATTTTATGTATATGGATGTTTCACCTGAATGTATGTATGTATGTGTCCATGTCTGCTTGGTACCAAGGACAGCAGAGGGCCCTGAATCCCCTGAAACTGGAGTTACAAAAAGCTGTGAGCAGCTATGAGGGTGCTGGGAATTGTACCTGGGTTCACTGAGAGAGCAGCCATCATTCTTAACTATGGAGCCATCTCTTCAGCCCCCCACACCACAGTGTAGAACCTTCTCGAGACTGCATATGTCAACCGTGTCATATATACAGTCAGCTTTGCTAACTCCCCACGGAGTCTGTGCCCTTGGCACCCATGTTACAGACAAGGAAGATGCTCGGAGAGATCTGTTACATCACATGAGAGGGGCTGGAGAGATGGCTCAGCGGTTAAGAGCACCGACTGCTCTTCCAGAGGTCCTGAGTTCAAATCCCAGCAACCACATGGTGGCTCACAAACCATCTGTAACAGGATCTGGCGCCCTCTTCTGGTGTGCCTGAAGACAGCTACAGTGTACTTACATATAATAAGAAATAAATATATATATTTTTTTAAAGTAAAAAAAAGTTACATGAGAGGTAGAGATATGACTTTAGATGATGCCTGCACTCATCAGGCAGCACCTGTGGACCTACTAGGTTATACTCAGGTGAAGAGCTAGAGGGCTTCTTAGATTCTGGCCCCAGCAACACACTCTAGGTTCCCGGATGACAAGCTTCTCAGATTATGTGTATGGAGAAAGGGGTGCTGGAAGAGTCTGGGGTTCCTACTTTGCAACTTTAAGCCTCGGTTTCCTTGCCTGTAAAGTAATGCTAGCCTGATGAAGATGAAGAGAGAAGGCTTGTGCAGGCAATCCTGTGGAGTCTCCTGAGCCTCCAGCCTGGGCAGGCTTTCCTTGCAGCTCTGGGAGGGATCTTTCCATCCTAACTTTCCAGCCACTGACTTATCCCTGCAGCTGACAGGCCCTGCCACCAGAGCAGTGTCTGCCCTGAATTATTCAGGAGCCTCTAGGCCTCTTCCACATCTCTTCCTGTCTCTCCTCATGCCAGACTGTCAGCGCAGGCCTCAGAGACTCTGCCAGGGAGTTGCTGACCTCAGGGCCCCAGAATCATGGCCTGTTCAGCTGGGGCCACTGCAGGAGGATGGGGTGGTGGGAACGGAGCTGGGCGTGAGGGAGCGAGAGCATCCCTGTGAGCATGGCTGTGGGAATGCGGCTGTGCATGTGAAGCGTGACTGTGTGAATATCAGCCCATGCACGGAACTGTGAGTGACAGTGAGTGACAGTGTGTGGGCACTGGGCAGATGAGTGGATGAAGTATATCTGTGCCAAGTCCTGGAGCCCATGGCTCTGGGGGACTCAGATCACTGCCCAAGGAGCCCAAGAGAGATGATTCTGTTCCTTTTTTCTTCCTGGGGCTAGGAAGGCTGAGAGCTCAAGAGAGTAAAAGGTAGGGGGCTCTTCTCCAGGATCAAGGCCACGGGGCAGTTCCCAAGGCCTCAGGGACCTGGGGAGGCTGTTTTCTATAGGCAGGAAGGAGAGAAAAGAGTCTTGTCTACTAGATGAGATGTTTCTCTACACACTTCTGCAGTAAGTGTGCACAGTAGGTGTACACAGGTGGAGTTGTTGGGACTCGTGGGTAGCATTAAAGAGTTGGAGGTCCAAGTGTTTAGAGGTCAAGAGAGGATTGTGTTTGGTGTGAATGTTGAGCTCTGTATGTTGGCCAGAGGCCTTGTGAGGCTGAGTTAGTGTTTGTATCTGTGAGACTGTGTTTTTAAGACTGTATCTACAACAGTGAGTATCTGTTTGTATGAGTATAGGTGCAGCTTGTAGTAAGAGTGTATGTGTGTGGAAGTATGCTGTTTGTGTGAGAGGGGGAAAATCGGGATCCACACAGAATAATGCTTTATCTTTCCTCAGGCCCTGCTTGGCACATCCTAACTTCTCTGGCTGCATTTTGAGATCACTACTGAGCCTGATTATCTGGCTTTAGCTCACAGAACCTCAGGGCCCTTCGAGGGGCAGAGCCACAGGTTGGGAGTGGGTGCTGAGATCGGGAGAGAGACTTTTTTTTTTTTTTTATGAGGGGCAGTTACAGAGGCCGGTCTGGAGATGTGCTCCTCCAGCTCCCCCGCTTGGAGGCTCTTCTCTCACTGAGCCTGCTTCCTGGTCAGAACTATGGGCCTGTGCTTGCAGTTCTACCCACTGAGCATCCCATGAGCCGTCCTGCTCTGTGCTCTGGAAACCGACATGAAGGCCCGTGTTGGTCTGCCTGGAGACTGAGGAGGAGTTAAGACTGACGCATTCTTCCTGGACCAAGACTCTGACTTGTCTTCCTTCCTACACGCCTCCTATTGGAGGGATGCATGTACTCATACAAGAGGGTGAGCTCACAGGTCATCCATCCATCGCACTGTGTCCTGCACTGCGTTCTGGGTGGGTCACTCCTAACCTCCAGCCCACAGTCCCTCCTGACCAGCCCAGCTCTGACTTTATTTTCTTCCTCTCTACAGTATGGGTATTCTGGGGTAGGAGGACCAAGTATCCTTGCTGTCTGGTCCTTGGGGTTAAGTCCATCCCTTCAGTGCTCCCCTGCACCCATCTGTAGAGCTGTGGCCTGGGCAGCTGTCCGGCTGAGCCGGTTAGCAACACAGACAGATGGCAAGGGATTATCTCAGCTTCTCCCAGTGCCACCGTGGCAGAGGCAGTGGGTGAGGGGAGGACTCTCACACCCTCCCTCCCTGTGTACACAGATACTCTCTCACTCTTGTCGTGTTCTCTCTCTCTCTTGTGCGCGCGCGCGCACACACACACACACACACACACACACACACACACACACACACACACACGCGCGCGCGCGCGCACACACACACACACACAGTTTTCTATTCTCTATCCACCACCATCCCTGCTTTTTATGAGGTGGGCAGGGAGGCAGGAAAAGGGATGGGATTATGTGAATTTGTGAGATCCATGGGATTTGGTGATCTTGCTGCCCCGCTCGGCATCTAGACTCCAGGCTGAACCAGCTGAGCCTCCCAGGCTCCTCTTGGACCAATCCATTGCCTCTAGGGTTTCTTTGCAGCTGACTCCACTGAGAATGGTAGGTTCAGGAGAACACAGTCTTATAGAGGGCCCAGGGCCCGGAGATGTGCTGAGATGTGTCTAGAATCACACAGCTGGTTGGGTAATGAGGAGGTTGAGCTTTGGAGGGTAGAAGGTAATGGAATCCCTTAGGTGTTTGAACAGTGGTCCATAGGACTGAAAACAAGGTGTGCTTACCACAGTAGACTAAGACCCCATGTCAGATGTATCACAGGGACATGCACACAGGGGCCACAGGAACAACCTTTGCAAATGCTGTCAGGCTGTGGTGAAGTGGGGTCTCACTTGAGCTTGGGTGGAATAGGGTACTATAAGAGTCAATTCATCCGTCTACACCCCAGTTCAAATGGTTGAGGGATTTTTCGTCAACCTTAGCCACAGACCCAAATCTCTCACAGCACTGACAGCTCTTTAACCCCTGAGTCTTGAGTCATCTTGGCTCCTGGCAGATGGTGTGGGTCCTAAAGATGGGTGAGATTTGGGGGAGGCACCCTGCTCCCCTTTCCTCAGCATGGGTGGAAGGGCCGAGTGCCTGAGTAAAGGGAGGGTGGGAAGGTCCTGATGGGAATTGATTCACCATGCTTAGATGCCAATATCCCAGTTTCTTCCTCTCCCCACGAGTGGCTCAGGATCGGCTGAACAGAGTCTGCACTGGATGCAGAAGGAGTACATTGATCAAGACGCCCTGTTAGAGGTGCCAAAGGCGGTCCCTGGGCCCCATGGATTCAGTCACGTCTGCCTGACTGGCTTGTAGGGGGAAACATGATCTCCAGGTCAGACTGGCCTGAGGATAAGCTATAGAGCAACCCCGCCCACCTCTGAAACGGTAGTATTTGCAAGCTTGCAGTGTTCCTGTAGCAAACAAGAGGATTACTCATCGGGTCAGCCCCTTTAATGACATTGGATGGCTTTTAACAGCCTGTCAGAACCAAGCCCCTCTTCGCGACGCGTCTGTTCCTCCTCAGCCCCCATTGGAAAGAGGAAGTGAGCATATTAAAGAATGCTGGGTGCAACCTGTCTCCTGAGTTATGGCCAAAGCTGTACCTCTCTCTGGCCCTTTGGATCTCGAGTTAGTTATCTATGTCTGTGAATCGACCCGCCTCCCTTCAGATCATGGCTGGAGTTCCCGGGGGAGGGGGCTACAAAAAATTTGAAGGGGTATGTCAGTCTCTCTTTCCTCATGGGTGGGACTTAGGCTTTTCTTAAGATTTCACAGTAACATTCTAAAGAGGCACCATGAGAACCAATCCGAGAATCCATGTAAATAACGGCCTGCTGATTGGCTGTCTCCTTCACGCCCTTTACAAAACTTCAACTTCATCAACTCCACGAAGATTTTTTTCTTTCTTTCTTTCTCCCTTTTGGCCTTCCACATCCTAAATGAGTCTGGGCCTGGGGTCACCCAGGCTATGCCCTGCCTTATAGACTGCCTGGCCTGCCTAGTGGGCTTGCACAGGGATCTGCAGGAGCCAGTGCTCCGCTCTGACCCTGGCCCTCCCAGGTTCATTCTAGCACCGAATCTCCGCGGAGGCGTCCTGAAAAACTAGCCTTTCCTTCTTTGTAGGACCGCCGCACAGCGGGCTGCAGGCCGCGGGTATCGAGCTTGTCTGGGAAGGATCGATATCTGCCCGCTGGACTGATGTGCGGACGAGGCAGCGCGACTGGGCGGGCTCTGTAGCAGAGCGACAGCTGCGCAGCGTGCCCCCCGCACCCCCCCCCCCGGCATTCCAGGGGAAACCGAGGCGGGGAAATGACGCGGAGATCTAGGGCGCGGCCACGGGCAATGGCAGTCCCATGCTCCAGACATCAACCCTCAGGGTAGGGTTGGAGTAGCCCAGCGTCCTGCCCCAGCCCCAGCCCCTGTACGTCCCCACCCTCCAGGGTCGCCCGCACTTCGAGGCCAGTGCAGCTTGCACCTCTGTTCGTATTTAGTCCCCTTGCTCTATCCTTCCCCTTCCTCCCACTACAAATGTGTGTTTCGGTCTAGCTCCGAGGTTCCTCCATCCTTTCTCTCCGTGGGTGTCTCTGTGTCTAACCCTCCATCTCTATTTCTCTGCCTGTCTAGGTCCCTCGTTCTACGCTTTGGTCTCTCCTCGTCTCTCGCACATTTTCGCTTTCTTTGTCTGGCTTCCTCTCTCTCCCTCCTTTCAGCCCCCCTCCGCACACACACCTCACAGCCCTGTTTACGACATCCCCAGGGCTGGCAGGTGGGCGGGGCTGCAGCAAAGAGGGGGTGAGAGAGGGAGATGCAGCCTCCCCCCCCCCAGCTGTTAACCTTCACGCTTCAGGCCTCTGCGGATGGCAGAGGAGGGGGAAAGCCCAGCTGCCAGCTTGGCGGAGGTGACTGGGCGGGCGCTGGGAGTGCCCCTCCCTCTGGCTCGTCTCTCAGGAGCTCTGGGGCGGGAAGGAAGGTGATGGAGGGCGCCCTCGGTCAAGGGAGGCCCCAGGAGAATGGGTGGGTGCCCCCAGGAGCCCACAGTTGGTCCGATCGGTACCCAAGGTTGGGGGGGGGGGCGCTGTGAAGCGCCGGCCCCTGCCCGCAGTCGGGCCGGACGTGGGGGCCGGCGTGAGAATCCCGCCCATCTGTGAGCCGGCCTCACGCCGTCAGACCCAATTTATCTCGCCGCCAAAGTTTCACAGCCATCTGCTCGAGTGGAACGGCTTCCAGCGCTGGCCCCACCGGGCCCCCCAGCCAGCGCGGGGATGTTTTCCAATACGACGGCATCGCGACTCCCCACCACCATCCCAAAGCAAGGGGGTGGGGAAGGCGGCAGAGCGCGCTGCGCGGGGCTGGCAGGCAGCCCTCTAACGCGAGCGAGCCGACCCTGAATTTTAAGCGATTGATCAGGAAGCGCAGGCCGTTCCCATCACTTTAGAGCAGCCAAATGCGGAGGCGCAGGGATTTCAAGGGGCCTTGCGGAGGCGGTAATGAGGTCACCGTCACCGCGCCCGCCCGCAGGCAGGAGGATGCGAAGGTCTGCGGACACAAATGCACAGGCGCCTTTGAACACATGTGTACGCCCGTCTTTGAACACGTCCTCACCCCTGTCACGTGACCTCTGGGCCCCACTGCTGACCCAAGCTCTGAGCTAATCACCCCTGGGGTCTGCTTCGAGCACAAGCAGTAGGAGAGAATAAGCTAGAACTTTGCCTTGCCCCATCCATGGGTCTGTCAGAAGGTTACCATCACAGGAGCCTCAACCGTCATCTCTTGCCCTGTATGGGCATAAAATACATCCATTTGGCCACATGTCCATCACACATTTAAACAAGCCATCAATGACAGCTGTGCCCAGGCCCTGGTAGGCAAACAGGTGTACACATCCCAGTTGCACAGCTGACAGCGATGCTCCCAACCGGTATACTCCATCGCCTTCCCCTTATGCATACAAGCATGCACACCCAGCACGTGCCCCATACGTCCCTCCCCGAGGCACACGCCTGTGTACACTTGCTCTCCAGCCCCCGAGGTCGCTGTTGTATCCCTGCGGCTGGGCGCATCCACTGTGGGCCAGCAGCGCGCGGGTGCAGACCTCGAAGAGAACAAAGGCCAGGCGGGCGAGGGGGAGGGAGGGGACTGAGCCCCCTGGTCTCATCCTCCTTGGCGATGCTCATCTGTCTCGGCTCCGCGGCCACCGCATCGAGCGGCTCTGATTGCCGAGTAAATCACCAGGCTGATCTGAATAATTATCGTCTCCTGAAAAAAAAGGGGGGGGGGATAAGGAATAAATAGAGGGGGAACAGCCACCTGATTTCTCTGAGCCGGATAGGGGGGCTAGGTGGGAGTGGGTGCCCCTGTGGGTCCTGGGAGCATGGACTGGGATGCAGTATGGATGGGGCTGGGAGGTCCTCAGGGCAGAATCCTACCCTAGAAGGGGCCGTCAGGCTCCGCTGCATTCAACGCCCCAGTTAAGTCACGTCTGCTGGAGCTGTCCCCTCCACTGTAGGCCTGGCGCCTTACACCAGTAGCTCCCTCCCCTGCCGCCCCCACCAGCCCTGTAGGGCACCCTTCTGTCTCCAGGGTTTAGTTAAGCTTGTCTGCTCCCTGGAACACCCTCTCCCCAGCCCACACTCTTATTTTGTCAGGCTCTCTCATGGCTGAAGGGCAGCCTCCCTGCTTCCTGTGGGAATTCATCCCGACTGTACATCCCAACTCTCCCACCCTGCCCTTCCCCGTGGGCCAATGTTTGGTTCCACATTTTATGATGGTGTTTTTTTCCTGGACTCCACAGCTGAATGGCAGCTTTGGTGTTGAAGCAGGTTTTTTGTTTATTTGTTTGTTGTTGTTTTAAAGATTTATTTATTTATTTATTTGATGTATATGAGTGCAATGGTTGTGAGCCTTCATGTGGTTGTTGGGTATTGAATTTAGGACCTCTGCTTGCTCAAGTCAACCCGGCTCCAGGCCCAAAGATTTTATTTATTATTATAAATAGCTACACTGTAGCTGTCTTCAGATGCACCAGAAGAGGGAGTCAGATCTCATTACTGTGAGCTACCATGTAGTTGCTGGAATTTGAACTCAGGACCTAGGGAAGAGCAGTCAGTGCTCTTCTCCACTGAGCCATCTCTCCAGCCCTGTTATTTTTTTTTGTTGTTGTTGTTTGTTTGTTTGTTTGTTTTTGGAGACAGGGTTTCTCTGTATAGCCCTGGCTGTCCTGGAACTCACTCTGTAGACCAGGCTGGCCTCGAACTCAGAAATCCACCTACCTCTGCCTCCCAAGTGCTGGGATTAAAGGCATGTACCACCACCACCCGGCCTGTTGTTGTTTTTTTTTTAAAGAAATGTTGGTAGTAATGACAATAGCAGCAGTTGCTGGTTCAACCTTAGCTTTACTGGGATGTGCTGGCCCTGTGTGGAAACATCATCTTCAAAATGGATTTCCTTATATGTATGCACTCATGTATTGTGGTATGTATGTGAAGGTTATGGAACAACTTGTAGGAGTCTCTCCTTTCACCATGTGGATTCTGGGAACCAAACTCTTGTCAAAATCAGTGGCAAGTGCTTCTACCATTGACTATCTTACTGGCTTTTTTTTTTTTTTTCCGAGACAGGGTTTCTCTGTATAGCCCTGGCTGTCCTGGAACTCACTCTGTAGACCAGGCTGGCCTCGAACTCAGAAATCGGCCTGCCTCTGCCTCCCGAGTGCTGGGATTAAAGGCATGCACCACTACGCCCAGCTGGCTTTTTAGTTTTTAAAAAACTTGGGGGCTGGTGAGATGGCTCAGCGGGTAAGAGCACCCGACTGCTCTTCCGAAGGTGATAAGTTCAAATCCCAGCATCCACATGGTGGCTCACAACCATCCGTAACGAGATCTGGCTCCCTCTTCTGGAGTGTCTGAAGACAGCTACAGTGTACTTACATATAATAAATAAAATAAATCTTAAAAAAAAAACAAACTTGTTTTAAGCGCCCTATCTTGTCAAGGATAGCCTGAACTCCTTTCTGATCTCCTGCCTCTGCCT
Organism: Mus minutoides; assembly: GCA_902729485.2. NCBI lineage: Eukaryota > Metazoa > Chordata > Mammalia > Rodentia > Muridae > Mus > Mus minutoides. The sequence continues at coordinate 949,424 of LR753345.1, read as the reverse complement.
TGCAATACTGTACTCCCAAGTCATGAACTACCATACCCCGCCTGGGAGCATCCTCTTTGAGCAGGTGTGTTGGCTCATCTCTGAAATCCTAGCACTCAAGAGTCTGAGACAGAAGGATTGTCATGAGTTCAAATCCACCCTGGACTACGTAGTGAATTCCAAGCCAGCCTGGACTACACAGCAACACAGCAAGAACATTTCTTTACAAAACGAAACAAAGCTGGGTGTGGTAGCACATGCCTTTAGTCCTAGCACTGAAGAGTCTGAGGCAGGTGCAGTTTGAGGCCAGCCTAGTCTACAGTGTTCTAGGTCAGTCAGAGTTACACAGAGAAACCTTGTCTCAAAAACCAAACCCAACAAAAATCTCTCAGTGGATCTTCCCTGTTTTAGCAACGGGAAACTGAGGCTTAACAAGAGAAAACATGGATACCTTTCCTCCTGAGGGCAGTGCTGGCCACCTGCATCCTTCTGCATTAGCCTGTGTCCTCATGGACTGGAGGCCCTGCTCCCCACCCCTGTCCCAGCCTGCTCCTCCCACTCCCCCTTAGTCTCAGGAGGGACGCAGTCCATGTATTGTGACCTTCCCCCCACACCCCCCAGAGGGCATGACCTTTTTCCATAGACCCAACATCAAAGGAGAGGCAGCTCCTCTGTTCTCTGCATCTCCTGCCTGAAATGGTTCCAGATGTGAGGCCTTGCGAGGGAGCAGGGTGAGGAAGGTCTTCCTTCTGGAGCTGCCCTGGAGCGAGGCCCAGGGTCTCCATGCCCACTTCTCTGCAAGTGCTCCCTGTCTGGGAGCAGAACATGGTCACTAAGGGGATTGTGGTTAGTGAATAACTTCTGAAGAGTCTGAGGAAGGAGAACCCCTTTCAGGCCTAAGTGTCTGGAACAGGAGAGATGGAGGCTATCGCTCTTGTTAGGTTTGTATTTTACCCTGAATGGAGGACAGACTTCTGGATTTGGGATGTAAGAGCCACAGCTAAGGTTAGCTTTTATTCTTACTAAAAAATATTTACTTTTGCCGGGCGTGGTGGCACACGCCTTTAATCCCAGCACTCGGGAGGCAGAGGCAGGTGGATTTCTGAGTTCGAGGCCAGCCTGGTCTACAAAGTGAATTCCAGGACAGCCAGGGCTGTACAGAGAAACCCTGTCTTGAAAAACAAAAAAAAAAAAAAAAAAAAAAAAAAAATATTTACAGTGTTTTTTCTTTTTCTTTTTCTTTTTCTTTTTTTTCTCTCTCTCTTTCTTTCTTGCTTGCTTTCCTTCTTTCTTTGAGACAGGGTTTCTCTGTGTAGCCCTGACTAGCCTCACTTACTATGTAGACCAGGCTGGCCTGGAACTCACAGAGATCCCCCTGCCTCTGCCTCCCTAGTACTGGGATTAAAGGTGTGCACCATCACTGCCTGGCCAGGCTTCATCTATCTAATTGCTACGTGTATCTGTCTGTGTGTAGAAATATGTACATGCATGTGGGTACCTTGGAGGCCAGAAGAGGGAGTCATATCCTTAACCACAGGAGTCACTGGCTGTGTGAGCCACCTTTAAAAGGTCCTCTGGGGCTGGAGAGATGGCTCAGAGGTTAAGAGCACTGACTGCTCTTCTGAAGATCCTGAGTTCAAATCCCAGCACCCACATGGTGGCTCACAACCACCCGTGATGAGATCTGATGCCCTCTTCTGGGGTGTCTGAAGACAGCTACAGTGTACTTACAATAAATAAATAAATAAATAAATAAATAAATAAATAAATAAATAAATAATAAAAATAAAAGGTCCTCTGAACAATGCTCATAATGGCTGGGCCATCTCCATCTCTCTCTTTCTCAATTTTTTTCTAAGATTTATTTTATCACTTTTAAGATTTTATTGGGTTAGGTGTGGTTTTGAATGCCTTTATGACTTAAAAAAACATGTTCATTGGTGTTTTGCCTTCATGTTTGTCTGTATGAAGATGTTAAAAGTCTTGGAAATGAAGTTTAGACAGTTGTAAGTGCATATATAGGTGCTGGGAATTGAACCCGAGTCCTCTGGCAGAGCAGCCGTCCCTCCGACCCCTAGGGAATGCCTTTAATCCCAGCACTTCATAGGCAGAGGTGGGCAGATAGATCTCTGAGTTTGAGGCTAGCCTGGTCTACTGAGTCAGTTCCAGGTAAACCAGGAATACATAGAGAAAATGTCTCTCACAATAAACAAACAAACAAGCAAAAATATTTTATTTATTTTTATGTCAACTGGTATTTTTAAAAAATTTTCTCGCTGGGCAGTGGTGGAGCACGCCTTTAGTTCCAGCACTTGGGAGGCAGAGGCAGGCAGATTTCTGAGTTCAAGGCTAGCCTGGATTACAAAGTGAGTTCCAGGACAGCCAGGGCTACACAGAGAAACCCTGTCTCGAAAAACAAAAACAAAAACAAAAATTTTTTTTCTCTTCTCTTTTACTTTTTAAAAAAGATGTATTTATTTATTATGTTTACAGCTTTGTCAACAGGTATTTTGCCTGTATATTTCTATGTGCACCATTCCAGTGCCTAATGGCCCTAGAGGCCACCGAGAGTGTCTTGTTTTGTTTCGTTTGTTTTGTTTTGTTTTGTTTTTCCAGACAGGGTTTCTCTGTATAGCAATGGCTGTACTGGAACTCACTCTGTAGACCAGGCTGGCTTCAAACTCAGAAATCTGCCTGCCTCTGCCTCCCAAGTGCTGGGATTAAAGGCGAGTACCACCACTGCCCTCACCGAGAGTGTCTAATCTCTTCGAATCAGAGTTATAGCCAGTTGTAAGCAGTCATGTAGATCCTGAGAACTGAACCCTCTCTGAGAGCAACAAGTGCTTGTGACCATTGAACAATTTCTCCAGCTCCATTATTTTTATATAAATGTGTGTGTGTGTGTGTGTGTGTGTGTGTGTGTGTGTGTGTGTGTGTGCATGTGCCTGCCAAGGACAGAAGAGAGATTTTATCTCTTGGAGCTGGAGTTTCAAGTGCTTGTGAGCCATGTGATGTGGGCGCTGTGAACCAAGTTCAGATCTCCTGCAAGAACAATAAGTGCTCTTAATGGCTGAGCCATCTCTCCAGCTCAAAGTTGGGTTCTTGAGGTTGTGCAAGGAGACCAAGGACTAAGTAGTTCAAATCCAACTCCCCCCACTCCTTAAAGGAATACCATTGCAATGGGGAAACTGAGTCAGGGACCTCTAAAAGGCTTCTAGTGAATAATACCTATGCAGATATTGTCCATGTAGGGACCCTGCCTATCCAAATGTTGTTCATGTGGGAACCCTCCCTACCCAGATGTTGTCCATATGGAAGCCCTGCCTATGCAGATGTTGTCCATGTGGAAACCCTGCCTATCCAGATGTTGTCCATGTAGGGACCCTGCCAATCCAGATGTTGTCCATGTAGGAGCCCTGCCTATCCAGATGTTGTCCATCTAGGAGCCCTGCCTATCCAGATGTTGTCCATGTGGGAACCCTGCCTATCCAGATGTTGTCCGTGTGGGAACCCTGCTCAGAGCCTCAGGCATTACTTAATGAATAGGAAGGTTTGAAAATCTTTTTGCCTATGGCTTGGGTAGAGGTGGGACAATTGCGACACAATGTAGGTCCAAGAGTACATTCATGAGTCTGTGTTGTGGTAAGTCTAGGCAGGGTCCATCCTGGATTTAAGAAAACATCCTCCTCAGGCTTCTCTGGGGCCCAGGGCAGGACCTCCTTCCTGGAAGGGAAGCAGAGGCTTCCTTGGGTTATCCTTGGGGTGGTTCACAGCCTCCAGTGCCTCTGCTGACAGATTTTTCCAACAACTAAATATTTCTTTGATAACTACAATGTGTTGGGTGACCACAGGAACTTGGGGAGCACATTTACTCACATATCATACTCCAACGGTGTCCCCCAGGAATCTGAGAGAGTGGTGGCAAACATGACAAGGTCTTTGGAATTAGACAGACTCATGTTCAGACTCTGTCCCTACTAATTATTAGCTGAGAACAAGCAAGTGAGCTTTAGTCACCATCTCTACAAAAGGGGAATTGGAATGGTGCCTACTTCCTAGTGGGCCTGAGAGCATTCAAAGACCCATCTTGGAGATATGGTTGCTCAGACCCATTATGATTAGGGATGGACTTCAAGGATGCTTCCTGGCCATGGCCCACCAAGGCAAGGCTGCTGTCCAGCCTCCCTACCCAGAGGACAGAGGTATTTGGTCTCAGAATGGCCTATAAACTGCCCAACTCCCACTTGGGAAGGAGCAGTTCCTCCATCTGTCATAGTCTTTCCCTGGTAGCCTTCTTTGGCTATTATTATTATTATTGTTGTTGTTGCTGTTGTCGTTATTTTGCTCAGATTTTCACCTATCTGTGTCTCTTTCCATTCCTGCCTCCCTCTAAATTCAGAGCTTCTCTCTCCCAAGAACAGCCCATCTCTCCATCCCATACATTCAGTATAACTTACTAGCCAGGTGTGGTGGCCCATACCTTTAATCCTAGAACTCTGGAGGCAGAAGCAGGCACATTGCCAAGAATTTGAGGCCAACTGGTCTACATAGTGAGATCCAAGATAGTTAGGGCTAACTAGAGAGACACTGTCTCAAACAATCAAACAAACAACCCCCCAAATCAACTTACTACCTGGCACAAATGCAGGTCCATGCATGTAAGTCTCAAAAACACATTCTTATATTTGAGTGCCCACAGACAGGAGTCATGTATAGAGGCAAATTGGAAGAAATGACCACCTACATGCTCATACTCAGGTGCACACAGGTACAACAACAGGTAACTATCCTATAGATACATATAAACACACAGTACAGTGAGGTGCAAATCAGTACAATAAAGACCCACCCCATGACTATCACATAGGACATGTAAGCATACAGCACATGCGGGAATCCACATGCACATGTATTGAACGGAAGGATACAAGCCAGTAAGCATACATGCCAACACATAGACAAGGACACACAAGCTTATTTGCACAGTAGGGATACACACACTCACGCACACACACAGTCACACACTAGCACTGCCCCCACCCCCCTCAGGGAGCTGGCTGCTCGCCAAGCATTGCTTTCTGCTGGGTGTGCACAACCTTTCACAGGCTCTAATTGAGTCCAGGGTGATTTATAACTCAGCAGCGGCCCTGCCTGCGTGGGCTGCCCCCTCCCTCTACAGCCTTGGCCAGAGACTTGGGCCATGCCACTCCCTACTAACAGGGTCACATATACAAGTCCCTCAGAGGGAGCCTTTTCCTTTTTTTTCCCCACCAGACCCTTTTGTTCATTCTCTACTTCCTCCAGAAGTTATGGCTCAATCTGCCCACACCACTACCACCATCAAACCCAGTGTCACACAGTCCGGCCATTTGAAGACCAATCACACAGTCTTTCTAACCTGCCTGGCTAGGAATAAACACGATTGTGACTTCAGAACCCTTGTGCGGCCTCAGCTGCCTCAGCTGCCGCAGAGAAATTGGATTTAGACATGAGAAGGGGCTTCACCATCGAGCTGGGAATGGACTGTGGACTTTGGTTAGCGGGGAATAAAAAAGCATGAGTTTGAAGGGGAAAGTCTCTGAGAACCTCATTTCCTGCCCTCCATCCTTTTGGAGAACTGAGAGCAGATTGTGACCTCTTCTCTCAGCTGTCCCCATGGCTAGTGTGACTGGGCTTGTGATTAACTGAATTAATTAGGTCCTAAGTTTAGGCTCATAAAGTCTCTTTATCCACCTGAAGAACTGCAAGGAGACCGATGTTCTCTCTCTCTCTCTCTCTCTCTCTCTCTCTCTCTTTCTCTTTCTTCTCTCCTCCCTTCCTCCCTCTCTCTCTCCCTTTTTCTCTTCCTCCCTCTCCCTCTCTCTCTCTCCCCTCCCCTCCCTCTCCCTCTCTCTCTCTTTCTCTTTCCCCTCCCTCCCTCCCTTCCTCCCTCCCTCTCCCCCTCTCGCTCTCTGTGTGTATGTGTGTGCATCACCTGATATTTCACCTCGGATCCCAACATGGTCAAATATTCTTTGCCCTGGCTCCAGAGCTTCAGCACAGAGAACTTGAATCTTCTCAGCTGCAGCCTCTCCTGTTGGGTGCTGCTGTTATTAATCCTCTTGCCAGTGATGGTAACCAATGCTCAGAGAGGCAAATCCTTGCCAAAGGGCAAACATCTGGTTCAAGGCCAAGGCGGTGCTGGGAGCTTAGTATGGTACACGTGCTTGTCATCACAGCACTTGCAAGCCTGGGTGGGAGGAACTTGAGGTAGATGCTAACCTGGGGTGCTACACGATGAGACATTGGGGGAAAAATAGACTTTGTAAGTGTAGGTAGGAGAACCAGAGGACGTTCAAGGTCATTCTTGATTACATATCAGATTTTAGGCCAGCTTGAGCTATGTGAAACTGTCTCAAACAACAGCAATAACAATCCCTCCCCACTGCACCCCCACCCCCTATCCCTCTTGAAGAGATGACTCAGTTGCTCTTCCAGAAGACCCAGGTTCAATTTTTAACACCCACAGGTCGGCTCACATCTGTTTGTAAGTCCAGTCCCAAGGTATCTGATACTCTCTTCTGGCCTCCAAGGGCACTGCAGGGATGAGGGGCTGGAGAGATGGCTTATCTATTAAAAGTGCATCCTGCTCTTGCAGAGGACCAGAGTTCGGTTCCCAGCAGACACAGTGCTTTGAACAGTTCAGCCTGTTGTGTCAGCTCTAGGAGATTCAATGCCCTCTTCTGGCCTCCCTGGTTACTCAACACACACACACACACACACACACACACACACACACACACACGGACATGCGGACACACACATGGACACCCGGACACAAATAAAAATAAATTAGTAAATAAGTTTATTTATTTATTGAGACAGGGTCTTACTATGTAGCCTTGGCTGTACTGGAACTCACTATGAAGAGCAAGCTGGCCTCGAACTCAGAGTCTGATTCCACAAAGGAGCTCATCCTGCCTTCTCAGGGACCCAGCTGCATTTTGAAGCCAGGACGAGTTCTCATCTCAGAAGGGGAACATCTAGAACACAGCATGAGGGACTCAGAGACTGTTTATGAGGGACCTCTCTGTCAGTAGAGATGTTGGGAGTCAAGATAAATATGCGCATGACCATGAATGTGTTTATATGCACACATGTAGTGAGAGAGAGAGAGAGAGAGAGAGAGAGAGAGAGAGAGAGATTATGGTTGACCTGAGTCTGACAGAGTCCATCCATATGATGACATTAATCAATGTTTCCTATCTGTTCGTGAGTCTCAGACAATATCCCTGGAGAGGAAATGGAATCCCATTTTATAGATGATTAAAACTGAGATTCTGACCATTTAAGTCACCTGCCCAGTCTCACAGATTAAAGACAGCTCTTCTCATTGCCATTTGCAAAAGGTAGAGACACTTTTCTGTGCTCTGTGGCCCAGGGATGCCGCTTCATCTGTAGTGTTGTGGGCCACACTTGGACCTGTGTGAAGTTGTGGCATGGGTGACCTTGAGGGTTATTGAGAGCCTCAGACACCGGGAGAGTGTGCCATATGTGTGTCCCAAGCAGAATGTTTATATGTGGATAATTGTGCATTTGTGCTTGTCTCTATACATGGCTCTACATTTGTGTTCATTTGCAGATTTCAATGTGTCCCTCCCTGCATGGCCTGTGACAGGTCTGTCTGCCCTGCTTCTGGGAGTGTCTCCATGTTAGCATCTATGCCTGGTTGAGGTTGCGTACAATTTGGAAGTGCCTTTAGGTGTGTCACATGTGGCCTCTGTATCTATGACAGTGTAACTTCCCTATATCTGTAACTATTTAGTCACAGTTACTAAATACATGGGGTATGGCTGTATGAGGACCTGAATTGGGTTGGGCATAAAAATTAAGGGGATTAAAAAATACTAAACAGCCGGGCGTGGTGGCGCACGCCTTTAATCCCAGCACTTGGGAGGCAGAGGCAGGCGGATTTCTGAGTGCGAGGCCAGCCTGGTCTACAAAGTGAGTTCCAGGACAGCCAGGGCTATACAGACAAACCCTGTCTCGAAAAACCAAAAAACCAAAAACAAAACAAAAACAAAACAAGCAACATTCAAAGCAAAAACTCAGTGATATGGGGGAAATTCATATTTTAGTTTCCTATTAAAACAAACACATAGCAGGGCATGATGACAAATGCCGGTAATTCCCGAATTTGGGAAGTGGAGGTTGGAGGAACGAGTTCGAAGCCAACCTCGGGATGCTTGAGATCTTGTATCAAAAAGAACAGAAAAGAAATATGGTGTGTGTAGGATTTATAATCAGTGAGAAAAACCCATAAGGCAAAACCAGTTGCAGGGCGCGGGTTGCCTGCGCGGCGGGGCTGCCTCAGGCTCCCACCCCGCCAGGTGAGCCTCCCCCGCTCCGGTCACGCTGCGCTACGCTGAGCCGCGGTAATTTCCGAGTCGGCGACCGCTTTGTGTGCACCGGTCGCGGTCCTGGGGGCGGGGATGGAGGGCGGGCTCTCTCTCCCCCCTCTTGCTTTTTATTGGGTCATTAACAACGGCCCGGACTGCCGCTGCGTACCCCCCTCTTTCATGTCTGCCGCGCCTCCCGCCATTATCTCCCTCCGCCGCGCGCCGTAATTCGATGCCAATCAGGTTTGCGGCTCGGAGGCCGCGGGATCAAAGCCGGGCCGCGGCGGGCGCTGGCGAGAGTGCGGCGGAGGGGAGGGCGGGCGGGCAATGCTTCCCAGCTCTGGGCACCAGCCGTGCGTCCCGCTCCAGCCCCGGGAGGGGCTCAGACAGCCTCGAGGGGTGGCTGGACGGCGTGGCCCTGCAGGCCTGGGGAGCATAGGGACGGCCGCAGGGAGTGACATTGAGGTTTTGATAACAAACGTGAAGATAACCCAGCATTGTAGGCCAAGGCGCCAGGCTGGTCAAAAGGCTGGGAGGCAGAATCTGGCGGACTGTAGTTCAGAAACCGGGAAGAACTGGCTGGTTAGGTGTTTGGGCTGTGTTGGACTGGCAGGAAGCCATGGAGGGTTCTGGAAAAGGGTGGGGCTTAGAATCTCAGTTGGTTTTCATCTGATGAGGTCTCTTGACTCAGTTTCCTCTGGAAGAGAGTGAAGCCGTGGAATCCTGGAATCTCAGAGGTCAGCCAGATTCATAAATATGATTTTAAAAGAAGAAGAAGAAAAGAAAGCAAAACAACAACAAAACGCTCCACAGTGGGAATGGTGGTCCATGTCTCTATGATCATCACACACCTATGGCTAAGGCTCAAATGAGAGAGTCCACCCAGGACTATATGACACCAGTTTTAAACAGAGTGCAGTGGGCTTTCAGCTCGATGGTAACTGGGGTGGGTATCGTTTACCAAGGTTCTACCCATAGCTCCACATCAGATGAGAAAACAGAGGCAAAGAGACAAAGTTGACCTGCCCAGGGATTCAGAGCTGGGATGGGACTCGAACCAGACCACTTCCCTCTCTCCTCTGAGTGTAGGGACGGATAGGGGGAGGTGTGAAGGTTTTGGAGCCACTTGTGTGGGGGAACCCAGTTCCTTCATCGATTAGGCTTAGTGGGAGACAAGTCTGCAATCATCTCCCCAGGTTCTCTGCCACCTCCACCTTTTCTGAACGTTGTCTTTGGATCCTGTCACCAGCTCAGTGCGCTGCTCATCTGTAAAAGGGGGAGACGGGGTTTCAGCTGGCCCCAGATGCAGCACAGGGTGCCTTAAATGTTAAATGCAACCTTTAGAGTCTAGATGGAAGTGTTTGCTGCTGTCAGCCGGACTCCGAGGGCAGTGTTATCAGAGGCATCCCCCAGAAAGGATGGAGATAGCCCTTTCCCCTCCAGGAGGAGAATTCCAACATCGAGTCCCAATTATTTGGAAGAGGGATGTTCCCCACTCCCATCTTTGAAAATAGATGTTCTCTCTCAAATGATGCTGGAACTTCAGGTCTAAACATCTCAGACCCAAGAATTTCTGAGCAGCAACAGTATACATAATGCATGCTTTCTGTTCTTACCTAAAAGAACCTCTAGGCTTTGAGGACTGGGCTGCCCGCTAGGGGTCCCACCTCTCCTCTGCTCTCCCTAAATTTAGTTCAGAGCTCTCTCTGGCAAGTGTGGTGGTGGACTGGGGAATGGAGATGAGGCTCCAGCGTCTGCTGTCCCTTTCGTAGTTCCCAGACTACCCACTGACCATTGGCTGCGTGGCATTCCAAGGGATGGAATAGGTTGAATGTTGGAGGCTTGCCCAGAGCACTGCATGTGGTAGGGGAGGCCTGGAGAGAAAGCATGGTTGCTGGACAGGGTGATCTATGAGCTCAGAGCACCTTCTCTTCTGTGGGATTAACTGAGCTGGACAGAGAAGCATGAATAGAAGTTGGCTGTCTGGGGATAGGAAACACATTTCAGGATGTTTGCTGGAGGCGGAAAGAAGAAGTGCACAGCTAGCGTTTCTAGAGGAGGATAAGCAGGGAGCAGGGCAGCTATACCCCTATGCCACAAAAGGACAGTGCCTCAGAGGACATTGGAGGTAACTCTGAATGTGCTGAGAAGCCAGGACAGGAGATCATCCTGCTTCAGCCTTATTTGCAGGGGAGCAGGCAGTACTTCTGTTTCTAGGTATCTCTCTACTCAGGGAACAAGGGTGGGCAGAGGCTGGAGTGAGGGGGAAGTTGGAGCCATATTCTTTATGCAGAAGGAAGAGGGCAACGGCCAAGCTGAGTTAGGCTGCCTAACAGGTATCAGATGAGAAGGAGCCCCAGGCGACATGGTTCTGGGCTTTGTCAGTATCTCTTGTTGAGAGGCATTCTTGCTTTGGGGGCACAGGTGAAGTGTTCTCCCTCCAAAGATCCCTTCTGACCGCTGGGGGGCTCTGCAGTGCCCAAGCCTCAGGCTTGCCAGGTTTTGCCTGCCCACGCAAGGGCCTCCTCAGTCCAGCCTGCGCCTGCTCTGCTCGCATTTCATGCTCCAGGTGACACAGTCTACAGAGAGGAGGGAGGACAGGCAAAATTCTCTGCCCTGCTCAGGACTGGCTCTGTGTCGCCAATCTTTATGGAGGTCCGATGCCCCCAATTCTCCATCCCTCCTAGGGAGTCTGTGCCTACTGAAGCTGGGTGCCTGTGTGTTGGAAGCGGGGGGTGGGGTGGGGGCGCGACTGACTGCATTGCACACCGCAGATCGCAGCTGCCTCTGGACGCTGAAAAATCCAATTTTCTTCCTAATTGCCACCGCCCGCGCGCTCTCCCCTCACAGCCTACTTGTGCTTGCCGAAGCTTCCCCCCACCTTTCCCCCACTCCTGCCTCCCGCTGCCTACCCCACGGCGGACGCCGCCCCCCCTCGCGGTCACCCGTGTCGGGACGCACCATATATCATGTCTGCAGCCGGGAGGGGCTGGGGAGCGGGCCGGCCCCCGCCCCGGGCTCCCTGACGAAATCGTCCTTTTCCAAGGCGTCTGACAGGTTGTGGGAACAACAGCTTGAATTACGGAAAGAAGTTTCCCCACTGAGTTAATCTGCAGTGGCTGGAGGTGACCTTCTGGAGACGGCGATTAATCACGGGCCGTGGCGGGCGCCGCGCCACGTCGGGCCCTTTGGGGGAATACTAATTCCACTACAAGATAAATCATAATTTGACAATAATCATCTGCCCTAATCACTCCAATTCTTCCGTTTAATTATTTGTATACACCGTGTTTCTTCAGCGAGGACCCTGTGTGCCTATGGCTGGGCAGAGAACGGCAGTGTGGCACAGACCCCTCTTGGGCCCTTCAGCTTGTCTCTTCTGTTGATGTCCCCAAGGCTGCCCTACTCAGAGCTGATAGGGAGATGATGGAGTCAGAATTTCCATACGCATGTCTTGGTAAACTGAGGCTCAGAGAGAAGCTTAGTCCGAGGTCACACAGCAAAACTCTGGGGAGCCAGGCTAAAGATCAAGGCTTCTGCTCTGCAGCCGTGCCCTGGGACCCATTGCCCCTGGCTCCCTTCTGCTGTACTGCTCTCTGGTGTTCTATTATATCCTGTCATGCTGGCTTTCCTCTCAGCCAGCCATTGTGGACAGGCCTGTCGACTGTTTCTGTGCCCACTACTTCAACCTGGCTGGATCTGGCTATTCAATCGGTATGAGAACCAGGAACTAGAGGCATCTAAGCAGGCATTGCCTGTACCTGCCTACTGGGCGTTGTGAGACCTCTGCCAACGGGTGAGACCTCTCCCAGGTCATAGCCTTTACCTGTAGTGGGATGGATTTCCTCTTTCACAGGGGAGTGAGGGAGGACTGGCCAGATCACCTCAGCCTGCTTTCTCCCTGTTTAGTCACCTCTGTGGCCAGCCTACCTGCACTGGTTGCCGCCCCACCCCCACCCCATCTCCCAGTGTGTCTCCTGGTGCTGCTGTCAGCCCATGGTCAGCCTGGCGGATGAATCCTGGAACTGCTGTGTACCGTGGCCCTAGGAAAGCCTGGCTCAGCAGCCCCAGGATCTGACTCCCAGGAGCAGACATCAGAGTAACTTGGGAACTCTGTCACAGGTCACCTCATGATGAGAGGTAGGTAGCCGGAGGGTGTACAAAGGCTCTGCTGGATTCAGTGCGGCACCCTTGGTAGGGCTCATAACGTCCTCTGCGGCACTGAGTAGCGGTGGCTCCTTCAAACGGGAGCGCAGGACTTAGTTGGGTGTGTGATGGCGGCTCTACAGCCATAGAGGACAAGGTGGGAAGGTGGAGATTAGGATCTAGGAACCAGCTGCTCATTCTCCACAGCAGAGGCCTGGGCTCAGCCCTGAGAGAGAAGACAGAGCAGCAAAATCAGCTGTATGTGGTGGTGCACACCCGAAATGCCAGCTAAGGGGGGAGGCTCTCTGTAAGTCTGAGGCCAGCATGGGCTGCACATTGAAACCTATCACACAAAACAAATCAGGATGGCCCAGTGCTTAAGAGCACTGACTATGGGGCTGGTGAGATGGCTCAGCGGGTAAGAGCACCCGACTGCTCTTCCGAAGGTGATAAGTTCAAATCCCAGCAACCACATGGTGGCTCACAACCATCCATAACGAGATCTGGCGCCCTCTTCTGGAGTGTCTGAAGACAGCTACAGTGTACTTACATAAATAAAATAAAATAAAATAAATCTAAAAAAAAAAAAGAGCACTGACTAATCTTCCAGAGAACCCAAGTTTTATTCTCAGTACCCACAGGGTGACTCACAACAATGTGTAACTCTAGGCCTATTCTCCTGAAGTCTCAGAGGATAGATTGCCTTCTTTTGGTCCTTTTGGGTACTGCATGTCTGCGGTACATTGGAGAACACTCATATATATATATATATATATATATATATATATATATATATATAAAATAAATAAATAATTTACTTTAAAAAAATAAATCTAAAAGAAAAAAAATTGAGCCAGGCACGGTGACCCATGCATTTAATCCCAGAACTCTGGAAGCAGAGGCAGGAAGATCTCTGAGTTTGAAGCCAGCCTAGTCTACAGAACTATACAGAGAAACTGTCTCAAACCCCTCCCCCATTTTTCCTTTTTTTTTTTTAAAGAACAAACAAGAAGCAAGAGGGTAGGATGAAGCTCAGTCGGGAGAGTGCTTGTCTAACATACACAAACACCAGGATTTGATCTCTAGCACAACATAAACCTGACATAGGGACAAACCCCCAAGATCCTGTGTTCTCATGCCTCTTAAGAGCGTGTGAAAGATGGCTCAGTGGTTAAGAGCACTGACTGCTCTTCCAGAGGTCCTGAGTTCAATTCCCAGCAACCACATGGTGGCTCACAACCATCTATGTAATGGAATCCAATGTCCTCTTCTGGTGTGTCTGAAGACAGCAACAGTGTACTCATACATAAAATAAATAAATCCTTTAAAAAAAAGAGTGAGATGTGATGTGTGCCCCATTTACAGATGGGGAAATTGAGTCTTGTTAATTACAAAGTTGGGATTTGTACTTGACTCTCTGCTCTATTTCATCCTTCTAGTAATCACTTTACCAACATTGTCAAGTTTCTGGTCAGAGACTCTGGGCGTGGTTGAGCAGGTCTGTCTACCTCTCAGGCTTTTTTAATCTTCCTGGTGAAGGGTCTTGGGCAGTGGTGCAGTTGTAAAAAGGAAATTGCCTGTAAGTCCTCCTTGTGGTCTAATTTCCATCTTTTCTGCTGTGTGTCCCCCACCTTTACCCCCACTACCAAATGGACATATCTCTGTCCTTGACTCTCTGTTCCTTAGAGCTTGCCTGGAGCAGGGCCATGGCGTGGCAGTGTCTGGGAACTCAGTAGCCTTTCTCTGATGCTGTTTCCTGACAATCCGAGGACAGATGAAATGGCAGGTGGCCAGGGGGCAGTGTGAGTTGGGTTTTGGTCGAGCACTCTGGTTGAACCTCAGCTGTCACTCCTCAGAGCCTGCTTTCAGGCCAGTTTCCCCCGAATACAAGGCAGGGTTCTGGGTGGTGACTCTACTAGTGTCGCCTAGAGCTGACCATCTGAGCAAAGCCAGCTGACCTTTTCCAGACTGGCTTCCATCTCTACAAAGCAAGGCTAGTAATAATAGTAATGGCTGGAAGTAAACACTCCTGACATTGTTACTTGTTATTAGTATCAGTATCATCAGACTGCATGTTGAAGTTACAGAGAAGCAACAGTCACCCTTCTCTGGCCCCAGGGTTTCTGGGGTGCTCAAGAAGGGAGGGCTATGTCTGGCAGATAGCCTCCCTCTGTTCCCAAAGGTCATGGCCCCTCCCAGCCAGCCCCCACTCTGTCCTGTCAGAGGGATTTGCAAGGTGGGAGGCTGGGTAAGAGGTGACAGACCTGAGAAGGGAGGCCGAGTGGGGAAGAGTCGGCCTGGGGGAGTTGCAGCTGAGACGCAGGAGAGGGAGACAGGCTGCAGAGCTATAAATACCTCCCAGGTAACAGGACCCGTAAATGAAGGGAGGGAATTAGTCACATTCCGAGGCGCCTGGGAGAGAGGACGAGGACGGGGAGCAATGACCTGAATCCACGGAAGGGAAAAAAATTAGGCTAACCTTGGGAGGAGGGATGCTGGGGGCCCTGAGAGCTGTCTTTCTCGGAGGGTGCGATGGGTAGGGTTTGCTGGACAGAGGCAGACAGGGCTCATCACGGCAGGAAAGGGGCTGCGGAGGAACTGTGTTCTGCTCTCTTGAGGGGATGAGAGACACTGTCCCTGTCTCTGATTCCCCAGATCCATTCTCTTTGGAAGTCTTTATAGCGGTCTAACCTAGTTATTTCCACATGTCCTTCTAGAGGATGTTTCCGGGTATTGCCCTCACCTTCTCCGAGACCTGGCACTCCCTGGGATCCAGCCACCTTGTACTTGAAGCTCTGGGGTGATTCCCTAAATTCCCGAGTCAGACAGAAGGGTGTTTGGTTGGGAGAGTTAGAAGGCCGTATTTCCTTCCATTCTCATTGAAATTGGCTGGGGAGGATAGGCCACGGCGTGCTCTCTAGTCTCCTTCCTGCTTTGCCCCTTCCAGGTGGTTGCCAGAGCAACAGCCAGCGCATGCCCTCCCGAGCTCACACACTCCCAGCTCTGCTAGCAATGGAGTCTAGTTTCCTTGGCCTGGGTAACAGGGGCCCGCCTGGAGGTCTAATCCGAAGCCTTGCAAATGCTAGGTCAACGCCTTACCACTGAGCTACTCTTCCAGCCCTTCAGGCTTAGTTTCCTAACTACATCTGTCCTTGCTCTCTCCCTAACCTGCACCCTGTTAGCCTTCACTCCTTTACAAGAACTGTGCTTTCAGTACAGACTGCTTGTCTCTTGCTCGGCCTGGTAGGTTTCCATTTTCTCTAAAGCCCAAGGCTGAGTCGGGTCCTTTTCGGTTATGCTCTGGAGAGACAGCGGTGATAGTGCCCGGAAGTGGTTAAGGTTCAAATTAGAAGGCCTGTTCTGTTTCTGCTGTGTGGCCTCTGGAGAATAAACATGCCCTTTTGGGCCTTAGTTTCCTCATCTGTTAAAAAAAAAGTGTGTGTGTGTGTGTGTGTGTGTGTGTGTGTGTGTGTGTGTGTGTGATGGTGGTGGTGGGATTCTCACCGAGCTTCTCAATGGTCAGGACAAAAAACAAAACAAAAAAAACCCAAAAAAAACTCTGCTCGACCCTTGCCCGAGATGGGTTTAGCATACAGTCGACTGTGGCTGCTGTTAGGGTCACAGTATTGATCGCAGTGTTTCTGTGTCTGCCTCCCCTGCGGGCTGTGAGATGGAGGCGGGGGCGGCGCGGCGTCCCGGCGTGACTCGTCGCTGCAGCCGCAGTGGCCAGCTCGCGCCTGGCACTGAGACGGTCGGCAAATGTTTGCTGAATTAATGAGTGGGGGCTGCAGGGAGGGCTTGGGCTGCAGTTCCGCCTGGGCTGTTGCAGCTGGGGCGCGCACGTACATGTGTGTGCCCCTGGGAGCGGGAGTGAGGGGTGTCGGGGGGGGGGGAGCCGGACTCGCGTCCCGGGGGTCTGGTGGCGCCGTGGGCAGCCTGGCGCGCCCGCTCCCTGGGGTCCCCGCCGAGCGCCTGCCTGGCTGCGGGACCCCGTTGCCAGGAGCAGTCAGGATGCGGCAGCGTCTCCATGGCAACGCGGCATCTCGAGCCTCGCGCCGCCCTCCCCCGGCGCCCCGCAGTGGGCAGGAGGCCGAGCCTGGCAGCCCCTCCCGGCCCAGCAGCCAGCAAGCTGGGCCAGGAGGCCAAAGCCTCGTGGGAGGGGCTGAGGAGTGGGCTCCTTATTTTTCTGGGAATGAAAGGCTGACCTGCCTTTACTTCCCTCTATGTCTGGGGGAAGCAGAAAAAGGAGGCTCTGTCCTCTGTTCATATACAGCGCCCTATCCCTTTTGCTATCCTCCCCCTACCTCAACATGCTAGGAAATCATGGACAGGCTCTGGTCAGGGCCAGAACCTCTTGAGGGCTAGATCGAATCTAAATTCTGACTGAAAATGGTACAATGATATAGGCTGGAGGGGCCGTGGAGAGGAGCACTGAAGCACAGTGGGAAGTACCATCCTGCACCAGTATTTGAGAGCAAGTTCAGTGCCTGCACTAGCCATCCAGTGTCGAGCGCGATCCCTGCTGCTCACAGATACTGCCCATGTCCCCATCAGATGTTATGACCCTCTTTAGCTCTTAGCCATATCCCTAAACCCTTTTAGTGCTTCCTACTGTGAGTTTGGACCCCAGCTCTTGCGCAGTATCTCTACAAGGTGTTACTCAGTATGCCCCCGGGTAACTACTCGGTGTCCCCTTGCTTCTTTGCCTTAGTGCCTCTTAACGGTCTGCAGGAATTATGCACTGCTCCTAGTACCTATCCCCCAGTGTTTTCTTATTAAGTTGTCCAATAACCTGAACATTCCGTGTAGTTCCCAGACCCTTCCTGTGCTCACGTCAAATGCTTAGCGATGACCGCTACAACCTCTTCAGTATATTCTCATTAGGCACTTCCTGGCCCACACCAGGTAAATTCTCTTTTGATCGGTTGTCCTTACTTCCACCCTCTAGGCCAGAGCACCGACAGGCCGTAGAGTTCGCGAAGGCCAGGAGGGGGCGCACGAACAGTCGCCCAGAGGTCACAGCGCAGGGTGCGGCCAGAGTGGAAGGCCCAGGGGTGAAGTGCCGTTGTACCGATGCTGAATCTACGCCTAAGGGTGGGGCTGCATCCCAGTGCAAATCTTTCTGAAGTTGCTGCACCTTCTACGCCGCCTCCTTTGCGGGGCCCACTGAAGACACCGTCGTGGTTTGAGCTCTGAGAGGGAACGCGCGCCCTCTGGTGGCCGCGACGGAGAACGGCTCCCAGGTTGCTGGAGAAGGGGTACTGTTGGGGTACCTACCTCTTCACCTGCTTGAGCTTATTTTCCAACCCCCAGCCGTCTTTGAAGGGTCAAGTGCATCCACCCTTCCTCTCAAAAAATGAGATTTCCTCCAAAAATGGGAGAAATGGACTCCTATCTGTGCATGTGGACAGACTACAACAGGAGGCCCCAGGTTAGGGTTCTGCAGACTGTTGTGCTCGGGTGAACTACTAAGATTGAACTGTGATCTTGTACCCATCTCTGGCCTGGCATCATGGATAGTGGCTGTGACGTGTTCTCGGATCAGCAATAAAGATGGGGAGGGGTCTGGAGAGATGGCTCAGCCGGTAAGAGCACTGACTGTTCTTCCAGAGGTCCTGAGTTCAATTCCCAGCAACCACATGGTGACTCACAACCATCTGTAATGGGAGTCCATGCCCTCTTCTGGTGCGTGTCTGAAGAAGACAGAGACAGTGTACTCATATAAATAAAAATAAATAAATAAAAATAAAGATGGGGAAGCAGTAATGAAGGACACTGGTCTGGGTTTGAACCTGAGCAATCTAGTCTCTCTCTCTCTCTCTCTCTCTCTCTCTCTCTCTCTCTCTCTCTCTCTCAGACTGGGTTTCTACATGTAGACCAGGCTGTCCTACATGTAGACTAGGCTGGCCTCCAACTCAGAGATCCAACCTCCTCTGCCTCTCAAGCACTGGGATTAAGGGTGTGTACCACCATCGCCCTCCCTCCTCCTCCTCCTCCTCTTCCTCTTCCTTCTCTTCCTCCTTGATATCTTTGTCTCTCTGTCTCTGTCTCTCTGTCTCTGTCTCTTTTTCTCTGTGTATGCCATGTGTGTGGGGGTACCCGTAGAGGTCAGAAGGGAGCATCCAATCCCTTGCAACTATTCTCCCAGGAGGTTTGGGCACCTGATGTATGAGGCCAGAAATTCACTTTGTAGACCAGGCTGGCCTTAAACTCACAGAGATTACATCCTCCAGTCTCTGGCTTCTGAGTAGGTCCGTTGGTAGAGTGCTTGCTGTCATGTATGGAGCCTTGGGTTCTATCCTCAGCACCACCACGAAAACATGGAAGGGTGTTTAGAAGCTCAAGGTCACCCATGTAATAAGTTCAAGGTCATTCAGGGCCATACAAGACCTTATCTCAACAATAAAACCAATAAAGTAAAATGAATTAAATAAGGACTAAACTCCCCCTGTTCCCCAGGTTCATTGCAAAGGTTCAATCAGAGGAGGAAGAAGAGGAGGAGCCGAAGTAGCAGGATGGAGAAGGAGGAAGGTCGGGGGAGGGCAGGGGAGGGCAGGGGGAGGAGCTTGGGGATAGTAGCGGCAGTGGTGGTAGTAAATCACCACAGATAGCTGCTGTGAAGGGTGGTTGAGCATTTAAGATCCAAGAAGTGGCATTGAAGGGTCCCTCCAAACCCTTGCTATTTTGGGGATTTCCCTCGAATTTTATTTAATAAATCTATGCTCTCTCTGCACCCATGAAAGAGATATAATTATACCAGGTGCACTTGGCAGAAAGCGTGATTCAGAAGGTCTTCTGAAGAGGCTCTCAGCAAGGGTGTGCTGCCAGGCCTTCAGGGTGAGCTCTAGGGGCCCTCCAGCCCTACTAGGCTTGGGGCAGAGTGCTGTCCACTGCTTTGTGTTTTTATGGTGCCTTCAGCCTGGATCAGTTCGGCCTCCTGCCCCCAAGCAGGGCCAGGGGGCTGGTTGACAGAGAAAGTGTGTGACCTAGTGTGGACAGTTGGACCTGGGGGCCTTGCCTAAGAGCTGGGATGGTTCCTGCAGGAGTAGGAAGGAAGTAAGAGGAGGAGGGACAGGGGAGGAAGGAAGGACCCGGCAGGCTCCAGCTGGGAGCTAGTTCTTGATTAGCCAAGAAAAGAGGCCATCTGGACTAGACTGGCTCAAAGGGCAATGGGGTGGCCATCCTGGCTGAGGTTTGCCTGTGTGTGTGTGTGTGTGTGTGTGTGTGTGTATTGGCAGGGAAGGAAAAAGAAAAGAGAGAAAAGAGGATATGCATTTTTTCCGTCTTTTGGGGCTCTCTGACAGTGCTGTCCAGAAGGGGAAGTGACACTTGGGCCCGGAACAGGGCGTGGCCTGCTCCTCTTTGTCCCTGTTTCCCAGTCTGCCTGACAGCAGCTGAGGCCCTCACAGAGTCCAGACTCCGAGCTGCCTGTGGCCCCCCTCATATGCTCAACAGCCCTTACTGAGAGCATACCGGGTGCTGTCTCAGGCTTGGGAACCTGAAGGAGCCGATCTCCATCTCTGTACACACAAGTGTCTGTAGAGAGGAGGGGAGATCACTAGGCTGTGAACCTGGAGAGGCATTAAGCCTGTGGCAGCCCGGGGCAGATGCCTGACCCAGTCTAGAAGGTGGAGGAATGCTCCCTGGGAGAGGTAATACTCATGCCAAGATGTGAAAGGACAGATAAACATTTGGCAGGATGAAGGATGGGGTAGGATGGAGGTTCTAGTGAAGGGTGGTTTCAAAGTACAAGACTGAGGGACTGCAGGCTTATGGTGTCCGCTGAACCCTTGTGTAGCAACGAGAGGAGGAGCCTGAGGAGGCTGGGCCTAGAGCTGTGTGTTTCCTCCAGAGAGCAAGGAGGAACAGAGAAGATTCTAGGCAGGTGGCAAGCTCAGAGTGGCCCAAGGCCATTAGGAGGATATTCCGGGCTTCTGTGATGTGGTCTCACTGCCTGAGTCCCTCAGTGCCTCTCCAGGGGATGACCAGAATGGAGCACTTAGAGACTCCAGGTAGCAATTCAGCCATCGCACCCATGACTCTGGAAAAGCTACTAAGCTACTACAGGGCTTGACCTTACCTTCCCCAAACCTCACCGAAGCTACTACTACAGAGACTGTAGTAGCTTCTCATCTCTATCTTCACCCAACATGTCCCCAGCCCTTTGGTGACATGCTGTCACTCTGGGGTCCCCACCTCCTCCCTGGACCTGGTTGGGCTCACAAGCCAACCAACCTGTACATTTTGAACTTAAATCCCTGGTGGTGAAGAGAAGGCTTGTGACTTGATTTGGGTCAGTCAGAATACTGGCTTGGAGTGATGGATGCAGGTCACACAGACCCCAGCTAAGAAGGGTTGGCGTGAATCAGTGCTTTCCTGTATTGTCTATTTTATTTTATTTTATTTTATTTATTTATTTTTTTAATTTTATGGCAGGTTCTCCTGTATCTCCCAGGTTATCCTTGAACTTGATATGAAGCTGGGGATGGCTTTGAACTTCTGATCTTCCTGCCTCTACCTCTTGGGTATTGGAATTACTGATTCGACCCACAGCCTCTCCTCGTTTATGTGGTGCCAACAGTAACACCCTGGGCTTTGTGCAGTGAGGCAAACTCTCTATCCACCAAGCCACATCCCCAGCTTATTTAATCTTATGTTTTGTAGAACTGGAAACTGAACTTAGGGCCTTGCATGCACTAGGCAAGTGCTATACCATTGAATGATATCCCAGCCTTCTTGGAAAAAAAAAATGTGTGTTTGTTTTTGAGACAGGTTTCTCTGTGTAGTCCTGGCTGTCCAGGAACTCACTATGTAGACCAGCCTGGTCTCAAACTCACAGATATCCCTCTGCCTATGCCTCCCAAGTGCTGGGATTAAAGACAAATGCTGAGCCGGGCATGGTGGCGCACACCTTTAATCCCAGCACTCAGGAGGCAGAGGCAGGCGGATTTCTGAGTTCAAGGCCAGCCTGGTCTACAAAGTGAGTTCCAGGACAGCCAGGGCTATACAGAGAAACCCTGTCTTGAAAAACCAAAAAAAAAAAAAAAAAAAAAAGACAAATGCCGCTATTACCCTGCAAGGTTTCTTATTTTTATTGTGTGCGCATGCACATATGTATGCAGGTATGCTCACTGCTAAGGTCATATGCTATGTTTATTTTCTGTGTATGGTGTTTTGTCTGCATGCATGTGTGTGTGCCTTATGTGCCTGGGGCCTGTGGAAGTCAGAAGATCATCTAGAGCTGGAGTTATGACTATGAACCACCATGTGGGTGCTGAGGATTGAACCTGGGTCTTCTGGAAAAATAGCAAGTGCTCTTAAGCTCTGAGCTTCTGATATCTGTGGGTACCAGGTACGCATACATAAGTGTAGTCAGAACACTCACACAAAAGAAAACAAAACAAACTAAATGTAAAATGTGTGTGTGTACTTGTATGTGCATATGTGTGTGTGCATGTGTGTGTGTGTGCGTACACGTGTGTGCGCTTGTGAGTACATATGTGTGCATATGTGTGTGTGTAGGTTTATGGGCACCTTGTGAAGGGCAGTTCTCTCCACTCTTATGTGGGTCCTGGAGACTGAACTCAGGTCATCAGGCTTGCAGTGTAGGGTGGCAAGGGCCTTTATCTACAGAGCCATCTTGCCAGACTCAGAGGATGATTTTTTTTAACTCTAGATCCTCCCATCTGAAGCTTCACCATGTTGGGATTATAGGCAGCGTTTGCCAGTGATTATGTTTTGTTGTGGTGCAATGAGGGTGGAGCCTAGGACCTCGTGAGTGCTAGGCAAGCGCTGTAGCTAACTTTGGAAATGACATTCTCAGGCACCTGCTTTCTCTCTCTCCCTCTCTCCCTCTCTGTCTCTGTCTCTCTCTCTCTCTCGACTTATTTACTTATTTTTTTTTGTTTTGTTTTGTTTTGAGACAGGGTTTCTCTATATAGCCCTGGCTTTTCTGGAACTCACTCTGTAGACCAGGCTGGCCTCGAACTCAGAAATCCGCCTGCCTCTGCCTCCTGAGTGCTGGGATTAAAGGCATGAGCCACCACGCCTGGCTTATTTTATATATGTGAGTACACTGTCACTCTTAACTTCTGAGACATCTCACCACCCCTCTTTCTTCCTTCCTTCCTTCCTTCCTTCCTTCCTTCCTTCCTTCCTTCCTTCCTTCCTTCCTTCCTTCCTTCCTCTCTCTCTCTCTCTCTCTCTCCCTCCCTCCCTCCCTTCCTTCCTCTTTTCCTCCCTCCTCTCTCTCTCTCTCTCTCTCTCTCTCTCTCTCTGAGCTGAGCCCTGTATCTTCATCTTGGGCTAGGTCCTTCTATGTAATTGGCCCAGAGAAAGGACCCAGATCATCTCTACTTTAGGGTAGGGAGCTGTGATGTGGGTACAGGGACCTATGGCTTCCCTTCCCTCTTTCAGTTGCCCAACTTGTGGTCAGTGGCTTCTCAGTCCCCAAAGCCCAGAACAGGAGCAGGCCTGCCTTTCCTCTGTACCCATTTCCCTCCAGCCTCTCCAGGGGTTGCTTCTCTCCAGCTGGACCTTAGTTCAGGGCTGTGGCTGGGTAGGCGAGGGCAGCCAGGTGAGGCCAGGCTCATCAGACTTGAAGATGTTGGGGCATCTTCATGGACCACCAGGCTGCTACTCAAGGGATTTGTGTTTGTCTCTCTTTGAGACCAGTCACCACAGAGCAAGGCCTGATGGGAGCCTCAGGAACAGTAGGGATAGCGCTAAGGAGGATGGCTCTCTTTCCTCCCTGAACCCAACTGCAAGCAGGTGGGTTAGAAATGTGTTTCCATCTTGACTTACATCTGGGAGAATGAGGAGAGTCATTGGTAGCCAACAGCGGTTAGGCCCTGAACTTTAGGGAGTGAGGGACAGGGCAGCTAGGCCTGAGAGAAAAGCCACTTCAGATGGGGTCTTTGAGGGCAACACTGGCCGGGGGGTGGGGGTGGGGGTGGGGGTAGGGGTGGCTAAGGTTACCCTCCCTCACTCTCGGATAGATTCAAACCTGTAGAAAATTAAGTCCGGGTAATAGATTCCCACCTAGGGGTTGGGTATCAGGAGCCCTCCCCCCACCCCTGCTGGAATGTTGCCTGGCAGGCTCCATCTTGTGCAGGTGTTATGCAAAATATTCTCATTTGTTTATTGGCTCAGGGTTTTTTCTCCCTTGGCCCAGACTATGGGGCTTCTTGCGTCTGCCTTGTTTCCCACGTCTTCAGTGACTGATCCCATAGGGTGAGACCCTCAGAGCAACCTGGCTCTGCTCTCCTGGAGTTCATAGCGGAGTCAGCGGCTGAACATTTGTTCTCCTGGTTGCTTCTTGTCTTAAAGCTCAGACAGGCTTCAAACCCACGAACCTCTTGCCTAAGCCTCCCGAGTGGTGGGTTGATAGGCGTGGATCTCCATGCCTGGCTGCCACACTAACCGTATGATGCAAACTTAGAGTTTGTTGTGTGATTGTGGTACACGCCTCTAATCCCAGCGGGAGGGAGGCAGAGGTGGGTGGATCTGTGAGTCCCGCCTGGTTTACAGATCCAGTTCCAGAGCAGCCAGGACTCCACAGAGGAGCCCCTCTCCCTAAAATGCTTTTGCATTCATTTTTCTTTATTAATCTAATTTTATTCAGTAATTACTACGTCCAGTTAGTGCTGCCCATATGTGCATGGGTGTGGGGTCATCTACTGCGACACGGGCAGCCTCTC
The DNA here is from genome assembly GCA_902729485.2 of Mus minutoides. Taxonomy (NCBI): domain Eukaryota; kingdom Metazoa; phylum Chordata; class Mammalia; order Rodentia; family Muridae; genus Mus; species Mus minutoides. The sequence continues at coordinate 925,222 of LR753345.1, read as the reverse complement.
AGGGCTCACACCTCTGAAAAAGAATGATTTCCCTTCTTCTAGCAGCCATCAAAAAGCCCTTAGCTCCTCAGAGTTGGGCTTTGAGAACTCCTCCCCCTTCCTCTCTGGGGTTTTGGTTGGCGTGACCTTGTGCAGGGCTTGTGCGTGTAACTAAAGATGCTGTGTGCTCTGAGTGGTCCAGAAGGCAGCCATTCCCGGCACTCCTCCTCCCTCTGTCCCTCACATCCTTCCCCTCTGGCTCTCACAGCCTCCCCCCTCTGTCCCTCACATCCTCCCCCCTCTGTCCCTCACATCCTCCCCCCTCTGTCCCTCACACCCTCCCCCCTCTGTCCCTCACATCCTCCCCCCTCTGTCCCTCACACCCTTCCCCTTCCATTTTGCTTCCTCTTTCTTTGTTCCCTGAGCCTTAGAGTAATGAATTGCTCCAGTTATCTGGTTGTGGTGTACACACCTTCTAGCCCTTGGGAGGCAGAGGCAGGTGGACTTATTTGAGTTTGAGACTAGCCTGGTCTACATAAAGTTCCAGGACAGCCAAGGCTAAATAGTGAGACTGTATCTTTAAAAAGGTCCCACTTGGGGCTGGTGAGATGGCTCAGCGGGTAAGAGCACCCGACTGCTCTTCTGAAGGTGATAAGTTCAAATCCCAGCAACCACATGGTGGCTCACAACCATCCTTAATGAGACCTGGCGCCCTCTTCTGGAATGCCTGAAGACAGCTACAGTGTACTTACATATAATAAATAAAATAAATCTGCAATGCCAGGAGATCAGATGCCCTCTTCTGGACTCCTTGGGTACCGGGACACAAGTGGTGTATAGACATATACACAGGCAAATCTCTCTCTGTCTCTCTGTCTCTGTCTCTGTCTCTGTCTCTGTCTCTCTCTCTGTCTCTCTGTCTCTCTCTCTCTCACACACACACACACACACACACACACACACACACACACACACACAGCCTTTTTAGAAAGCAAGCTTTTGACATGATCTATTTATCTCTATCTATCTATCTATCTATCTATCTATCTATCTATCCATCTATCTAGTTTTGGCTTTCTGAGACATGGTTTCTCCTGTAGCCCTAGCTGTCCTGGAACTCACTCTAGACCAGGCCAGGCTGGCCTGGAACTCAGAGATTTGCCTGCCTCTGCCTCCAGAATAGTGGGATTAAAGGTGAAAGATGTGTGCTACCACTTCCTGGCCTGAAACGTGATGATTTAGCAAAATCACATTATGTGTTCTATTCTAGAGCCTATGACCTCCCCAGCCAGTGGCTGATCACCAAGTTTACAGCACCAGGCGTGAATTCCCTCCTGTGGAGCAAGTGTCAAATCCAATCTGACAGCAGCTGGTTACCTTGTAATAGTCACGTCACTATCACAGCGGTGGGCACATCTTGTGTGGCAAATCTGTATTATAGCAGGTAGGGTGCAGATCATTGATCCCCCCCACCCCCACCCTGGGCAGACGTCACCTCACCGTCTGGTACATGAAAGCTGGCCATAGGGAGGCAGCTTCCTAGTGTGTGTGTGTGTGTGTGTGTGTGTGTGTGTGTGTGTGTGTATGTGTTGTTAAAGACTAATCTCAGAGCTTTGTTCATGCTAAACAAGTGCTCTACCATAGAGGTACATCCTCATTAATTTCTTTTGGACAGAGTCTCAAGTAGCCCAGGTTGGCCCTGTACCTCTTATATAAATGAGGCTGATGTTGAAGCTTTGGGATTACAGACAGACGCTACCCACACCTTACTGCTTCCAGCTCTAAGTGAGTTATAGGAATCTGAGTTTAAAACCTCACACTCGTACGTGTGCTTTACCCACTGAGCCGCCCCTCCAGCCCTCAGATGTGGACCTCGTAAGCCGGGAGACACTGTCTCCTCATCTCTCTTCTGGATTCACTTTGTATTCTTCATAGCAGCACCCACTCCTGCCAGCCTTTCCACAGGGAGCCCTGTGAGGGAAGCTGGGACTTGAGACCCTTTGCAGAGGCTTCCTTAATACCGCAGTGAGCTCAGGTGCATCCATCACCATGGTAACCACACTGAGCGATAACATCCAGGTTTCTTCCTGGCCATCTAGCTGTATCTAGGCTGCCTGCGTGAGCCCTGCCACCTTTGCTGAATCTCTTTGAGCATCGGGCCTGAGTCCCGGGACTGAGTCAGACGCCCCTAAAGGGTGGCAGCCTCCCTTCTCCAAGCACACAGGTGACGCTTTGGCTAGCCTTGGAACAAAAGCTTCAATGGATATCAGTGTCCAGAGGGTCGGACCTGGAGAGGATGGACGTTGTCTAGGACAAGGCAGTGAAGCCCTGTCCATTTTTTCTCTAGAGAGAGTTAGATGACCCTAGAAAAGGAAGGTAGGGAGACCAAGGGCCTAACCTATTCCAGGTAGCACTTCCTGGCCAAGTCCTCTGCCACCAAGGTTACAAAGGCCATCAGAGTGCCCTTGCTACTTTCTGTCTTATCAGGGAGGCTCACATTTCACCTTGAGCTGCTATGGTGTGTGTGTGTGTGTGTGTGTGTGTGTGTGTGGTTCTAGCACCATATACACCTGTGGTAGTCAGAGGACAACTTCATAGGATGGGTTCTCGCTTCCCTGTAAATGGGTTCAAGGACTGAGCCCAGGTCAGCAGGCTCGGTGGTCAGCCCCTTCACCTTGCCCCATCTTTTTATTTACTGAGTAGATCAGGTTGGCCCATGGGCATACCTTGAAGGGTTTTTCCTTTCCTTTCCTTTCCTTTCCTTTCCTTTCCTTTCCTTTCCTTTCCTTTCCTTTCCTTTCCTTTCCTTTCCTTTCCTTTCCTTTCCTTCCCTTCCCTTCCCTTCCCTTCCCTTCCCTTCCCTTCCCTTCCTCTTTCTTTCTTTCTTTCTTTCTTTCTTTCTTTCTTTCTTTCTTTCTTTCTTTCTTCTTCTTTTTTTGTTTTTGAAGACAGGGTTTCTTTGTGTATCCTTGGCTGTCCTGGAACTAGCTCCGAGATCTGAACTCACAGAGATTCTCCTGCCTTTGATCAAAGGTGTATGCCACCACTGCCTGACACAGCCCCATCTTTTTATTTTATTTTATTATATGTAAGTATATTGTTGCTGTCTTCAGACACCCCAGAAGGGGGCATCAGATCTTATTATGGATGGTTGTTAGCCACCGTGTTGTTGCTGTGATTTGAACTCAGGACCTCTGGAAGAGCAGTCAGTGCTCTTAACCGCTGAGCCATCTCTCAAGCCCCAGTCCCATCTTTTAAAAAGGTTTTTGTTCAGCCGGGCAGTGGTGGCACACGCATTTAATCCCAGTATTTGGAAGACAGAGGCAGGCGGATTTCTGAGTTCAAGGCCAGACTGGTCTACAGAGTGAGTTCCAGGACAGCCAGGGCTACACAGAGAAACCCTGTTGTCTCGAAAAACAAAACAAAACAAAACAAAACAAAAAAAAAAAACCTCCTTTCTGGGACCTCAGATGCTCTTGGTCCATTTTCCTGAACAACCTAGAAATCTCTCTGTAAGCCCCCTGGTGGTTCAGTGATGCTTGTATACCCTCCTGGAATGGAGAGCTCACTCCCTTGAAAATCAGCTTGCTCCATCTTTGTATCTATTGAGTGGATAGGGCAGCTTTGAGGGAGACTATAGTGGTTTCAGTTGTCACCTTGATGTGATCTAGGATCACTTCGGAGACCAGCCTGCAGGCAAGCCTGTGTAGGATTATCTGGAGTAGGCTAAGTGAGGTGTATTCATTGAGGTAATTGAGGGGTTGTGTGCAGCTCCCCTTTTTGTGTTGGTCCTGGACTGGGTGAAAAGGAGAAATCCGACAGCACAGCCACCATCTGTATGCCCTGACTGGCTGTCCGAGGCTCCCACTGCCACACCCTTATTGCCATAATAGACTGTACCAGTCATTAGAGTAAACCTCTTTTTCTTAAGATGATATGGGCAGGTATTTATCAAAGCAATGGGAAAAGTAGCCAATGCAGACCAAACTAGCTTTCTTGTGCTGCCCAATGACATGCGTGGCTCCCTCACTCTGTGGCACACAGAACAGGTGGCTTCTCTCTGTACCTCATGGGTCCTCGATGGTACCCCGGTGTTCTTTGTCCCCTGTCCTTGTCCCAGTTTTCTTTCCAACTCTGACTGTTTCTGCTACTCAGGAACAATCTGTCCAGGCCTGCATCTCCTGAGCAGCTGTCCCTTGGGTGTGCTGTGGTACGATAGGCCCTTTCTGCAAGTGACTATTTTTCCAATACATTAAAAAAAATGTGTTGGTTACAGTAAAATTATAAATACACAAAAGGAAAAAAAGGTCCACAATTCCACTTCTCAAAGAGCTCCTTGGGGCCTCTTTCCCCAAACTGATGTCAATGTATTAATGTGAGAGGCCAGACCGAGATTAGCTGCAGTTGGTGAGGGAGACCTCTCATGGTAGACACAGTAGACACAGCAGATGGGAGAGTTTGTTTCCGGAAGCCCTTGGGTACAGGACAGGACAGGCCTCCTCAGGAACACAGGCATGGGGTCAGGAGACTGGACTCCTAATACAAGGGGAATCTCCTTCCCCAGTGACCATGCCAGTGTGGAGGGGGCATCTTCTAGGGCAGTGTCTACCCTATTGTGTCCCCAACCTCTCTGCTCAGGCCTCCTTGCTCCTAGACCGTGGGAGCAAGCCACCTGCAGGACCCTTTGCAGCGTGGAGGGAGGGAAGGACTCAGTTCTGGTCCTCCAAAGGCCCCACAAGGAAGAGTGAGCTCAGGCACCTGCTGTTTCTTCTCCACTCTCCTGCCCTGTTTTATCCATCTTAGCCACCCCCCCCCCCTTTAAAAAAAAGGATCTTACTTGTTACTATGTAGCCTTGGCTTTGTATTCACAGCAATTCTCCTGTCTCAGCTTCCGAGTGTTGGCAAGCATTATCATGCTCAGCTTTTCCCATTGTTGTTATATGTGAGACAAGGTAGTCCAGGCTGGCCTCTAAACCACTACTTAGCCTAGGATGACCTTGCACTTCCTAGCGATCTCCCAGCTTCCATTTACTATTTTTTGTTTTTGTTTTGTTTGAGGCAGGGTTTCTTTGTGTAGCCCTGGCGGTTCTGGAACTCCATCTTTAGCCCTGGCTGGCCTTGAACTCACAGAGATCTTCCTGCCTGTGTCCTCTGAGTGCTGGGATCAAAGTTGTGCACAACCAAGCCTGGCTAAATCCTACCTCTCCAGTCCCGAGGTTATAGGCATCCCCCACAGTGCCTGCTTTTAGTTTCTGCTTTTTTCTTTATGTGTGTATGCATGTATGTGTGCTCACATTTGTGTGTGTGTGTGTGTGTGTGCGCGCGCTGACATGTGATTATGCATTTATGTGTCTGTGGTCTCTTGTCCCTCAGGTAGTACCTTACTACCTTTTTTTTTTTCTTTCTCTAAGACAGAGACAATTATTGGCCAGGAACTCCCCAAAAAGGATAGACTGGCTGGCTATTGAATCCAGAATCTTCCTATTTCTAAGTGCTGTGTGGATCGCCATGTCTCAGCATTTAAAATAATTATTATTTATTTAATGTATATAAGTACACTGCAGCTCTCTTCAGACCACCAGAAGAGGGCATCGAATCCCATTACAGATGGTTGTGAGCCACCATGTGGGACTTGAACTCAGGACCTCTGGAAGAGCAGTCAGTGCTTTTAACCGCTGAGCTGCCTCTCCTGCTTCAGCAATTTTTTTTTCCCGAGACAGGGTTTCTCTGTATAGCCCTGGCTGTCCTGGAACTCACTTTGTAGACCAGGCTGGCCTTGAACTCAGAAATCTGCCTGCCTCTGCCTCCCGAGTGCTGGGATTAAAGGCATGCGCCACCACGCCCAGCTTCAGCATTTTTTTTAAAGGCTTACTTATTATTTAAATTTTATTCTATTTATTTACTGTGTATACATGTGTATGTATGTCGCAGTGCGAGGGGATTGAACTTAGGTCCTCAGGCTCAACAGAAAGTGTCCCCATCTCCTAAGCCATCTCATTGGTCTTTTGGAAACAAAGAGATTTCCTCTGTGTGTGCGCGCGCGCGTGTGTGAGTGACATTTGTTTGCAGGCACTCGTGGAGGTCAGAAGAAGGTGGCCAATATCCCAGAGTGGAGTTTTTGGTGCTGTGAGGCACCTAACATGGCCCCTGGATGAGCAGGGATTATTCCTGACTGATGAGCCGTCTTTCCCACCCTCATAGCCAAGTTTTGTTTTTTGTTTTTCTGTTTGTTTGTTTGTTTTTGGTTTTGCTTTGTTTTTTCTTTTGAGAGTCTTCGTCTCACTGTGTAGCTCTGGCTGTCCTTGAACTCATTCTGTAGACCTGGCTGGCTTTGAACTCACAGTGTACTCTGTGCACATGGGAGAGGGAGCCAGGGGAGGCCAGAGGCTCTGGGTCCCCCTGGTGCTGGAGTTACAGGTAATCTTGAGCTGACTGACATGACTTCTGAGAACCAAATGCTTGTCTTCTTGTCCTCTTAAAGAGCAGCACACTCTAACTGTGAGCCACCTCTCCAGCCCCACCTTTCCGTTTTTTTTTTTTTTTTTCTTTTTAAAAAAAGATTTATTTAGTTAATGTATGGGTGCTCTATCTGTATGTACACCTCTATGCCACCAGAGGGCGCTAGATCACATTATCGATGTTTGTGAGCCACCATGTTGTTGCTGGGAATTGAACTCAGGACCTCTGGAAGAGTAGCCAATGTTCTTAACCTCTGAGCCATCTCTCCACCTCCCCACTTTTTATGTGGATCTTACTTGCTAAATCATCTTACTGGCCTTTGGACAATGCTTTGTGGACAGTGTGTGTGTGTGTGTGTGTGTGTGTGTGTGTGTGTGTGTGTGTGTTTCATGCGTACTTGCAAATGGAGTTGCTAAGTCACAGGTCAGCATATGTTTGATTTTATAAGACACAACTTCTTCACAATGTGCTTGCACATTTTGTCCTGTTTTATTTTTAAACTTTTATTATTACTGTGCCTGTGTGCATGATGTGCTGTGTGGGTGTGCCTGTCATGGTGAGCACCTGGAGGTCAGAGGATAATGCCATGGAATTGGCTCTCTCCTTCCACCTTCCTGTGGACTCTGTGGATCAAATGCAGATGTCAGGCCTGCCCCGTGGGGTAGCAGGCCCTTGTGCCTGCTGAGTCATCTCTCAGGCCCTGATTGTACGGTTTATATTCCCACCAACAGAAGATGGCCTCCATTGTGGTGATCCCGGCTCAAAGCACCATGGGGTCATCCACCTCAGCTCACAGAGCCACTCTTGGTGGACACCCTGGTGTGGCCAGAATGTCACAGTAACTGGTTTGTCTGCAGCTGCCCTGGCCATCGACTGGACCCTCAGGCTGCTTCTCAAAGACAGGTACCCAGCTGGCTTTCCTGACCCCCAAACTTGTAAAATTGCTTTGTAGGAACCTGAGTGCCAACTTTCCTGCTTGCCATTAAATCCCACCTTGTGGGATTAACCCTTCAACTGCCATGACAACCAGGAGAGCCGCACATCCCAAATTCATCCCACTCACCCCATTCTGCGGTTGCTGACACCGTGCCCATCTTGGAGAAGGGGACATGGAAGCACAGAGAGGTTAAGTGACTTGCCCAGGTCGACCAGGAAATGGAGAGCTAGAATTAAAATCTAGGAAGCTTGGGGCTGGGAAGAGAGTTCAGTTATAAATGTGCTTGTTTGGTGCCCAGAACCAGCATCAACACAAGACAACATGGGGCTGAAGGCCTGTACCTCCAGTTTGCAATCCCAGCATTGGGAGGTAGAGACAGGTGTGTCCCTCCGGCCAGCTTAGCCTAACCTACTTACAGAGTTTCAGGCCAATGAGACGCCTTGTCTCAAACAAGAAGGTGAAAGTGTCCTTGAGGCATGATGCTGGAGACTGCCCTCTGCCCTCCACACACGCCTGCATGTATGTGCGTATACACCCGCACACATGAAGAACGCAGACAGTTTGACCCAAACATCCTGCTTCAGCCCTCACTCTTTGGTCTAGAATCTGGTTTCTGCTTCTGCCCTTTACTTACTAGTCCCTGAAAACGCATGGTAACAAATCTTCATGACATTCTTGTGGCTGTTACTCCAGGAGCAGTGGCCCATACCTGTAACCCCCAGCACCTAGGACACTCAGGCAGGGGGATCTCAAGTTGGAGGTCAGCCTGGGGAGCGTGGTAAGAATCTGCCTTAAAGACAAGACCAAACAAAACACAGACAACAAAGCCGGAACCCGGCGGCACACTTCTAAAGCCTTTTCTATTTGTGTGCCATGCTTGGCACAGGTCACAGGGCTGCAAGGCCCTGGCAGTGGGGCAGCTGTGGGCTCTGGCTGAGGCCTCTGCACAGCATTCACCAGCAGTGACCTAGGGATCTCCATGGAGATGGTGAATCATGTCATGGCTGTTGGTCCTGATTTACCCACTGAGGGCCCCCCCTAAACTAAAGAGAACAGAAGGGGTAAGATGCCTGAGCTCACTGGGCTCCCAGCAGCCTGCATAGCCTCTGTGTCCAGTTTTCAGCATGCAGTAAAACAATAAACATTTGTTAGCTATTATTTTTTTTAAAGTATCTGATTTTGCTTAGTTTTTATTGTGCCTCTATGTGTGTGCACTTGTTGCGGATAGTGGATATATGTCCACATGCATATGCATGAAAACACACATATAAATGTCATGAGGATGAACAGCTGGGCATAGGGACACATGCCTACATCCCAGGTCTGGGGAGACAAATTTCTGGGATTTGCTAGACAGCCAGTCCAGCTGAATTGCAAGCTCTAGGCCAGTAAGGGGCCCCGTCTCTCTCTCTCTCTCTCTCTCTCTCTCTCTCTCTCTCTCTCTCTCTCTCTCTCTTTCTGTCACACACACACACACACACACACACACACACACACACACATACACACACACACACAAGTTCAAGATTGTCTTTGACTACATAGTGAGTTTGAAGCCAGTCTTGGATGTATGAGACCCCGAGACCCCTTCGCAAAGAAGGAGAAACCCTCAGTGCCATGCTGCACATTCAACGTACAACTCAGCACCACGGGATACACGCATAATATGGTGTAAATGTTATAGTATCTACTTTCAGAACTTTTACTTTTAAGATTTATTTATTGTTTTTGAGACAGGGTTTCTCTGTGTAGCCCAGGCTATCCTGGAACTTGCTCTGTAGACCAGGCTGGCCTCAAACTCAGGAATCTGCCTGCCTCTGCCTCCCGAGTGCTGGGATTGAGGGTGTGCAACACCACAATGGCTCTGCAGTTCTTTCCTGAGTGCTGTGGACCGTCTTGTTGGTGCCTCTGTTGGTGGGAGCTCCTGTCGCCCCCGTCATGGCTCTCTCTGGTCAGTAGGGTTTTCCCTTCTTGGCTGTTACAGGTGGGTAGGCTTCTCTGGGACACTCGTCAGACTGTCCTCCCTTCTCCACCCTCCATTCCTGGTCCTCTGATCCTTTCCTCCTTCATTGGAGATCTCATTCTCTCGCCCCCGAATGCTTATTTGCAGCTGACTCTTTGGGGGAGGATAGTTAATTTGATTCACAATTTAAATTAAATAAATAAATTTAATAAAATATAATTTACATAATTCCCCCTTCTACTAAGGAATGCTGGGTGGAGAAGTGATCTTTCTCCAGGATGAGCCCTCAGAAGGTTGTCTGATGCCAAGTGGTCTGACCTGAAATCACAGACACACAAACAACATCAAATACATTGAGTATCTAAAAACATCTGTAGGCATTTGTATATATGTGTAACAATACCAAAGAAAAAGAGGCCATGATTTCAAGAGTGGGGATGTACATGGGGGGACTGAGGGAGGAAAGAGAAGGGGGAAGATGGTGTGGCTGGCTTAGCTGCTCTTGTCCCTCCTAGCTGGTCCCTGCTGTCGGCATGACTTACCTCCAAACTCGTTCTCAGCACAGAAACCAGAGGACTCCTTAAAGCACATGTGGAATCGAGCCACCTGTCTGCCCCAAATCTTTGGTAGTCTCTTATGTCACTAAGTGCCAAAGGTCTCACATGGTCCAGGAGGCCTCACATCATTTGCTTCTGTTGCCCTGCCCCACCTCTCAAATCCTGCATCCTTCATTGCTGGGACATGATATGCCCTGCCAACCTCAGGGCCTTAGCCATGGCTCTAATTCCAACTTGAACCTCTCCTGGGCCAGATGGCTTCATGACACAGTCCCTTCTCCCTCTCCTTCTCCCTCTTTTTCTCCTTCTCCCTTTCTCTCTCTCTCTCTCTCTCTCTCTTAAGTAAGAGGCAGTTTCAAAGTATCCTAGTAACATTCTATTTAAAGTGGTGTCCAGCTTCTTTCCCACTTAGTGACACCCTGCAGTAAGTGGCTTGCACAGACCCCTCATTCTTACATGAACCAGGGTTGGGCAGCTCCCAGCTTCATCTCGCTTCCCACGCTGGCTTGGGCAGAAAGCATCATCCTGACTTGCACTTCTTCCACAACAGGGTCCTTCAGTCTGTGACGATTCCACTTCTGCCTGGGGTCTGCTTTGATGGCCTCAGAGCTCCCCAGGGCAGAGCTAAGGTAGTTCTGTATCCATGCCTGCCTCTCTTGGGCCCTTGTGTAGGAGTGTCTACCATGCCTTAGCTCCTCTCACTTGGTTCAACTCATAGAGTCACCCACCCCTTACCCTGCAGGTCTCCCCATCCCCTATCCTGCTCCTTGGCCCTCTCCATCTCCCATTCTGCCATTGACCTCCTGACTTGCTTTCTGCTTCCTGTTATCACAGTTGATAACAGTATAAATATCCATAGCTAGGCATCCATCATTGCTTCTCCTCTTCCCACGCCGTTTTTGAAGAAGAGCAAGAAGTTTTATTTTATTTTATCTTATTTTATTTTATTTTTTGAGACGGGGTCTCACTTTGTACATTTGGCTGATATGGAGCTCACTATGCGGACTAGGTTGACCTCGAACTCACAGACACTGGTCTGTTTCTGCCTCCTGAGTGCCCATCATGGTTCTGATGCTTTGATTGGGAATCTGTGTGACCCTGAAGATTCTGTTCCCCAGTCCTGATCGATCAATAAAGATGCTAGCTGGACGGAAGAGGCAGGGCTGCCAGGTTCCCACAGGCAGGCTAGGGGATGCAGAAGAGGAGGAAAGAAGATTTGCTATGCTTCAAAGGGAGAGAGAGCCATTAGCCATTTGAGATCTCAGGTGGAGTGGCCGTTGGCTGCTTCCCCAATTGGGCCTGGGGTAGCAGTAAGAGATTAGAAACACAACCAAGCTGAGGGCAGATTTAGGGTGCTGAGCAGGAGAAGAGAAGCAGGCAAGTAAGCTAAGGGCAGATTCAAGTGCTGAGCTGGGAGTGAAGGTAAGGGTATGTTAGCCGAGGGAGGCTTAGAAGAGCCTGGCCATTGAGCTAAAAGTATATTAAAAATAAGCTAATGTGTGGGTGTGTCTTTCATCTGCAGAATCAAGGGAACCTGGGCACTCCTCCTCCTCCTCCTCCTCCTCCTCCTCCTCCTCCTCCTCCTCCTCCTCCTCCTNCTCCTCCTTCTTCCCCTTCCCCTTCCTTTCCTCGTCTTCCTCCTCGTCTTCCTCCTCCTCTTCTTCCTTCTTCCCCTTCTCCTCTTCTCTTGGTTTTTCATGACAGGGTTTCTCTATGTAATCCTGGCTGTCCTAGAACTCACTCTGTAGGCCAGGCTGGCCTCAAACTCAGAGATCTGCCTGCCTCTGCAGGCTGGGATTAAAGGTGTACACCACCACTATCTGGCTAGGGAGTTTCTTCTTGTTGCCCACATTCCATTTCTGTTTTCAGGATCTCATGTAGCACAGGCTAGTCTCTAACTAGCATCTGAACTTCTGGTCCTTTTGCCTCTACCTCCTGAGTACTGGATTGCAGGTGAGAGTCAGTATGCTTGGTTTTATGCAGTGCTGGAGTTCAGACCAAACTCTACTGCCAACTGAGCTACTAGTACATCCTTAGCCCCAAGAAGGGCAAAGATTTTTGTCAGCTTTGTTTCCTGATGTGGGAAATCTGCAATTGGGATCAATATAAATTTATTAAACAGATGAGGGAATGGAGAATGTATGACAGTTTGGAACTCTTCATTCTTTTTTTTTTCCTTGTTCGCTCCACTCGACCCCACTCGCTCCGGCCGGCTCTGCTCACTCCAGGCCCCGCTCGCTCCAGCCGTCCCTGCTCGCTCCAGCCGTCCCCGCTGGCTCCAGCTGTCCCTGTTTGGCTCTGCTTGCTCCGGACAGCCCCGCTCACTCCGGACAGCCCCGCTTGCTCCGGTTGGTCTCTTCCGTCCAAGGCTTCATTTCTTATTATTCTTCATAAGTACGCTGTAGCTGATTTCAGACGCACCAGAGGAGGGCGTCAGATCTCATTACGGGTGGTTGTAAGCCAACATGTGGTTGCTGGGATTTGAACTCATCACCTTCGGAAGAGCAGTTGGGTTCTCTTACCCGCTGAGCCATCTCACCAGCCCGGAACTCTTCATTCTTAAAATGACTTTGACCCCAGTGTCTAGTACGGCAGTTTGGTGGCTATTTGAATGGCCATTTGGTGGCTCTGGGCATTTGTCTCCAGATTTTCCTGGTGACATAGTTCTTTCCACCATCAATACCTGTGATGGAGGAGCCTGCCTTGTAAGATGCAGGAGTCTGGGGCTACATGGGGGGAGGGCCTGCAGTGCAGGGATTAGATATCTTTAGCGGTTGAGCCAGGTGAGAGGGGCTAGCCCAAGAGAGGTGAGCATGTATACAGACCTTCCCTAGCTGTGCCCTGGGGAGCTCTCAGGCCAACACAGTCGCCTTGGGCAGGGGTGGGGACCTCAATACTATTATAGCATAGTTGCAAGTCAAGCTAGGATGCATTCTGCCAGAGCTGGCATGGGAAGTGGGAGCAGACTGGGAGCTCCCCATCCCCAGTTCAGGTGCCATCTCCCAGGAAGAGAGGTCTGTGCAAGTCACTTAACTGTCAGTGATGTGGTTGAGGCTCTGTGGCTTAGGTTGTGTCATAAGATGGGTCCAACCCCAGAACGCCCAAAAGAAAACAAAACGAAACAGAACTGTCAGCAAGCAACGGTGTCTTCAAAGGTGAAGTGGGATTAATAATGTTTACTTCGTTTGGGGAAAGTGATGTAGGCTGACCAGTGTGGCTGACTTGGTAGGGGTGCCACATACCTGCAGTCTCAGCACTTAGAAGACTTTAGGACAGTGTAGGGCACATAGATAGTTCGAGGCTAGTCTGTGTTATATGGAAGCCTAACTCATGTTCTCACCCTGTGCAAGTGCAATATAAAAGTTAGCGTTTATTAGCTCTCTGGGGTCGGGCTTCTGCCAGGTGGGACAGTTGCAGTTTCTGTGTCTACCAGCAGGTGGCAGCCTAACCCCAAAAGAGCACTTCTTGATCAATTCCTTTTTCTTGGGCGAGGGGAAGATTGGGAGGACGGATCAGGTCGGTGACATTCCTACTTTCCCTGATGCATCAAGACTTGGGGAGAAGTGCAGACGGAAGAAGTGTCCGCGGTCACTATGAGACAGTAGAGTCTCCATTTCCATCCCTATTTGCGAAAGAGCATGGTCTTTGGGAACATGCTGGACGAAGTTGAGAAAATACTCAGGTTGGACTTGATAAAGGACTTCCTGAAGGAGTGCGGATCTGGACTCCACGCTGGAGGTCTGGCGTGGCCGAGGCCTAGTGATGTCTCCTATGACTGTATCTGCTCTCCTAGTGAGAGAATGCCCGGCTGCCCTTCCGCGTGGACCCTCAGTAAATGCTGGCCGGGTGACGTGATACAGTGTAATTCAAGGTGCTACCAGCAGAGGGCGCCTGGAAGCCATCCACTCCTTGCCCGCTCCCTCCAGCTCCCACTTGCTCTCCTGGGAACCTGCAGTCTGGACCAAGCCAGCCTGGGCAAGATCCAACTTGTCAGGTGTCCCTCTGCTTTTGAGAAAACTTGTTCTAATCTCTTCTTGGGAGCACTGGGGGTGGGGTGGGGTGGGGGGAGGGGAAGTTCAGTCTCAAGCCGGAAGCTGCCTGGCTCAGCTGCCTGGCTCTTTCCCTGAAATCAGGAGTGAATGGCACCTGCTGGTCGCTGTAGTCCCAGCAGCTCTGGGACCCGGTAGGCTAGATGGGGTGCTCCTTGAACCCTTTATTACTCAGGCCTGGATGGTCCCTAAGAAACAGGGGGCTCCCAGCCTAACCCACCATCTCCAGGGCCTGCATTCTCCTGGACAAGCTCCCAGAGGCCCACAAAGGCCCTCAGATGGAATTCTGGGCCATGCACCGCTGTGCCCTGGGCCCGAGGCCTGCTGGCTCTAGGCACTACAAGTCCCTGGCCCTCCCCTGTAGGCCTTTGTCCACTGTCCTGGCTCCTGGCTGGCAGCACATTTGCCAAGGGATGGGAGGGGCAAACCTGGGTCCTTTGCAGCCTCCCTTCCCCGATGCTCCATTTTGCTTTCCCACCTCTCACTTGCTGGTCCTCCCAGACAGGGGCTGTCCCGTGGGAAGGGTCTTTCTTCTCCCCCACACAGGTTTTAGGTAGTTTTCCTATTTCCAGACAACACAATGAGGTTCTAAGGTCACCCCTCAGTCTCTGTTTCTCCCTGGCTAGGCCCTGACATGAGACTTCCCTCTCTGGCCGTGAGGAGTCCCTGGCCTATGTATGCAGGGACCGGTCCTTGGCCCTGTATTCATTCTTTGGTTCAGCACTGTTTAGTTCCTATTGTATGCTTTTTTGGCTCATGGTGAGTCTGGGGACTCAGAAAAGAGAGACAGGACCTAACCAAGGAGCAGCTGTCCAAACAATATGGAGGCACAAGCTGTGATTGGGAAGCCACTGGAGCCTGGACACGTGCCTCCCAGGTTTGGGGAAGTCTCCTGAGAGGCCTTCCCTACAGTTAATGAAGTAGCTCCCCCATCCAAAGGTCAAGGCTCATCACACCTGTCTTTTGTTTTTTTTTGTTTGTTTGTTTGAAGGCCCCTTTAAATATTTACAGCTTCATGTTTTGGTTTTTCGAGACAGGGTTTCTCTGTATAGTCCTGGCTGTCCTGGAACTCACTCTGTAGACCAGGCTGGCTTCGAACTCAGAAATCCACCTGCCTCTGCCTCCTGAGTGCTGGGATTAAAGGCGTGCGCCACCACGCCCGGCTCTACAGCTTCATTCTTTATCAGCTGATGGGTTCATCATCCAAGTGCCTGTGGTGTCAGGTGCCAGCCCAGCTCTCAGGATATAGAAGTGAGAGAACACAATTCAAACTCTCAGGGAGCCTATGGTCTTGGAGGTGGTGTTGGGAGAGACAGGCGACCAGGAGTGGGTAAGTGACTGGAGTATGAGCTCATGTATTGTAGATGGGAAAGACGACAGGGGATGGGAGGTAGAGGTGACAGATGGGGGTGGCCAGCTGGAAGGAGAGCTGAGGGGCTGTGCAGGTGTCTGGGGGGAGGAACGTTTTAGAAAGGAGACACATCACAGACAAAGGCCCTGAGGTCAGATGTGCCTGACACAAGAGAGGATGCATGAGGATCCTAATGTTGCTGGGGAAGAAGAGGTCAGGGAGGGGCTGGGATAGAGATGGTGGAGGACTCTGGCGGCCATGGGAAGATAGAGTTCTGGTGGCACCAAGCCAGAGAGACAATGGATGGACTTGAGCAAGAGAGTGTGAGGCCTGTTCATTTCATAGCTCCCCTGTCGCTGCTGTGCTTAAATGCTGGCGATGTGGGGCAGAACCAGTTATGAGGCCACCGTCCGGGAAGAGAGGGTGGCTGGGCTAGTGTGGTGGCAGTGGGACTGACCAGAAGTGGCCAACTCGGGACACAGGTGGACGTCACAGACTTTATCTGGGGATTGGTTGTAGTGGAGAGGAAGGCAGGGATGACCTCCTGAGTTTGCCTGGATGGGTAAAAGCAGGAGGAGGAAGGCTGGGGACTCCACTGGGCTGACCTAAGGCAGGAACCTCAGCCAGTAGTGGTATCTAACCAGCAGACTCAAGCTCCTGCCAGCCCTCCCCCAAGGCTGTGAGCCCAAATCCCATCCTTTCCTTCCCCAAGCTGCCCTGGTCAGGTATTTGATCACCGCAAGGAGACAGTAACTCAGAGTGCTCTTCAAGAGAGAGGAGTTGGAGGGACAGCTTTCATGGTGCTCCGTGTCCTCTGGAGAGGGGTGGGGACAGTGGCTGGAGAGCTGGCAGGAACTGGGGATGGGGGGTGGAGTGAAAGGAGACTGGCCTGGCAGGGAGCAAGCCCTGGAAGCAAGGTGAGTTCATGAGGCTGGGGACTGTCCAAAGAGGAGGCTGGACAGGCCAACTGGAGTGTTTATCGACACAGGGCAGGAGAAGGCTGAGCCCCAGGAAGGTGCTCCCAGTACCACTTACAGAGCACTCTGGGATTGCCTGGAGAATCCTCGGGAGCACAGCCTTCCCTACTCAGGCCTCATTCTTCCTCTGGAAGAGGGAAGAGAGGTTGTTGCAAGGCCTCCCCTGACTCCTGAGACACCTTATCCTCAGGTAAGGTCGGTGGAGAGGAAGAGGGGTCCAAACTGCTGCCTCTCATTTTGTGCTGGAGGGTGGGGGAGCTTGGTACATTGGGCTGTTGTGTAGGGCACTGTCCTGTCACCCCTCAAAGGACAGAAGTAGCAGACTCGGGGTAGATGCTAGCTAGCTATGCCTGTATTAGATAGCATGTGCCCCTCCCTCTGGGCCATTCTCCCCTGCTTGCTCTGTGTATAGGAGCTGTGGATACTTGTCAGCAAGGCAAACCTCATCTCACAGGTCTCAGACCATGGGAGACAAAAGACCTTCTATGAAGGCCCCATGCATGCTGCGGTCTGAGCTACACCTCCAGTCCCAGGAAGCCATCCTTACCAGTGGATTAGCCATGGCCCATTGAGGGCACACAAGCACATAGTTCTTCAGTTCCTTCTGTCCCCACCCAGCCCCACGAGTCAAGGTCTGTTAGCATCTGCATGAGACAGATAAAGCCAGAGCCTAGAAAGGTGGTCCAGCTGAGACCCGGCATCGTAAACTGTAAGGAATGGCTGAAGCCTCTGCCTTCTCCTGAGCCCCAGCCATGGGCACCCTCCTCACCTACAGGACAGTCATGGCGTCTTCTTCACTGCTCCTCAGGAAGGTCTGAGGTTCCTGCATGCAGAGGGCAGTGTCTGTGGGCTGGAGGTTGGTGAAAGACTGTCTCAACTGCCCACCTAGCTCCTGAAACCTGCTGAAAATGAGGTCTGCTCTTGGAGCACTGGGGTCATTTTGTGTCAAATAAGACACACATGAAGCATTAGAGGTGACAGTGACAGTCTGTAGTAGAAGTGTCATGGTGGCTGATGAAACCTCAGGTCCTGCATGATGAGAGGAGACCAATCAGATCTTAGGAGGACACCGGAGTGAGTCAGGCATTTCTCAAGGGTTAGCAAATCCTCTCTTTGTCCCTGTAAGAATCTAAGTGTGTGTGTGTGTGTGTGTGTGTGTGTGTGTGTGTGTGTGTAGGAGTGGAGAGGGGAAGGGAGAAAGTGAGGAGGAGAGGAGGAGAGGGGGAGGGAGAGAGAGAGGAGGGAGAGTCAGACAGACAGACCAAGAGACACATATATACATACATACATACATACATACATACATACATACATACATACTTACATATATACATACATACATAGAAACCAGGGGTGACTTCATGGTAGAGGTGGCATTTAAAAACAGATTTGAGAGTTAACAGAGCTCCCAACCACAGCAGGCACAGGGTAGAACACTTGCAGAAACAAGAAGGGTTTTGGTTTGGAACCTAGAAGCTGAGGCAGAGGGAGGGAGGTGCACAGTGGTTCTGTGGTAGCACCTGCTCTTCAGCTTTCTCATTGGGCTTTCTAGCCCTTCCCTCCTTCTCTCATCCCGGTGTCCTCAGACTCCAGGGTCTGGAACCCTGTAGTGTCTCTCTGAGAAGTAGGATCTCTATAGATTTACAGCCAAGAAGTCCTTAGTGTGTAGTCCAGGTAGAGTATGTCAAACTTCTTCCAGGAAGCTGAAGTGGGAGGGGAGTGGGGCTGAGGGGCAACGTGAGGGGGAGGGGGCGTGGAGAGGGAATCTTGGCGGCCTGCAAGGTCATGGTTAGCTAGAGGAGGGGGCGGTTAGCTAGAGGAGGGGGCAAAGGCAGGTGCTTGGAGAGTTGTTTTCTGTATCCCAGTCTGTCCCTACCGTTAAGTGCCTAGGGTGGCCGGATCCTCGCCATCTGCAGCAGGGCCTCTCTTTTGTCTCCTCTCTTTTACCCCTTCCAGCTCTGTCCTCAACTCCCCTTGTCACTCCAAGTCTGTCTGTATCTCTGGGTGCCTGACTTCCTCTGTGACTCTGTACTTTGCCCTCAAAACTCCAGGGTGAGATTTCCTAGGATGGGAATGGGGATTCTGGGGTGGGGGTAAGCCCCGTCCCTCCTTCACCTGGAGAATGGCCTGGTCCGTCGGGGACTGGGAGAGTTTGGAGGTTGGGCTCTCCCGAGAGACAGTGATTGTGTCTGCCAGGGTTCGAGGACAGAGGCAGGGCCGGGCTAGGAGGGGGGCGGAACCTCGTGGAACTCCCCTCCCCCACTTTCTTAAAGGATCCAGCTCATGCTGGAGTCGGTGGCCGTGTTCTGGTGGGTGGGCGCCCCGCACAAGGTCGGTCGCTTGTGGCCAGACGCCGCGGGTGGGCCCTCCTGGTGGCCACTGTCCTCTCCAGGCTGCGCGCGCGCCGGCAGCCTCTCCCCCGCCCCCCTCCCGCCCTTCTCGTCCTTCCCGCTCCTCCCTCCCTCCTTCGCTGCTCTGTTCCCTCCTCCTGCAGTCCGTCCCCTCCTTCTCTGCCCAGCCTCTCCACAGCCGAGGCTCCAACACCTGAGGGGACAGAAGCGAACGCGGGGAGCTCCAACAGGCGGCGGCACAGGACCGCGGGTCCAGGACTGGCCTCCGCATGGCCCCACCGTGAGAAGGGACCCAGCGGCTGGGACAGGAGCGGTGAGTAGGGCCGCCGGCCAACTGTGTCCCCCAAGGCCTGCATGCTTACGGACCCCGCCCCTCTTCTCAGGAGGCCAGCTAGACACTGGGAGGGGGTTCAGGGTTGGGAGAGGAACACAGGCTGGGTGGCGGGAGCCGCCCTCCGCCCTTTTTACCCGCTAGGGTCTGCTAACAAAGCTACATTTCGAGATCAATTCCGTGGTGGCTGGAGCATCCAAAGGATGCGGTTGTCATGGAGATGGGGCAGAGAGAGGAAGCCCAAGATGGTCAGGACTGGGCCAGGGAGTGGGGGCGCCGCCAAGAGCCCTACACCAGCCTGAAGGGAGGACGGGGCTGCCGGCCCAATTGTCTCCTGGGCTCTGCCTCCTGGACCCCTCCCCCCTTTGTATAACCAGTGTCAGTATGTATGGGGTACTAGTTTGGTGGTCTGTGGTTGGGGTGTTGTGTGCTGGGGCCTGCCAGAGCTACCTCCACAACGGAACATCTTTGAGGATTTATTTCTCTTTCCAGTTTCCCAACTTTGACAGGCAGGCCTGGCCGAGGCCTCTCTCTGTCTCTGCAAGAGCAGGGGTTCGAATGGGGGCGTGGCAGGCAGTAGGCAAGGCCAGGCCTCACAGCAGCAGCCTTGATTGGAGGGGTCCTTGGAACCGGGTGCTGGGCTGGGTGGGGCAGGGAATCCAGATATGGGGACCACCCTATCCAGCTGGCTCTTTCTTAGACTCTTGTCCCCGGAGGACCTGGGACTCTCTGAAATAAGATCCAGGGCATTGTTTCTACACAAGACCTTGGGCCCACTGCCCGATGCCCACCCCTTTGTCTTAGGTTCATCTTGCTGGGCCCAGACAGAGATCTGGGGGCAGATACAATTCTTATGGTGCAAGAGGGCACAAGAGTCCTGGCAGCTCAGGACAAGTCTGGCTGAGGTGACTGAGACTAGGCTGCTGTGGGTTGGCAGGTGTAGGAGAGTGGGCCTGGGGTAATATTTTCCTAGGTCTCCTCCAGAGTCAGAACATAGCTGCTTTATGAATAACACTCATCTTGAAGGATAGTAGGCAAGGAGCATGGGGATAACCTCCAAGCCCTCCCCCATTCCCAGACAGATGCCTCCCTCCCAAGGAAGCTGGAAGTTCTGTGGCCCAGGATCTGTGAATCAAGACAATGAGCCAGCCATTCTTCTTGTCTGTTCAGGGATCTGGAGGAAAGAATTGTTCCCTCCAAGCCCTTTCTCCTGCTGCATGGTGCCAGGCAGTGGGTTTTGAGTGGGGCTCCTACAGTATTTGGTCCTGGTGGAAACAGGAGGCCTACAGGCATGGCCAGAGAGCCCTCAGAAGGTTCCCATGCACTGGGGTGAGAAGGCTGAGGGATGACAGAGTTCCTAGAAGGCCTCTTCCACGGGTGTCTCCTGCAGGACTGAGGTCTCAGTGCCCAGGCGATTTATACCTGGACCTCTGAAGTGCCCTATGCCAGCCTAAGAGGTCTCCTTCCTGTGTGTGGGCTTGCCTTGTTTGCTCATTACCAGGGAGAGGACGCACATCCTAAGAAGATCTAGGGTCATTTCTCAAGGGAGAGAGAAAAGCCAGCTGGAATGGTTTTCTACTCTCCCCAAGACTGAGAGACAGGACCTGGGGATGCCACAGTGGCTTGCTTCCATTGATGGAGCACAGCTTCTGTGTGGGGTACCCCAACACCTCTGAGCTTTGGGAGGGAGACACCACAATTGCCCCCATTTCAATGGCGAGGCCCCGGCCCAGGGAACAATTGTCTGCTCCAAGTCCCTTGTGGAGGTAGGTAGAACATACATCCAGGTGGAACTTTATAAAGCTCAGACCTGTGTCCCCAGCTGTATGCACCCAGCCACCTCCTGTTCTCTTCTGCAACTCCAGCTTAGGACAGAGGTGGGCCTGAACACCTGCCTATCTGCGCAGGAGTGACCTTGGAGGATACTCAAGTGTTACACTGGGGTTTCCTGGGGAGGTAAGGTAAAGGCATTTTCCTTCTGGACAGCCTGCAGAGACCGAAGCCGTCTCTCAGCAGACAACGCTCTAGACCTCCTCTGCCAGATGGTCTTTTCCAGGAAAATCTGTTTTGAGAAGCATCTTGTGTCTGGGGTTCCATATTTAGCCTGGCTCCTTATACGGGAGGATATACTCAGACTGTCACCCCTCAAGGGATGTTTGGGGGTGGAGTGGGTCTAGGGCTACACCTGGCTCCTTGCCACAGTTTAGCCAAGATGGGGAGGTTCTGCCCTGGCTGCGATATGCTCTGCCGGTCTCTTTGGGGTCTGGCTATGTCCCGAGAGCCCTGTTCTTCATTGAGCTTGGCTCACAGTGGAGTCATGTCCACTGTGGGTGGCGAGTCCTCGTGAGCTGTGCCTGAATGTTTGGGTGACTGGAATCCAGGCCACGGCAAGGCCATGGTACAGCTCGTTTTAAGAGTGCGGGCTGCTACAAGCATCCTCTTCCTTGCCTTCTGCTCAGGAACCAGATCGCAGAGATGCTCTTTGGGGCTTTTCCTACATCACTTTCCTTCTGCCTCATTCCATCTGGTCCACCCACAGCCCGTTCACCCAGAGACCCAGATTTGCCAGGGCTAACATCTAGACACGTTTGCTCCTCCCCTTCGCTCCCTCTTTTTACAAAGCTGCAGGCTTTGTAACACATCACCTCAAACCATATCACCACATATTCCCCGAGTCAAGGGTATTTTTTCCCCCTGCAACTGTTGTCACACCTGAGGAATTTAGCGATGATTCAGTTTGGTCTTATATATTTAGCCTGCATCCACGTTTTTCCTAGTGGTTCTAGTAACAACTTTTGTAAGTATTTGTTATGGATATTCGGTTTGGTTTGGTTTTGAGATAGGGTCTCTTTCTATAGCCCTGGCTGTTCTGGATCTTGCTATGTAGAGCAGGGTGGCTTTGAACTCACAGAGATTGGTCTGCATATGCCACACCTGATTACAAATCTGTTTTTTTTTATTAAAAAATCAAGGAACATACACTATATTTAGTTATTATGTAGTACATTTAGTTATATTTTAGTACTGGATTAATCTCATTTTCTTTCCCTTCCATTTTAAGACAGGGTCTTATGCAGCCCCGGTTGACCTCAAACTTGTGTAGCACTGAGGATGACCTTGAACTCCTGATCTTCTCCTCTCTCTCTCTCTCTCTCTGTCTCTCTCTCCCCTCCCCCAGACAGGGTTCTCTGTGGAGCAGCTGTGGCTGTGGCTGTCCAGGAACTCAGTTTGTAGACCAGGCCACAGGCCAGATTGCTCGAATGTACAGAGATCTACCTGCCTCTGCCTCCTGGGTGCCTGCTCTTTGATTCCACATTCTAAGTATTGGGATTGCAAGCATGCTCCACCACGCTCAGCTAAATAACCTGACTTTTTTTGTTTGTTTTTTGTTTTTGTTTTTGCTTTTGTTTTTCGAGACAGGGTTTCTCTGTTTAGCCCTGGCTGTCCTGGAGCTCACTTTGTAGACCAGGCTGGCCTCGAACTCAGAAATCCGCCTGCCTCTGCCTCCCGAGTGCTGGGATTAAAGGCGTGCGCCACCACGCCCGGCATAACCTGACTTTTAAAAAAAGGTTTTTCTTCTTCTTATACTGTTTTATGACTTTATCAATTTTGGAGTTGTGCAGAATCTCTCGTGTTCTAGAATCATCTTCTCGCTCGCTCCTGATCAGACTCAGGCTAACACATTTGGGACAGGTCCCATAGGTGGTACCTGTCCAGTGTCACATGGGAGGGCACACCGTAAATAGGTAGTGTCGTGTGAGGCCACTTGGCTGAGGGTCCATTCGCTTCAATTCTTCACTTGCTCTTGCTACATCCAGAACTTCGTCGAATTGGGCATTCCTGCAGCATCAAAGACTATCAGAGAAGATCAAACTTGTATCAGACTAGAAGCTGGAGCGAGGACAAGCAACAGAGATGACTGCTCTCAGCATTTACTGCCTCGGGTGGAGGCAGACGCTGCTGTTGTGGGGAGAAGGGAGGCCTGAGAAAGAAATGAGGGGTATGAGTGTGGCAAGAAAATGGAGCAAGAAGGAGAGAGAGAGAGAGAGAGAGAGAGAGAGAGAGAGAGAGAGAGAGCCAGAACACACCTCTTTCCCAAGGGTATGGGGGTTCCCTGAGAGATCTTACAGAGGTGAGTGATGTGGTTGTTCACTAGAAGATTGTCTGAGGAGGACCAGGATCTGCTGGGCAGTGCGTTGGATGGATGTTCATTTAGGAGGCTGTGATATGCTTCAGCACAAGACACGTGGACACTGTAGTGTGCCTGGCGCCGTGCTTCTCATGGGTTGTGTGTTGGCCTGAAGCTGCAGGGGTCTGGGGAAAGGGATGTACTAAGAGCCTGGACAGATGGACAGCCTCGGTGTCCAGCTAGAAGCAGAGGATGAACAGGGAGCCGTTGCCTGTGGCTTGGGAAGGGTGTTGGTGGAGAGTGGACACCCAGCAGAGATTGACTGAGGTCTGAGGGATCTTTGGGCTGTCGACTGTGGATGAGAGGACACTGCTTCTCACGCACTGCCCCTTTCTGAAGCTTCTTTTGTGATGAGGGAAACCTGGAGCAGGACTGGGTGGTGAGCTTCCAGGCAGCAGTTGGAGTACTGAACAGGTGAGGGGCCAGCTTGTAGGCAGTTGCCCCTGCAAGAGTCAGGAGGTCCCTCTTGCTCCCAGAATCCAATTCTTCCCCTATTCCACTTAATCAGACTCCATTAAAGTGCTTCCTGGTGAGACCAAGTGCTTGGTTTCCTCTAGTGCAAGGGAAACCACAGTCTGACCCTACAGCTCACGGTAACTCCGACCCACACATTCAGATGGGCCTGTCCCACACTCATGCCGTGGCCCAGAACCACTGCCTCCTCTTCTGCTTGGCACGTCTTCTTCGGCCTTTGCCCAGGGTCTTAGTTTGGGTTTCTATTGCTGTGATGAAACACCATGAGCAAAAAGCAAGTTGGAGAGCAAAGGGTTTATTTGGCTTACACTTCCTATATTGCTGTTTATCATTGAAGGAAATCAGGACAGAAATGCAAGCAGGGCTGGAACCTGGAGGCTGATGCAGATACCACAGAGGAGTGCTGCTTACTGGCTTTCTCCTTATGGCTTGCTCAGCCTGCTTTCTTAATAGAACACAGGACCATAAGCCCAGGGATGGCACCACCCACAATGTGCTGGGCCCTCCCCCATTAATCATTAATTAAGAAAATGCCTTACAGCTGGATTTTAAGAGAGCGTTTTCTCAATTGAGGCTTCCTCCTCTCTGATGACTCTAGCTTATGTCAAGTTGACACACACACACACACACACACACACACACACACACTAAATCCATTTGGGCCCTGCTTGCCCACATCCTTTTCAGCTGAAATCCCTTGGGAAAACAGAAGTCTCAGTTTCCTCAGTGCATGGACCAAGCTTACCCATCCTCCTGTTCTGCACTTCTGCCCGGCCTTCCTCCTGCCAGGGTGGGCCAGGGCCAGGTGATCCAGTTCAGCAGGTCTCCTCCAGGCCCCTGCACCATAGTTCCTCCGTTTGTTAGGTCACTTCATCAGGGACTGCCTTGCTGTTGCCTCTCCTGGAAAGGCTGTTCTTGTGCTGTCTCCAGCCAGAGCCTCTGGGTCACTCCTCTTTCCAGCAAAGGCTATCCAGGCTCCACACCCTCTCCTCACACCGTCTCTGGCTTTAGTCAGTAGGTCGTGAGCTCCCCTTTGCGCTCCCTGATTGCCTTTCTCAAGGTCACCAGTGACCTCCATATTGGTACAGCAGAGACTGCTTCTCATCCTTGCCTGCCACACCCCCCACTCTCTCTCCTTCCTTGGGATTCTTGCTTGGCGTCTAGGTCACGCATTCTCCTGTTCACTTCCTATTTTGTATGTTGCTCGTTGACTTTGGACGCTGGCTCTCTTCTTCTCCCTTCAAATGTGAGCCCTCCAGGACTCAGCTCCTGCACAGCCACCTGGCTAAGACTTTACACTGATGTTGCCTAGTACTGCAGATTTAAGTGCCACCTGTGCCTTGCCGGCCCCACGTGCACGGTGTTCTGGTGGACCCAGCCTCACCTTCCCCTGCAAGCTTCAGGTTCTTGCCCCACGCTTCAGTTTTCATGCCTTCTGGATGCCTCTACTTCAACATGAAGCACCCATCTTGCTCCCAGACCTGACCCACCAACCCCTCCCCTTCAGGGATGGCGTTTCCATCCTTCTGGCTGCTCAGGGTCTTGACTCCCTTGCTTTTATCCCACTGAGGCACAAGGATTTACCAAGTCAAGGTGTCCTCTCTGTGGGTCAGGGAGGCTAGAAGAGATATGAGTCCTTGGTTAGCCACGGATAACTTCTTTCTGCGGCATTGTGCTGTTTTCTATCTGCAGGTCACAGTCCTTTATCTGATCCAAACTGAACAGAGCAAGGAAGTGGAAGGAGGGTGGAGGGCTGGCAGGGAAGGCTCAAGAGGCATTAGATAGTGAGTGTCTTGGGAAGGTGGGAAAGCCACACGGAAGGAGATTGGAAGGAGAGATGTTCCCTTGGTGCCACTGAGGAACATGAGTGAGTCTGGAGTGAGTAGAAAGGTTCACCTTCTTGGCTATCGAAGGAGACCAAGGGAGAAGCCCAGACATTATGCTCCCACAATGGTCAGGCTTCCTCTATGTATCCCGAAGCACAGAGCTGGACCTGCACCCAGTCAGTCCCCTGTAACTTCCAGGGTCTGACACAGCACGCACCCTATGGGTCAGGGGTGGCATCTAGAAGCAGGGTGAGTCCCAGGTAACCTTCTGAAGTTGGAGGGAGGTGGAGCAATGGTCAGGGGTTCATGGACTGCCAGAACCTGGACAGCCCAGTTCTTTGTGATTCTAGATAGTGACAGTCTTACCCTATAGGGAGGTCAGCTGGAGGTCAAGTTCCTTGTTCTATGTGATTTGGGATTTGAAGGCAGACACTGTGGATTTCATTACTGTTAAGGCTTCTCCAAGGAAGCATGCAGATATATGCAAATGGTAAGCAAATGAGGGTGCCAGTTGTCTTGGGGCAGTGGGAGAGAAGAAAGCTAAAGGTCATTTCAAGGAATGACCTTTGTGGAGTGGTTCTGAAAGTCCCAGTAGGCACATGCAGATGGATGCAAATGGGAGCTCATCCCTCGGGTTATGAAGAGGCCTCCTGGATGCACATAGCCCACAGGAGGCTGGCCTCTTAGCAGACAGAACAGCCAGGCTTGTTAACAGCATCAAGCCATCAGTACCTAAAAGGGACAGGCACACAGGATTCAGATTTTTGGCTCTTACTTAACACTGTCTCATGTGTCTTGAGATGGAGGTAGTTAGGAGCCTGGTGGGAGTGTTTGTGTGACTTAAATGTGGGCCTAAGGGTAGGGGTTCCATCTCTGTTTGACCCACTGGTCCCACAGGAGCTGGTCTCTGTCTCCTCCCTTACACTGGACCTCTGAAGCCCCTGTCTTGGAACCTGCTCTGACAGTTGCCAAGGACAACGGTCTCCAAGGCTAAATGGACTGTATGCTATGTGCTGTTCTTCGGATCACCTCTCTCAGGGCACGAGCCGTCAGCTAGTTCTCCTGTAGATCTGGGAAGGTTCTGGAAGGAAGTAAACAAGATGTTTTCCTGGATACAGTGCACACTCCATTTCCTTTAGTTACCCTGTGAAGTAGGTGCTGTGAAAGTCTCATTTTGTGGATGGTCCTGAGGCTTAGGAAAGTGAACGACCTTCCTGAGGTCACACAGCTGGTGGGGAGTGGGGATGTTTTCCAGGTTCCTGGGTAGTTGTGCTCCCCATATTGCCCTGGGTTCCTCCTGCTTTGGGGGTGGGGTGGGGTATTAATATACTTAACCAATCTGGAGCCTGTCCTTCGGGTCTTGTGGAGAATGAGATGTGTGGTCTTGAGACACCACCAGCAAGAAGTCCCCTCACAGGTGCCAACTGCCCATGCTGTCAGGAGCATCATAGAGTCCTGTGGAGCTCTGGAAGTGCTCGGATCTGGGCCAGTGAAGGGGGAGGGTATAGCTGACCAGGGCCCGTTCCCAGCATTTGCTACATGCCAGCCAGCCTTTCACACTGATTGTCGTGTTTGCCATGTGTGTGTGCCACGTGTGCGTGAACCCAGCCATGTGCTAACAATGATATGATCTAGAGAGCTCATTAGTGCAGGAGGATTTGTGGGGAGAAGGGCAGTGGGGTCACTGGGAGGCAGGTGGGTCCCAGGGACAGATAACAGGTGTATAAGCATTGCTAGAGAATCCTAGTGGAGCTCTGTGGGCAGGTGTCTGAATTGGAAAGTCCTTGGAGACTGGATAGGTTGGGGCCCAAGCTGGCTTAGACCCAGCATTTCCAGGGCCCCACGGAATCGACGCTGCCCCTTACAGCATGGGTAGTAGGTGACTTCTAGGGGAACCTGTGGGTGGTCTGTGTGTGGGCTTTAGTGGCCTGTGAGCCTCCCAAACAACATGTGAATGTTTTGCATATATGAGAATCCATCTGGGGTGGGCTCGCAACCTCCATCAGGTGTTGAGCAAGGCCCTCGGCTGGGGATGCTCTGAATGTGATGCAGGTGGGGAGGTGAGGCTCCCCAGAACACTGGAGGCAAACACGGAGTGTGGCAGCTCCCAGCTCTGACCCCTGGGACAGCTATGGCCTCAACGCCTCTACACCAACCTTCTCAGAGCTTTCTGCATTCCTGCTCTGGGTTCAATAGCCCGGAGGCTTAGATTCTGCCTGCCCTGGGCAGTTCTTGGCACCCATCCTGGTTCTGCCCAATGCATATACACCCTCCATCAAGCCCTCTGCTGCCACTGTGAAACTATGGTTAGTGAAGATGCCTGTCTTCTCCATTATCAACCCAGTCTGAAGTTCTGGGTTGTCGCTCTTCCCATCCACAGATTCTCCATAGGTGGAAGGATTTCTACTGTGGGTGTCTAGCAATGTAGGCCCGTCTGTCCTTAACGTTGCCCTTAGGTTTGAAGGCTTCTCACTCCCCCGTGACATCAGAGGAACTGTCTTCTTACCTCTGTGTGGTCATGTGGTCCTGAGTGTGTGTGCACATGTGTATGAGCCCACACATGTCTGCTATGCACAGTAAACACACAGGTTCTCACAGTAAGCCAGCCTGGAGCCTGCCTGCAGGAAACACCCCTGGCCCTGGCCTGGTGTTCCCACAGCCCCTGTCTTCTACCCCAGCATGGAAAGGGTCATCGATTTGTCCATCCCTGCAGCAGCTTTGCTCCGAGCATGTTCCTCAATATTGCCTAGCCTCTGCCAAAAATAGGGACGGCAACAATCCAAACTACTCAGCCAACAGATATTTATAAAGCATTCCTATATGCTGGGCATAGCACAGGCTCTGGACAGTTGTGTCCACGATAGGTCCCTGCCCTCACTGGAGTCACATCCTAGTGTCAGGGAGTGTGGTCAGGAAATAAACAGGGGCGTGGGGAAGCTTCAGAATGGCTGTCAGTGAAATGCTTGATGGTCGAGGCTGAGGACTCCACTTGGATCCCCCGAACTGACGTAAAAAGCTGAGAGCAATGCTATGTCCCTGCAGCTCCTGAGCTGGGAAGGTTCCGTGAGAGACTCCCCCCTCGAAAAATACGATGGAGAGGGATTGAGAAGACATTCCGTGTTGACCTCGGATCTCCATGCATGCATGCACATAAACCACACATATGTGCACACATACAAGGAAAGCTCACACAGGTACTCCAACATTAATTAATTAAAACAGAAGTGTTTCCATTTTCCTTGGCGCTTTAAAAGCACCAAGCCAAGGGGGGTGTGTGTGGCCAGAGGCAGGGCCTCTCTCTGCTGAGGATGGAGAGGCTGCTTCGGGGTTCAGCCTTGAATGGGAGAAAAGAGGATCACAGAATGGTCCAGGGAAGCAGTATTCTAGGCCAAGGGTACAGCTGGTGCAAAGGCCCTGAGGTGGGAATGAGCTTGGGGAGCAGAAAGAGGCCAGTGTGGCTGGGAGGAAAGAGCAGACCGAGCTCAGGCGGGGCCTTTTTAGGCCATGCTGGGGAGACTGAGTTCCCATTTGAGGGAGATGGGAATTGCTGGAGGACTAGGAAGGAGGGAGACCTGACGTGGTTGTCCCTGCAGTGCCCGCTGGGAAGTGCGGAAGGGGGGCAGGGTTATCTGAGGAACAGTTGGCACCCAGAAAGTGTGTGGTTCACCAGTCACCTCTGGCCTAGGGATTTCCGCTGTCATTGTGCCCATCTCAGCTGGTACCGAAGGGAGGCCGCTGAGAGCCCAAGGACATCCCAAGGGCTGTGGGTAGTGAGAGGCTCCTGGAAAGGGGCTTGGATCAGGCTGAGGCCGGCCACAGGGGATCGTGAGTGCTGCCAGCCTGTCATTTGTCTCCTCGAGACAGATGCTCAAAGGCCCAGCTCCTCTCGGCTCTGGCTGGCAAGGCTGGAGGCAGCAAGAGCCGCTGCTTGGGCTGGCTCTGTTGGTTGAGGTTTGGGGGACTTGATCGCATGGGAGGCTTCAGCCTGCACCTTTAGTCTTTCCAGCTGCAGATAGAGACTGCCCCTGACCATGCAGTGGGATTTCAGACAAAGCCTTTCCCGGTGTGCGCCTCAGTCTTCCCTGGGCTGGAGTTCAGCTGAGGCTTACCCTTGGGAGGTTGCTGTTCTGAGGATAGCCATCCCCTTAGCACCCATGACCACGTTACTCACACAGGGCAGAGAGGTGAGAGTGAGTTCCTGGTCACATCATATGGAGAGCCATATGGGTGAGGGCCTGGAACATTGCTTCACACCTTTTGCCTTGAAACATCCCCTTTGTGCATCCCTCCCAAGGCTCAACTACTCTGGGCTCTATTGGCCCTCAGCCCAGGCAAGGGCTCTGGGCCCCTTGCCTAGAGTAGAGCTCAATGCTGCTCCTTGTCTATCTAGCCCCGGGAACTGAGGACACTGGCCAGGGTCCGGTACTGGCAGAAACTCAGTCCTGCTTGAAGCTTAAGGGGACATGGCAGGGCAGGTAGGACTGGGATAGCCTGGGCCAGTTTCTAGAAGTTACAGAACGCCAAAAGGGTCATCCAAGAAACCCTTGATTTGTCAATAGTCCTAGCTTTGGCCTGCAGATAGAGCCACTGATATACTTACATAGCTTCAGGGAGATCAGGCAGAACCAGCCTGCCAGGCTTCACTTCTGTGCCTGGGCAAAGGAGCTGGAGAAATCCTAGCAGGATAGGGGCTCAAGCCCTGTGGTCTCGAGTCAATGCCTGCTGCCCTGTGGTAATGAGATAGCTGGTGGACTAGAACTCAGGCAGCAGGCTGCAAGCCCCCCACTCCCTCTCTTCCTTTCTAGGTTCCCCTTGAGGTCTCAGTTGAGGAGGTGACCTCCTGTCTCCTCTGGGTGTGCCACGGAGGAAACCAATAGAAATATCAAGGGCAGCAGCAGAGATGTAGGGCAGAGCAGAAAGATTTCCTTACTCAGCGCTAAGCCCTGAGGGTTCCTGGTGTCCTAGCACCAGGGCCTGGTAGCTTAGAGCTTAGCTTAAAGGAGTTTTGAATCTGTGGTCCTTGTGGTGGTGGTGGTGGTGGTGGTGGTGGTGGTGGTGTGTGTGTGTGTGTGTGTGTGTGTGTGCGTGTGTGTGTGGTGTGTGGTGTGTGGTGTGTGTGTGTGTGTGTGTGTGTGTAATCTGAATTTAATGAGGTTGTTAAAACTCTAGGTGGTCTATGTAGAGAGACCCTGTCTCAAAAAACAAAGCAAAACAAAAAATAAAACTCTGGTTAGTAGTGATGGGCTGGGGCTACAGATCTCTCTTCCCAGCCCTCTTCTACTCAGTGTTTAAACACACAGGGCTAAATGATTTTAACAGGTGTTTGGTAGCCCCAGTTAAAGGCTCAGGAGTCCCCTGAGAGCAGAACCCACTTTCCTTTCTGGGCTCACATAGGTGCAAAGTCTTCCTGGAGTTTGTCTGTTTCCTGCGTGTCTGAGTTGGTGTCCTGGGGCATGCTTGGCAGGTACAGGGGTTCATGTCCTCATATCCTCTGCAGCTTGCTCTGCTGGGTCCCAGAAAGCTGGGCTCCCTCCTCCTCTTCCTCCTCCTCCTCCTCCTCCTCCTCCTCCTCCTCCTCCTGCCTCTCCGGGACCCAGATAGACCTCTCAGGAAGAAAGTAGGCTGTTGGGGGCCATCTAGGCTCACATAGTGGAGCAAGGAAGTAACAAACCAGAAAAAGAGGAAAAGCCCAGGCACCTGCCTCTCTGGAGTTTTCCAGAGTGTTGAGGGGCAGGGCTAGCCTGTGTCTAGGGTAGCCTAGACTACAAGGGGCTGGGGCAGAGGGGAAAGAACTTGCACTTGTCTTCTGCCTCCCTAGCCAGGATGACTTGGGCAGAGCCTCCCTTCTTCTTCTTCTTCTTCTTCTTCTTCTTCTTCTTCTTCTTCTTCTTCTTCTTCTTCTTCTTCTTCGTCTTCGTCTTCGTCTTCGTCTTCTTCTTCATCTTCTTCTTCTTTTTCGAGACAGGGTTTCTCTGTGGCCCTGGCTGTCCTGGAACTCACTCTGTAGACCAGGCTGGCCTCAAACTCAGAAATCCACCTGCCTCTGCCTTCCAAGTGCTGGGATTAAAGGCGTGCGCCCGGCGGATCCCTTTTTCTTTATGGCATTGCCATAAAGCACCGTCCCCGCCCAGCACCCTGGACAGCGGCCCACGCTGGGCCCCTGTGGCTGACGGCTGTCTCTGGCATCCTTAGAATCAGGATGCACTTAGGTTAATTTCTTTGATTTCTCTTTTAGCGACCCCTTAAAAGCAACTCCTGGGTCAATTTTTTCTGCTAGTTACAAATTCGGATTCCTCTCTATTGTGCAGACTGGGCTGAGAATGTGTGGAGAATCATATGGCCGGCCAAGACCAGCCTAGGTTTTGTCTCTTTTTACTAGCGGGGATAAAGAGGGGTCTTCAAGAGCTGCTGGACACTTGCCCAGTTCCTTATTACCCGGGTCTTCCTCAACGGACTTTGGTGGATTCTGAAGGGTAGAACAGAGACCCAAGAAGGAATAAGGAAGGCAGTGGCTAGGGTAGAAGGGCCAAGGCAGGAGCCAGAGGACAGCAGCTGGGGGCTGGCCTAGCCACTGAAGTGAGAGTGTCACAGCCTGAGCCCATTCTCCAACTGAAAGTTACTAAGGATATAATCATGGCCATGCCCCTGCCCCTGACAAGCTGCCCCTGTATTGGTTTCATAGGGCTTTAGGCCTTTTGACTCTTGCCCTGTCTGACTGACTCCGTCTTTCTCTCTCCATCTTCTGTCAAGCAGCCCTAGGGGCTGGCAGGGACAAGTGGAAACAACAACTGACATGGATGAAGAGAAGCTCCCATGTGAGCTGCACAAGGAAGGAAGTGCTACCCAGGGCCGCAGCCTGGAGCCCGAAGAGGAGCCCGGGCTCCAGAATGGAACAGCGGCCAGCCAAGGCCTGAGCAGCCACATGAGTGGCCCAGACAGTGAGAAGACCTTAGAGGGCACCATGGAGCCTGTGAGAGACCCAGATGTGGTCCTGCCTGGCCTTAACCTCTCTTTGACCAATGGCCTGGCTTTGGGACAAGATGGGAACATTTTGGAAGATTCCATAGAATCCAGGCCCTGGAGAAGTGGACCAGCAGAGGAGGAGGATGTCCCTGGGAGTCTCTGTCCAGATGCTGAGGACCCTCAGCTGGGGTGGGTATCCCGGGACAAGGGCTTACATATTTCTAGCTCTTTGATAATACACCCTGGGGCCAGCCCCTTAGTCTCTCTAGAAGTCTGAGGTTTCCTGTCCCCATTTTCGGCTTCTGAGTGTTAACAACAGAGCCCTACAGGGGAATTCAGAGGCAATCAGGCTTGCTGAACTCCCAGCCCTTGGCCCCCACAAACCACAGCGAGCAGTCTCCATGAGGGGGTGTAGTCCATCTCTACCAGCTGACATGAAAGCTTTGAGTCCACTCAAATATCTAGATGGGACAGGTGGGTTATCTGACCCATATTCCCCAACATGGTCGCAGGTAGGCAAGCTTTGTATTACTGCCTTTCCCAGGGGATTTTTCTGGGAGTTTGATAAGTTGTATCAGGAACTTTGTGTTGGTCCTACTCAGGGGAGTTACAGTCTGTTCCTCAGCAGAAGGTAGAGGGACTGGTCTTGAAGTACAAGGAGGAAGGGATGGGCAGGGGATGTCTAAAGGCCAGGGAGGGTGGGAAGAACATATGCAGTAGTCTTGGAGAGCATAGCTGTAGGCCTGTCTTGCCTGAATGGGCAAGGTGTAAATATGTATAGGGGTACATGTGTGTGTCCTGCTTTTATAGTGGTATATGTACAGGGGTATGTGAACATGTGGTGGTGGGGCATATGTGTGTGTCTGTGTGAATGTCTGTGTGCCTAACTTGCATACTGGAATTTGCACAGGAGGTATGTGAGTATGCATGAGACCCGTGTGTGTGTGTGTGTGTGTGTGTGTGTGTATCTGTATGTGTCCAGCCAATATACTTAATTAGCATATGTGCAGGAGTATATGAGTTTTCATGGGGCATGTGTATGTGTGTTTAGTTCCTAGCTAGAGACTGGTGGTGTGGTAGCTAGCCTTAGTGTCTGAGACATCTAGTAGGATGGTGACTATGCCCTTGCATTCTATAGGCTGGATTGTCCTGGCGAACCAGATGTGCGTGATGGCTTCAGTGCCACTTTTGAGAAGATTCTGGAGTCGGAGCTACTGCGGGGCACCCAGTATAGCAGCCTGGACTCGTTAGATGTGCTGAGTCTCACTGACGAGAGTGACAGCTGTGTCAGCTTCGAGGCCCCCCTTACACCTCTCATCCAGCAGAGGGCTAGAGACAGCCCTGAGCCCGGGGCTGGGCTGGGCATTGGGGACATGGGGCCTGAAGGGGATCTGGGGGCAACTGGTGGTGGTGACGGGGAACTGGGCAGTCCCCTGAGGCGGTCCATCTCTAGCAGCCGCTCAGAGAATGTCTTGAGCCACCTGTCTCTCACCTCGGTGCCCAATGGGTTCCATGAAGATGGGCCTGGGGGCTCAGGAGGGGACGAGGAGGACGATGAGGACACGGACAAGCTGCTGAACTCTGTCAGGTGAGGCGGGAGTCAGGTGAGGGAGGGGCTGGGCTGAGATCTGGGGAGCCATGAGTGGGTAAGGGGACTGAGAGCCAGAAGAGGCAAGGCTTTCTGGATGGCAGTGTCCATGATCCACAAACTCCCCCACAGGGTCATCCTGCCTATCCTGCATGTGGACTTATCACTCAGCTTTTCCATCTTACTAGCTCAGAGCAGGTCATATTTCTGCGCTGAGCATAGCCATGTCTGATTTCATTTGAGCCACTCTCTGGAGGTCTGACTCAATGCTCCTCTCTGCAGTGAGGTCTGTTTCTCTGCTCTGGCCCCACAGTAGAATTTCAGAGACCTGGGGTCCCTCCTAGCCACACACAGGGACTCTGACTTCCTCCTTCTCATTTGCAGTGACACCAGCCTTAAGGATGGCCTGTCGGACTCGGACTCGGAGCTGAGCAGCTCTGAGGGGCTGGAGCCTGGCAGCACAGATCCTCTGGCCAATGGGTGCCAGGGGGTCAGCGAAGCCGCTCGCAGGCTGGCCCGACGGCTCTACCATCTTGAAGGTTTCCAGCGCTGTGACGTAGCTCGGCAGCTGGGCAAGAAGTGAGTGCGTCTCCCAGCTTCTATCCCAGGAAAAGCAGGTCCTATGCCTTCTTCAGCAGGAAAGGGGTGTCAGCAACTTCTTTCAGGGGTGGCTGGTGCCAGGAGCTCCCACTAGGCTTTCAATGACATCTCCTCTTGTCACTGTCCTCATTCTTGACCTCGCTCTAAATCTGTTTCCTTTCTAGGCTGCTTGGGCGAAGGTGGTTGCTGCTAGGGAGGGGGTGGTGACAGGAGGCCCCTCAGGGCTGAAGCAGGATGGGGGATGTGGCTATGGTGTTATGAAGGGCAGTAGAGAGGACGGAATAACCCAACTGAACCAGAGTTCTACCCAGTGGGGCTAGGTGAAGAGGAGTGCCTGTGAGGGATTTGGTAAATGTCTGGGCCCTGAAGGTTAAAAAAAAAAGTGTCTATCTTCATTAAGCCTGTCTATCGGGACCAGCTGAAAGGACCCCACATCTGAAAGCACAGGACATAACCCTTAGACTGCATGCAAAGGATAGGTGACCTGGAGTGTGTATGTGAGAGATGAGGATGGCATGTTCTGAGTATGTGTGAGCATAGTGTGGCCCTCTATTGGCCCTTCTGTTCACCACCCCAGGAAGGCTGGGAGGTGGGCGGAGCTGGCCAGCCTCCCAGGCCACTCACAAAACAAAGGGAGACAGTTCAGACCTGGGTCAGGTTGAGATGGGGGCTTTAGGTCTTAGGAGGCCTTCTGGCACTCTCTAACATTTCATTGCACCTTGGGCAGTGGAGTGGGTTCCCAGGAGCCCTTCCTAAAAATCACAACTCATAGTCTCCTCTGGCTGAACATCTCCAGGTACGTAGAACCTGAGAACAGCCTCCCATCCTTGGGAGGATGGGTTCTTGTCGTGTTTCCAAGGCGCCCTCTGCAGGTTCATCCAGTAATTGCTGCAGCTCATCCCTCCCATCCAATTTGAAGGACTGTGGGGAGGAAATTCCCAACTCCCCATCTTCAGCGCTCAGGTTTTCTGCCCTGGGTCACTGTGTACCCTTCCTTTCTTCCTTTCATTTTTTTCCTTGGTTCTTCTAGATGGGTTCTTGCTTTTCTGTTTGTCCTGTAGAAACGTCTCTGCCCACGCCTCCTTCAGCAGCACTGACACACTAGCCATTCATTTCTTTTTCAAGTTTTCATTACGAACCTTACACATACACACACACACAGCTGATGAACCTCAAACTTTTCATACACTCATTATGCAACTTCAAAGTGTTTTGAGGTATCACTATGCAGCCAGCAAATCCCCTTGCCTCAACTTCCCAAATGCTGGCATTACAGGTATGCCTCATCACACCCAGACCCCAGCTTTGATGTTCTTCCATCATACCTCAGCTTTTATCCTCATCTGTTGGAAGCATTTTCAGACACATTATTATTTGACCCACAGTGCTTTAGCCTATCTATAGCTGGTAAGAATTTTTATGTAGTTCCATTTTAACATTTAATAATATTAACAAAAATTCCTCATTATCTCCCCCATTTGGTGTGTTTCTCTTTCTCTAAAAAAACATTGATTTGGTCAGGCCTGGTGTTGCAGGCATGCTCTCCCAGCTACTGGGAGCCTGAGGCAGGAGTGTCACAAGCTCAAGGCTTTTCTGGGCTACAGTGAGTTCAAGAACACTCAGGGAAACTTAGTGAAGCTCAAGAATATATAAGATAAAATTAGGGCTTGACTGTAGTTCAACATAGAGCACTTGCCTTATGTGTGTGAGGCCTTGGGGTCAATCCTCCATACCTCCACAAGAAGAAGAAGAAGGAGGTGGAAGAGGAGGAGGAGAAGGAGGAGAAGGAGGAGGAGGAGGAGGAGGAGGAAAAGGAGAAGGAGAAGAAGAAGGAGGAGGAGGAGGAAGAAGAGGGGGAGGGAAAGGGGAAAGGGTAGGGGGAGAGGGAGGGGAGAGAAGGAAGGAGAAAGAAGAGGAAGATGTAGAACATGGAGGAGAAGAAGAGGGGAAGGAGGAGGAGACAAAAAGAAAAAGAAGAAAATGTGTGTTCAAATCAGGTCTGGAATAGTATCCACACGATGTACCTGGCCCTCTGTTTCACACGTGCCATTTAATAGACAGCTTCTCTTTTTTCCATTTCCCTTTTCTCCTCCTGGTCCTCCTAGTCTCTCTCTGTGTGGTACATGCATATACATCTGTATGTAAATAAGCATATACTTGGAGGTTTGAGGTTTATCTTGCGTGTCTTCCTCTGTTGTTTTGAATCAGGGTCCCTCACAGAATCTGGAGTTCACTGATTGGCTAGGCTGGCTGGCCAGCAAGCTGCTGGGATCCTCCTGTCTCTGCCTCCTCAGTGATGAGATCACATGTCTACACTACCACGCCTGGCTTTTTAATGTAGGTTCTAGGGATCAAACCTCAGATCTCCAGGCTTTCAAGACAAGCGTTTTAACTCTGAGACCATCTTCTCAGGCCTCTCTCTCTCTCTCTCTCTCTCTCTCTCTCTCTCTCTCTTTTTTTTTGGTTTTTCGAGACAGGGTTTCTCTGTATAGCCCTGGCTTTGCTGGAACTCACTTTGTAGACCAGGCTGGCCTCGAAATTCGCCTGCCTCTGCCTCCTGAGTGCTGGGATTAAAGGCGTGTGCCACCACGCCCGGCTAGCAGGCCCCCTCTCTTTTAAAGCGCCATATATTGAAGAAACGGCCATTTTCCCCAAAGGATTCCCCACATTTTGGATGTGCATGTGGTTTATGTCACATATCCTGCTAGTTCCCATGATCCTACCAATGGGTAGGAAAGTGTGAGGCTTTTATTTCATTTAATGTTTTTATGCTTCATGAAACACGCTCTTCCTTGGTCTCCAGGAGGGCACAGACCTGCCCTCTGGTGTCACAAGGTCCTCTTCATTAGCTCTTTCCTTGGTCTAGATCCTTCATGGGGCTGCTTTCAGAGCTCTGCTCTGGGGTAAAATATTTATATTTTTATGTATGGATGTGTGTGTTGTGTGATTGTATACCATGTATGTGCAGATGCCCAAGGAAGCCAGAAGAGGGCGACAGAGAGCCACTGTAGCTGGATTGCAGGCAGTTGTGAGATACCTGACCTGGGTGCTGGGAACCAAACTCAAGCCTCTTGGAGAGCAGTGAGTGCTCTTACCCACTGAGTCATCGCTTCAACCCAGTCTGGCCTCTGGCTCAGTATGACCTTGAACTCCTGTGGACACTACCATGCTGGGAATTAAATTCATGCTGTGCATGGTAGGCAAGCACTCTGAGCTACATCCACAGCCCATCTATACATTTAAAACTTTTACTTACTTTTGAGACAGGGTCTCCTGTAGACAGGCTGGTCTTATGCTCCTGGTCCTTCTACCTCACAGTGTTGAAGTGACAGGGACACATGATCACACCAAACTCCCTGCTCCTAGCTCTCTCAAGGGCAAAGAGCTCAAAGTGCCAAGCCGTCTCTTACAAGGTTCCCCTCACAGGGATTCAGCCACCTCTGTTCTCATCCCGAGCTCTGACACCACTTTCTCAGTCATTTCCTTTCTGGTGACCTCAGAATCCTAAATGTTCTCATCTTGGCCATCCCTTTTCTGGATCCATTCTCTGTGTTAGCTTTAAACTCTGCAGCCCTGCCCTGATCATTACCCTGATCTGAGGTGGGGGGGGGGTGTTCCCTCATCTCTGCTGCCCTCCTGGTGGCTTGATTTACATTATGTCATCTCTGCTGGAAACGCTTGCATCACTCCACCCTGCTCACTTCCCTGAACAGGCTCTTACTAAGCTGGCCGAGACATCATCTCCTGATGCCACAGACCAAGGTTGATCTCTCTGAGCTGAGGGTCCAGAGGGGAGGCAGCCCAGGGTCTGGGTAGATCTGGGTGGGAGTTAAGGGTACCTTGGGGCCCACTTCCTCAGTACTTGATGTCTTGGGACTTGGGGCCTGCCTCTAACTGACACCCCATTCTACTTTCTTGGCAGCAATGAGTTCAGCAGGCTGGTTGCTGGGGAGTACCTCAGTTTCTTCGACTTCTCAGGCCTCACTTTGGACAGAGCCCTCAGGTCAGTGGGGCTGGGTTGGGACAGTGTTCATACGTGGTGGAACAGCATGTCTGGCTTGTTATTCTAGCTCTCCATTTTTGTAATATACAATGTAATATCTGTATTCCAGCAAGTCTATCATGACTTTTTATACAACCTTTTGAAAGTCTTGACCTCTCTGGTAAAGCTGTGGGGAGAACCTATGGGTAGCTGTTGTCCAGCAACTCAGTGATTGCCAGCTAATGTGAGGGAGGATGAGGGACATGAAGATTCGTGTGTAGACACAGCTCTTCAGGAGGGAAAGGAGGCCAATGGTTTGTCTGTATGGGGCACTTTCTACTTGCCAGATACAGGTCTTTATATTCATGACCTACTTTTTTTTTTCTTTCTTTTTTTTGGTTTTTCAAGACAGGGTTTCTCTGTATGGCCCTGGCTGTCCTGGAACTCACTTTGTAGACCAGGCTGGCCTCAAACTCAGAAATCTGCCTGCCTCTGCCTCCCGAGTGCTGGGATTAAAGGCGTGCACCACCACGCCAGGCTTGTTTTTTGTTTTTTGAGGCAGGGTTTCTCTGTGTAGCTCTGGCTGTTCAGGAGCTTGCTCTGCAGACCAGGCTGGCCTCGAACTCACAGACATCCTTCTGCTTCTACCTCTTGAGTGCAAGGATTAAAGGCCCTGGGCACTACCATCTGGCTATGTCTGGCTTACTTTAATGGTAAAGGAGACTTGACTGCAGCTATTTTAGTGTCTGGGTCTCAGGATGGTCAGGCGTGGGCCTTGGGAGCAGGAGGGGTGGGATGAGTGAATGGAAGCCAGTGTCATCAGAAAGATGCTCCGCCAGGCCTGAGGAGGGAAGGACAGCATCTCAGAACTAGGGGTGATGTCCACAGATGCTAGGCCCTCTTGCTGGATCCCAGATGCCTCCTAATACACTTTTTGATGGTCAGTTTCTATTCTGTCCCGGTTGGGATGTTTTCCATTGCTTTTCAGTGTCCTTGCCAGTTTGCCACATCCAAAATGAAGCCAATAAAAAACTACTGAGGGACTGGAGAGATGGCTTGCAAGAGTGGCAGGTGTGAGGAGCACAGCTCAGACCCCTGGCATCTATGTAAATGCTAGGTGGGCATGGTATCTGTCACTCCAGAGCAAGCTGGCTAGCGCGGCTGGCCACATCAGCAGGCTCTCTTGGTTCAATCGAGAGACCTCATCTCAGTATATAAAGTAAAAAGCAATTGAGGAGGACACTTGATGTCACCCTCTGGTCTCTGTGTGCATGCACATTCAAGCACACATGCCCTTATGTGTGTATGCATACCCCAAAGAAACATCATTAAGTATTTATTCTCAGTTACATTTTACATTCCTAGAATTTCCACCATCTTTAAACTTTAAAATAGATTTCAAAGCCAGGCGTGGTGGCACATGCCTTTAATCCCAGCACTCAGGAGTCAGAGGCAGGCAGATTTCTGAGTTCGAGGCCAGCCTGGTCTACAGAGTGAGTTCCAGGACAGCCAGGGCTAAAAGAGAAACCCTGTCTCAAAAAAACCAAAAAAAAAAAAAAAAAAAAAAAAAAAAAAAAAAAAAAAAAAAAAGAGGTAAAGACAGGCCAGGCAGTGGTGGTGCATACCTTTAATCCCAGCACTTGGGAGGCAGAGGCAGGTGGATTTCTGAGTTCGAGGCCAGCCTGGTCTACAGAGTGAGTTCCAGGACAGCCAGGGCTATACAGAGAAACCCTGTCTTGAACCCCAAAGATT
Source organism: Mus minutoides (assembly GCA_902729485.2). Taxonomy (NCBI): domain Eukaryota; kingdom Metazoa; phylum Chordata; class Mammalia; order Rodentia; family Muridae; genus Mus; species Mus minutoides. The sequence goes on along the minus strand of LR753345.1, from coordinate 884,894 downwards.
CCAGTTCTCTGTGGGACTCCCCATCTTTTTACTAACATATCTGAATTGAGTATACCTTTTAAAAAATGTGTTCCCATTTCATTCCTGTGTGTGTGTGTGCACATGTATGTGTGTGCATACATGTTTGCATGTGTGTATGCATGCCTGATATGTGTGCATGTTTGCATGTGTGTGTGAATGTGTGATGGGTGTGTATGTGTTGTGTGCATGTTTGCATGTGTGTGCCTTTGTGTGCATGTATATGTGTTTGTGCGCGTGAATGTTTGCGTGTGTGTGTGTGTGTGTGTGTGTGTGTGTGTGTGTGTGTGTGTGCATGTGCATGTATTTGAATGTGTGGGAACTCATGTGTGGAGGCTGAGGTTGATGTCGGGGGTCTTCCTCAGTTGTTCTCCACGCTATTGATTGGGGTCACTCAGATGAATCCAGGGTTCACAGATATCACTGGCCTGGCAGGCCAGCTAGCTCCAGGAATAGCCTCTGTCTGCCTTCTGGTCATTGGTATCACAGGTGTCCACCGTGTCCACCTGCCTACAGGTTTGGGGATCTGAACTCATCTCTCTAGTCCTGACTTGGTGTTTGCTTCTGTTTTTTGGTTTTTTTTCTCTTGGTTTTCCAGCAGCCATTGTTTCTCTTAGTTTGCCCAACACTTCCTTTACACAACTGGAAAGGAGTACAGGACACAGTCCTAACTCAGCCAGGGCTGGGCTGAGGAGAGGCAGCTCTGAAGGATGGTGCCTCTCAGGACTGCCTCTGAGCCTTAGCCTTGCATGGCTGAACCCTTGCTTTACCCCCTTCTTGCCATAAAACTCTCCTCCTCCTCCTCCTCCTCCTCCTCCTCCACCTCCTCCTCTTCCTCTTCCTCTTCCTCCTCCTCCTCTTCCTCAAAAAAAAATCTATCTGCCTCTGGGGTTCACAGCTCCATAACCTTCACGCCTTCAGAGTCTGGCAACTGTGTGACCACGTGGTTACAATCCCTTAGGGCTCTGGGTGCGATTTTTAACCCCACAGAAGGATCCAGTGTACAGCCTTTTGCCCATGGGCTTTGTCTGTGATACACCTGTGGAAAAGGTGGCTGTCACGAGTCAGCCAGATTCTGTCCAGTTCTCTCCATCCTGAGATCGGGAGACCTTGTTGCTTAACCTATAGCGTAAGGCAGTGCACTGCTACTGGTGGGGTAATCTGCCTTGCTCTACTCCAAGCAGATCTATCGTGAATGGAGCCTTTGGATTGCATCAAAATGAGGGAGAGCAGAAAGATAGTGTTAAGTGGGTCTGGATCGCCATCACAGGTGCTGTGCTGAGGGCCTTATGTGTGGGGTCACTAGAGTGAAATGTAACTGTCTAGAACTTGGAGACCCACAGAAGACACTGGGTGTGAATATCATATCCCTGCCTGAGGTCTTAGAATCCAGAGGCTATCTTGGAGGGCCAAGATTCTGCCTGGCCCTGTAGAGATGTCTAGATCCTAGTACAGGAACTAGCCTCATGTGTATATTTCTGTGTGGGGAATGTCTTCTATCCCAGTGAGAAGACTGTATCAGGGGCTCTGAGATTCACTCAGCAACCATGAATTCCATTCTAGAACCTTCCTGAAGGCCTTCCCGCTGATGGGGGAGACACAGGAACGAGAACGAGTCCTTACACACTTCTCTCGCCGATACTGCCAGTGTAACCCAGACGACAGCACATCTGAAGGTACAGTGGTTCCTTGATCACCTTCCATGAGTCTCGCCTAGCTAAGACCTGGTCTTTTCCCACCCTGGCCCAGCTACCACATTTGTCTTGCTTGCAGGCAAACCCAGGTAGGCCATGTGCTCTGGCAAATAGTAGGTCCTCAATTCAGATTGGATGAATACAGTTAAGTGTCACCACAGCACACTCATGCTTGAAACCCCCAGGGGTTGGCAGGATGAAGGCAGGAGAACGATTTAAAGCTAGAGGTCAGCCTGAGCTACAGAGTGAGACACTGCCTCAAAAACCAAAACAATAAACTGCCCAGGGATTGTAGGATGGCCTCCTGGACAAGAGATCCCAGATGTCTTGCTCATGGTCATTCCATTCCCAATGCCTGCACCTAGACCTTTTGTCAGGGAGGGAATATTCCATGCAGGTCTCTTGCATAGGCAGGACTCACTACATGGATGGACCTGAGTCTTAGGAACTGATGGACTAGGGCTGGAGAGATGGCTCAGTGGGTAAGAGCACAGACTACTCTTCTGAAGGTCCCGAGTTCCAATCCCAGCAACCACATGGTGGCTCACAACCACCCGAAATGAGATCAGACGCCCTCTTCTGGTGTGTCTGAAGACAGCTACAGTGTACCTACATAAAATAATAAGTAAATCTTAAAAAAAGGGAACTGATGGACATACGGAGCCTTGCCTTGGTCTAAGGTTCAAGGTGAATTTGTCTACAAGAGGCAGACATCTGGGTTAGAGCATCATCCACGCCTTAGCCCTGAAATGCTTGGGAGCAGATGTCCACCATTCTTTGCTTCTATGGCCTTCAGCCTGACTCTATGGGGAGGCAGGTGGGAGGCTCCGGGTAGGAATGAGTGGATTCTCACAGTGAGGATACTATTGTGTTCTATCTAGATGGGATCCACACGCTCACTTGCGCCCTGATGCTGCTCAACACAGACCTGCATGGACACGTGAGTTCGGGGTCTGTCAAGGGGACATGTGTTCTCACTGGCTCCCGGCCATTGAGGGCCAACCCTGTAGCCAGCCCTCTTGCTGAAACTCCTGATCAGGGTCAGGTTTTTTTGCCCCCAGCAGACCCGAGAGGTGGGCACCTTGCTTCTATATTTGACCCTGTCCTGTTTTTCTTTTTTCTTCCACTGGCTCTGCCCGGATTCTGGCTCCTAAGGCGGAGAGTGAGAGCAGCTGAGATCCATGGAATTCTTTGTTTTGATTTTTGAGACATGGTTTCTCTGCGTAACCCTGGCTGGATTGGAACTTGCTCTGTAGACCAGGCTGGCCTCGAATTCAGAGATCTGCCTGGTTCTGCCTCTCAAGTGCTGGGAATCAAGGCCTATGCTACCACCACCCAGCAGAGGCATTGAACATTTAAGACATGGCAAATAGATGTGCCCTCGGGGCAGGACCATCTGGTCTGTGGAAGTCCCGCCTTGTTCCACCAAAGGCTGTATGCTCTTCCATATTGCCTTTAAAAGCCCAGATGTGGCCTTCCTGCGATGTCATGCCCTAGACAACTGGTTGCTGCCAAATGACAGGTTACTCCTAAGGGACCTTCTCCTCATCCCCACCCCCCAGCTCCTGTCAGGCCAGTGAGTGGAAGGACATGGGTGCTCAGGCCCCAGGCTGCCTCCAGGCTTCTCACGCTCACTAATTCCTTTTCCTTCCTCTGTTGTCTCCGGCTCTGGGCTCTCCTGCCCTCCCTGCCTCAGGTGGTAAGTGCTGCTGTTAGAGTGTGCATGCTGTATGCTTAGACCCGCCTCCTTCACCTGCTGTCTCCTATCACACCATCTGCCCCACCCAACTGCTTTCTGGCCATCACTCACTCAGGCCTGGTCAGAGCCCTCCTGGGAGGTGGGTATGTTTCAGTGACTCAGTGACAGGTCTGTATGTCTGGTTCTAAGTAAACCAGAAGGCTCCAGGAGCTATGTATGGGGTGTTAAAAGACAAATCTGGGATAGAAAAGCTTCATGTCTGTTCTTGCCTTCATGGTGGGGAGGGTAGCTGTGTGATCCTGGGCAAGTCGCTGCCCCTCTCTGAGTCTCAGGTTCGGCATCTTCTCAGGACAGTGAGGATCTCCTCCAGTGACTTGGTGGGGACTGGGAGTGGCCTGACCCTGGCAAGGGTTTTGCTGTGAACAATACTTCCACAAACCCATGA
>LR753345.1:791482-880445 GCA_902729485.2 Mus minutoides | reverse complement strand
TCCTCCCTGCTCCCCAGTCACTCCTCCTCCCCCTCCCCAGCCCCTCTAATGCAGATCTGCTTTCTGTATGAGCTGTCTGTTGTAGCCACTTCATGTGAGCGGGATCAACCATACAGCATCTGACCTTTTGTGTCTGGCTTATTTCACTTGATGTAATGTGTTCAAGGATCCTTCATGTTGTAGCATGTGTCAGTACTTTACAGTCTTGTTTTGGGATAAACAGTGTCTCATTGCATGGACATGTCACATAGGACGTATATGGATATGCATGTGGAGTTATGAAAATCTGCGTGTAAGTTTTAGTTTCTACAAATGTTCTCAAATTTTCTTTTTGAGACAGGCTCTCATTATGTTGCCTGGCTGGCCTAGAACTTGCTATGTAGACCAGGCTGGGCTCAAACTTGCTATGTAGACCAGACTGAACTCAAACTTAGCTATCAACTGCCTGTTTCTGCCTCCCAAGTGTTGGGATTAGGGGCATGTGAATTACATTTATCTCATTTGTCTTTTTTTTTTTTAAGATCTATTTTATTTATTATATGTAAGTACACTGTAGCTGTCTTCAGACACTCCAGAAGAGGGCGCCAGATCTCGTTACGGATGGTTGTGAGCCACCATGTGGATGCTGGGATTTAAACTTATCACCTTCGGAAGAGCAGTCGGGTGCTCTTACCCACTGAGCCATCTCACCAGCCCCACTCATTTGTCTTTTTAAAATTATCTTAAATAACACTTATTTTCTTGTGTGTGTGTGTGTATGTGTGTGTGTGTGTGTGTGTGTGTGTGTGTTGTGCACATGTGGAGGTCAGAGTTCAACTTGCAGGGATTGGTTCTCCTCTTCTTCTATGTGGGTCCCTGAGGGATGGAAGGAAGATCAGCAGGTTTGCCAGCAAGGTTTGCCCACTTTATCTTATTTATACTCTTATGCTAGAGCATAGGCTGGACATGAACTCATAACTCTCTCAACTCAACCTTTTAAAGTGCTAGGTGATGGGCGTGCGCCACCAGGCCTGTCTCCTTTGTCCAATTTAAATGACTGTTTTTGCATTCCATTGGCTTCTTGACGACTAGACCCTTCTCAGACAGATGACCTGCGAATGTCTTCTCCCATCCTACTGGTTATTCATTTATTCTTTCTCTCTCTTGATAGTCTTGTGATATAGAACAGTTTTTAAAATTTGAACGACATTCAAATTTATCTTTTTCTCCCTCTGTGTGTATCTGTAGATGTGTGTGTGTGTGTGTGTGTGTGTGTGCAGGATGCCAGAGGTCAATCTGGAATGTCATGCCTCTGGAGCCATCCATCTTTTTTTCAAAGACAGAGTATCACTGGGACCTGGGGCTCACTTATTACCTGGGGACGGCTGCCCAGCAAGCCCAGTGAATCCTTCAGTCCCTTGTTCTCCAGTGCTGGGATTACAAGCATGCACTATCATGACAGACTTCCTGTGTGGGTGCTGGGGATTGAACATGGGTCCTCAGGCTTGCTCAACAGGTGCATGGCCAAATGTTCTCTCCCTATCTCTGCTGTCTGTTTGTCTGTTTCTTTCTTTCTTTCTTTCTTTCTTTCTTTCTTTCTTTCTTTCTTTCTTTCTTTCTTTCTTCCTTCCTTCCTTCCTTCTTTCCTTCCTTTCTTTCTTTCTTTCTTTCTTTCTTTCTTTCTTTCTTTCTTTCTTTCTTTCTTTCTTTGCTTTTTTCTTACTTTGTGTTTTGGGATCATAATTAAAAACCATTACCAGTATTGGGGAGGCACACACCTTTAATCTCAGCACACAGGGGACAGAGGCAGATGGATTTCTGGGAGTTTCAGGTCAGTGTGGTCAGTGGGGGTTACATAGCAAGACTGGAACAAGCACGCAAGCAAACATAAAGAAGAACCAGACCCTAGGCTAAAAGGGTTTACCCCTGTTTTCTTCCCAGAGTTTTAGTTCCTCTACTCAGTTTCAATTTTTCCTTTTTTGTTTTCTTCCGCACTGAGAATCAGCCCCAGGGCCTCTCATGTGCCAGGCAAGCACCCATCCACCGAACCCAGCTCAGGTTTTAACTCTCTTCTGAGTAGGGAAATACGCTGTGAGGTACAGATTCAACTTGAGTCATTTGCGTTTGGACATCTGGTCCCAGTATAATTTATGCAGGTCGTTCTCCCATGAAACAGTCTTGGGAGACTTGCTGAGATCTAGCCGATTGATTGGTGAGCGTGGGTGTTACAGGTACCGGCACTCAACACTCAGGAGGTCGAGGCAGGCCAAACAGGAGTGCGGCTACTGCACTTTAGTACATCCTATCGCAGACAGCAACAGGGACAACAAGTTGATTGGTTGTGAAAGAGAAGCTTGAGGCTAGAGAGCTCAGCAGGTAGAGCACTCCGCTGGCCTTCATGAGGCTCTCCGTTCCATGCCCAGCATTACACAAAACTGGATGTGGTCACACGCTCCTATGATCCACTCAGAAGGTGGGGGCAGGAGGAGCAGAAGGTCAAGGCCACCCTGGTCTGCGTAGGGCGTTTGAAGCTAGCCCGGGATATATAGGATCTTGTCTCCACAGACTGAATAGGTTTACTTCCTGACTTCTCCTTAGCTTCCTTTCATTTGCAGCTCTGGTCTCTAGCGAATGCCCAGAGCTTCCTACTGTGGCTTTCTAGTAAGTTCTCAGGACGTTTCCTAGGTGAAGAGTCTGTTCTTCTTGGCTCCAGACTGAGCCGGGGATCTCTTGCAAGTCGATACAAAAGTAAGGAACAGCCTTTGCATTTCTGAAGAGAGAGGGGCATAGAGATATTTTGATGGAGATTTCCTTGGAAATTCCAGGTCGGTTGGGGGAGAATTACCATCTTAGCAATGCCAATCTTCCTAATCCACGGACAAGGATGTCTGTTTGTGGATTTATATCTTCTTGATTTGTCTTAGAACTCTTCTATAGTTTTGAGTATACAACCCTTTCATCTCCTTGGTTGAATTTTTTTTTTTTTGAACCAGATTCTCACACTGTAACTCAGAACCTGAACTCAGTGTGTAGCTCAGAGTGTCTCAAGCCCACCGCGAGTCGCCTTAGCTTTCTGGGTGCTGGAATTACAGATGCGAGCACCCATGCCCAATCTCTTTGGTTAAGTCTGTTGTTCAGCATTTAATTTTTTTTTTTTTTTTGAGACAGGATCTCATGAATCCCAGGCTGGTGTGGAAGTCAGTGTGTAGCCTGGGATGGTTTGGACCTCAAGATCCTCCTGCCTCTGCCTTCCTTATGCTGGAATACTAAGAGCAAGCAGCTGTGCCTAGTTTAATTGACGTGTGTGTGTGTGTGTGTGTGTGTGTGTGTGTGTGTGTGTGTTCGCGCGCGCGTGCACACGCATGTGTATGGAGGTCAGAGGTGGACATTGGGTGTCATTCTTCAGTCACCCTGCATCTTATTTTTTGAGGCAGTATCTCTCACTGAATTTGGAGCTCGCTGGTTCAGACAGGCTAGGCAGCGAGCCTCAGGGACCCTCCTGTCTCTGTCTCCCTGGTGTTAGGATTGTAAATGCGCACTGCCGTGCTGGCGTCCACGTGGGCACTAGGGATTGAACTTCATGCTTGGATGACAAGTACCTTACTGGCTGAGCCATTTCTCCAACTCCCTGATTTTACTCTCATCGGTGCCGTTCCATTCCCTGATTGTTCACAACTACTGTGAATAAGTACAATGTGGGCCAGAGAAATGGCTCAGCGGGTGGAGCCACTTGACGCACAAGCTTGGACACCCAAGTTTGATCCCTGGAAATCATGTAATGATGGAAGGAGAGAACCAACTCTACAAAGCTGCCCCCTGATTGCCCCACCCCATACATCATGCACTTACACACAACAGCACATGTAAAACTTTTTTTTTTTAATTAAAAAAGTATTGATTTTGACTGAAGCAGCTTAGTGGGTAAAGGAGCCTGCTGCAGTGCCTGATGACCCAGGCTGATCCCTGAAACCGACACAATGGAGGGAGAGAATGACTCTTACAAGTTGTCCTCTGACCTTCAGTATATGCTAGGGCGAGTGCTGCCCTCCCCGCCCCCCAAATGTAATTAAAAAACAAGTCCAGTGCCAGGTTTTAAAGTTATTTTTTAAAGTTATTTTTAAAAATATTTATTTATTTATTTATTTATGTATTTATTATTAGATATTTTCTTAATTTACATTTCAAATGCTATTCCGAAAGTCCCCTCCCCCCTCCCCCCTCCCTGCTCCCCTGCCCACCCAATCCCACTTCTTGGCCCTGGCATTCCCCTGTACTGGGGCATATAAAGATTGCAGTACCAAGGGGCCTCTCCTCCAAATGATGGCCCACCAGGCCATCTTCTGTTACATATGATGCTAGAGACTCGAATTATTAGTCAGTGGGGTTCCCACCCATAGGCCCCCAACATTACAATGGCTATCGCCATTGATCTTGGTTATCTTCCAGAACTTGATGGTGGACCCCTATTGCTGAAGACACCCATACTTACGTCACAGAACATGGAGAATTCAAGCTGGTACTGACCTGGACGCTTTATCCTTGTTGGCTAGGTGTCATAATGCTGGAAGGTGCTATGCACATTATTCGGGGATATAAATCATCAACAATTTTATCCAATTGTGAACTCTGCAAACGACAACATCAGCTGGCCTGGACAGATAGGCTTACTGCTACAGTAGTAGCATAACCATTATAAGAGTAACCGACCCCTGGTTGGTTATGCAAGAAACCTACACTTTCTGCTTGGACACATGCCTTGTTCCTTTAACTTGGCCAAGAATCAATTGCTAGTAGGTCATGGCCCTACAGGAGAAGCTATTGCCATTATTCTGTCACGTGGGGCAGAGTATTAAAACTCCTCTCTAAGTACTTACTTTTCCTTCCATGGATTAGATCATCTATCAATCTCATCAGAGAACCTCCTTTTTGTTGTAGATGGTGACACTTGCAGAGATCCATAAATGGTCATTGGGCAGAGAAAGAAAGACTGTGGAGGGCTTACCCCTAAATTGGTCATCAGTAATATATCCCTTAGGCTCAGGGATTACCATGGAAGAGGGGACATAAAGACTGTAAGAGCCAGACGTACTAACTGCAATGAAATAGTGTTTTCTAGACATGGAAGGGCAGTTATCCACAAGAACTCACAGCAGCTTTGACTGCATGCATGACTATATAAATTAAGGCAGCCAGAAGCCCAGCATGGGTGGGGAGGGGCTTGAGAAATTTCACCCCTAGCCAAGGAGCTATTGGCAATTGATGGCTGCTGGTCAGGGGAGAGTCGCTTGCTTCAGAGACACAGCTCTTGAGAAGCTCCTCTGGTCCTGTGTGACCCAATACCCATCCACACACACACATGCGGCAGTGAAGGGCACTCAGTGGATTTATGAGAAGAACACATGACATTGGGAGGGGAAATGGTGGTGAGGCTAGGGAGGCAGTGGGAGGGAAGGGCATGGGGCAGACTTGATCAAAGCATATTATTTGACTGTATGAAATTCTCAAACAATAACAAGCCTACACTGTTTATGTAGCCTTGGCTTGCCTAGAACTAGACTGGCCTCAAAAACCACTGAGAACTACCTGCCATTACCTCCCAGTGCTGGGAATGAAAGCAGGCACTACCACACCTTGATTAACACAAATGATGGTTTTTTTTTTTTTTTTTTTTTTTTTTTTTTTTTTTTTTTGAGACAGGGTTTCTCTGTGTAGCCCTGGCTGTCCTGGAACTCACTTTGTAGACCAGGCTGGCCTCGAACTCAGAAATCCGCCTGCCTCTGCCTCCCTAGTGCTGGGATTAAAGGCGTGCGCCACCACGCCCGGCTCTCAAATGATGTTTTAAAAATTCTTGAAAAAAAGAGATACAACTGATTTTTATACACTGATTTTATATTTTGCAATGTCAATAAATGTGTTCATTAGTTTTAATGATTTTTCTGGATCTTTAGCATTTTCTGCATAGAAAATCATGGCATCTGCAACTAAAGATAAAGAACTCTCCTTTTTTAAAAATTTGGATTTGTTTTTGTTTTTGTTTTTCTTGTCTATTCCGTCTGGTTAAGACTTTTTTTTTTTTTTGAGACAGGGTCCTCTGGCTGTCTGAATTCACTGTGTAGACCTGTCTGGCCTTGAACTCATAGAAATCATCCTGCCTCAGCCTCCCAAATGCATGGATTAAAGGCATTTGCTACCATACCCAGCTAGCTAGAATTTTTAGTATAAATATTGTATGGAAATGTTTCTGATCTTAGGGGAAAAGCTTCCAGTCTTTTACCACTGAGTATGTCAGCTGTGGTCTTTTCATAAGCACCTTTCATCATTTAAAGATGGCCCATTCTGGGCCGGGCGTGGTGGTGCACGCCTTTAATCCCAGCACTCTGGAGGTAGAGGCAGAGCCAGAGGCAGGCGGATTTCTGAGTTTGAGGCCAGCCCGGTCTACAAAGTGAGTTCCAGGACAGCCAGGGCTACACAGAGAAACCCTGTCTCCAAAAACCAAAAAAAAAAAAAAAGATGGCCCATTCTGTTACTAGTTTATTGAGTATATTTTCCATTTATTTATTTGGGAGGGGATGGTGGGCACACAAGTGCATGTGTGGAGGTCAGAGGACAGCTTGCAGGAGTCAGTTCTCTCCTTCCATTCTGTGGAGCCTGGGATTCCGGCTCAGGTCATCAGGTTTGGAGGTAAAGTGCCTTCACCTGATGAGCCATCTCGTAGGACCTATGTTTAGTCCCTTTAAAATGCTGATGGATAGTATTTTGTTAAGGATTTTTGCATCTTTATCCTAAATAAATACTTATCTGATGTTTTCTTTTGCCAGGCACTGGTCTGTTCCACATTACAGAGTGAATTAGGCTTGGTTAATTTGTTCTTTAACTATTCTTTAAAACTCATCTGTGAAGTTATTTGGTCTTTGCCTTTCTTGTGAGGTTTCTGATTCCTGATCTAATTCTTGTACTTGTTGTAAGTTTATTTAGCTTTTCTATTTCTTCTTGAGACAGTTTTCATAGCGTATGTTCCCTAAGAGTATGTCCAATTCTTCCAGGTTATCTAACATTTTTGGTGCCTACTTCTTTAGTATTCTTGCTTATTTATTTACCTTTGTCTACTTGATCTTCTTCTGAGTGAGTGGCGAATGAAAATGAGGACATGAGTGCTCCAAGGTGTGGCTGTCGATGTGAGGGAGAGCAGAACCAGAGGCATCCGGAAGGGTCCAGTCTGAACCTGGCCATGAGAAGAGGGGGCTGGGGAGAGTGAGAAAGGAAGAGAAGAGAGAGAAAAGGAGAGAGGTCAAGGGGACCAAGAGAGGCGGTGTGGACCAAGAGCCAAGACGGAGTCAGCCAGGAGCCAAGATAGGAGGAACAACAGAGCATTGGCCAAAATGGCTGTATTATATAGGAAAGAGAAGCTAGGGGAAGAGAAGCCCAGGCCCTGGCCAGAGAGGTGTAGGGTTGGGAGCAGGGTGAGAAGTGCTGGGAGAAGCCCAGGTTCTGAGTAATTCTTGTTGTCTTAGGGTTTCCATTGCTGTGAGCAGACACCATGACCAAGACAACTCTTATAAAGGACAACATTTAATTGGGGCTGGCTTACCGGTTCAGAGGTTCAGTCTATGATCATTATGGCAGGAAGCACAGCATGATCCAGACAGGAATGGGGCTGGAGGAACTGAGAGTTCTTGTTCTGAAGGCGAACAGGAAAAGACCAGCTTCCAGGCAGCTAGGAGGAGCGTCTCAAAGCTCATCCTCAAAGTGACACACATCTTCCAACAAGGCCACACCTACTCCAGCAAGGCCAGACTTCCTAATAGTGCCACTTCCTGGGCCAACCGTATTCAAACCACCACACTTGTCTTGGGTTTCTTTGGGACCTGACAAATAGTATTAATATCTACAACCAAAACTGAATGCGTCATCTTTTGGGTCTATCAAGTTCTGTGTCATATATGCAGTTTGGTACATATAGATTTGTGATGATTATGTTTCCTGCTGGTATGATGCTTTCACCACTGTGACAACACCACTCTCTTCATCTTTTAAGGCTTCCCATTTTCTGCTCGGCCTTATGCACATTAGTGGATTTGCACTGGAGATGCCTTGCTAGTTGTATGCTGTATCCTTTTCTCACTTTTGGCTTTCAAGATGTCTGTTCACTTTTATTTAGAGTATGACTCTTGCAACTTATACTTTACAAATATTAGCTCTAATAACGTCCTTTTAACTTGAACATTAAATGAGTTAAGACATGTTTTAACTTAAATATGCCAAGTTAATATTGGTGTTTTGGTTTATGCCTTTAATCTTAGCACTCAAGAAGTTAGGGCAGGAGAATCACTTAGAGTTTGAGGCCATCTTGAGTTACAGATTAAGTCCCTTTTTCTTTTTCTTTTTGAAGATTTATTTATTATTATAAATAAGTACACTGTAGCCATCTCCAGATGTACAAGAAGAGGGTGTCAGATCTCATTATGGGTGGCTGTGAGCCACTATGTGGTTGCTGGGATTTGAACTCATGACCTTTGGAAGAGCAGTCAGTGCTCTTACCCACTGAGCCATCTCTCCAGCCCCCTAAGTGCCCTTTTCAAAACAAAGCAATAAGTAAGTAAATAAATGAGCCAAGTTGCTTTTTCTTTCTGTCTTAGTCAGGGTTTCTATTCCTGCACAAACATCATGACCAAGAAGCAAGTGGGAAGGAAAGGGTTTTTTCAGCATACACTTCCATACAGCTGTTCATCACCAAAAGAAGTAAGGACTGGAACTCAAGCAGGTCAGGAAGCAGGAGCTGATGCAGAAGCTGTGGAGGGATGTCCTTTACTGGCTTGCTTTTCCTGGCTTGCTCAGCCTGCTCTCTTATAGAACCCAAGACTTCCAGCCCAGAGATGGTCCCACCCACAAGGGGCCTTTCCCCCTTGATTACTAATTGAGAAAATACCCCACAGCTGGATCTCATGGAGGTACTTCCCCAACTGATGCTCCTTTCTCTGTGATAACCCCAGCCTGTGTCAAGTTGACACATAAAACCAGCCAGTACACTTTCTCTCTTACTTTTTTTTTTTTTCCTGAGACAAGGTTTTCTTTGTAGCCCTGGCTGTCCCAGAACTAGCTCTGTAGACCAGGCTGGCCTTGACCTTACAGAGATCTGCCTGCTTCTGGCTCTAGAGTATTGGGATTAAGTAGTGTCCAGTTACTTTTTCTTTTCTGTTCCATTTATCTGTTCTTTCTTTTTTCCTCCTTTTTTTGTATACTTTTGGATCATTTAGGTGTTAGTTAGATTTCTATTTTCCTTCTTTGTTAGCTTCTTAGTTGTGTATTCTTTCAGGATTCTTTTAAAAAAGTTTTTCTTTTGTGGCACTAGAGATTTGTGCTAGGCAAGTGTTCTACCCCTAAACTACATACCCAGCCCTCAAAATTCTTTTTCTGCTTCATAAGGTACATTTCTGACTTGTTAGAAGTGTGTTTATCACTTCTGGGGCCATGTGGCACCTAAAGACAGCTAAGCTCTCTAAGCTTTCAAGTTGAAAAGCTGTCTTTTCAAGTTTCCAGCTTCTCCATGTTTCCTGCTTCTCCTCACTTGTCTCTTCTTCCAGCTTTCCACTTCTCCAAGCTTCCTGCTTTCTCATACTTTCTTTTCCCCATGCCACCTATGTCTCCCTGCTTTTCGATTCCCCATGCCTCCTGCTTCTCCACACTTCCTGTTTCCCCATGCTTCCTGCTTCTCCTCACTTCCTGTTTCCCCATGCTTCCTGCTTCTCCACATTTCCTGCCATGCTTCCTGCTTCTCCTCACTTCCTGTTTCCCCATGCTTCCTGCTTCTCCTCTCTTCCTGTTTCCCCATGCTTCCTGCTTCTCCACACTTCCTGTTTCCCCATGCTTCCTGCTTCTCCTCACTTCCTGTTTCCCCATGCTTCCTGCTTCTCCTCACTTCCTGTTTCCCCATATATACTAGTATGCCCAGTTTATGTGGTGCTATGGATCAAACCTAAAGCTCCCTACTAAGTAGGCTCTCTACCAACTGAGCTACACCTCCTGTCCATTACATAGCTGTTTTTGACTTTGTACTCTTAGTGGCTGAGAATATTCAGTGTGTGTGGAACTCAAAGACAATATTTCCTCATGTGTTTGTATTCTTTTATTACAAATGACTATGACATGGCTATATGCTTATGTCTGCACACAGGAAATGTATACATAAAAATACAACACAGAAACAGACAAAAATATCAAGGCACACATAGGATCTTTTCTTTTTAAGGCTTTGGAGGAAGTTAAGAAAATTCTCATCAGCTATATATTAACATTTACATTGTTTAGTTCAGCTTCCAGTGCTATGATAAAGATAGTAACCAAAAGCAATTTGGGGAGAAAAGGGTTTATTGCGTTATAGTCCATCATTAGGGGACACCAAGGCAGGAACTCAAGGTAGGAACTTGGGAGCAGGAACTGAAGCAGAAGCCATGGAAGACTGTTTTATTGGCTTGTTCAGCCTGATCTTCTCCCTCTCTTTCTCTCTCTCTGTGTCTTTCTCTGTCTCTCTCTCTCTTTCTTTCTCTTTCTTTCTTTCTTTCTTTCTTTCTTTCTTTCTTTCTTTCTTTCTTTCGGGGAAGGGGCAGAAATTCAAGTTGATGAAAAAACTAACCAGCACATTTACAATCCCAACATTTAGAGGCTGTGATAGGAGAATCTCAGGTCCGAGGCCACCCTAGGCTATTTGGTGAGACCCCAGTGCCACAGAAACAAAGAAACTAGCAAACAAGGAATCACCTTGCAGAAATGCTCTCTACATTGTTTCTGTGATAGAAGTGTGGGGCAGTGCACATGGAATTCTGTCCTTGGAGAATCCCAGCACACATGAACATGTTCAAAGTTCTGATTTGTGGCAAAACATTTGCTGGACTCTAATACTCTTTTATTTATTTTAGGAAATACATATTCCCATGTCATAGGATGCTTAAAATAAATAAATAAATAAATAAATAAATAAATAAATAAATAAATATGAGGAAACATTGTCTTATTTTAGTGAACCCCGACTCACAAAACCTCCCATAGGCGAAGTGCCAGTTAGGGCCCCCTCCAATGGGCCTCCTTCATCAACTAGTTAACAAGAGAGAGAATTTTGGGGTACAGCCATCTCTCCCTACCTTTTTGATTGTATTCAAAGGTTCTATTTATGCTAATCCACCTCAATATGTATCACCCATGTGTGCTGGTGGCGACTCATTTTTGGTCTCATAAGACCAAACTCTCCCCTCAGTTGACCAACCTCTGGGAGGTCTTCCTGTCCCACTGTGTGCAGGCGAGAGGGTAAGGAGACCATGGAAGAATATATAGAGTTCCTGCTCAGGAGCAGGTTCAAGTCCTGGTGCTCAGTGACCTTGGGGGTGAGAGCAGGAACTCTGATGTCAGAAGTACTGGGCCCCTCCTCTTCCTTCACACATCACTTCCCTTCTCATCCTTCAGGCTTCTCACCTTGTGGCAAGGAGATATGATAATACATGTGACAATACATGGTCAATGCCCAGAGCAGAGCAGGCACCTGGCCGACTCAGCTACCACGATGCTTTACCCAACTCGGCCTCTGCACTGAGTTTGAAGAGAGCCTTTCTGTGGATCAAAATAGGATTTAGAACGCAAAAAGATTTTTAAATTCTTGGAGATGAAGCAGTATGTAGACAGCTTAGTACTGCCTTCACTACTGCCTCATCCTGTCTATCTGAGCAGCGCAGGGCAGGGCAGGGTGGGGCAGGGCAGGGCAGGGGTGTGTGGACCACACCAGCCTGCTTCCCTACTCTCAGGCAGAACCATTTCTCCATGACAGAACATTGGCAAGAAGATGTCCTGCCAGCAATTCATTGCCAACTTGGACCAGCTGAACGATGGCCAAGACTTTGCCAAAGACCTTTTGAAGGTATGATCTGCTAAGGGTTCTCATGCTCCCTTGTTCTGCTCAGCACGAATGGAGCAAAATCTTGCCCCACTAAATCTTGACATTCTAGATTCATAACTTTGGGACAGAGTTGGAGACCGCCTAGTTCCTCACCTGACTGTTGTATATTCTCCAAGAAAGATAGATGGTGAGGCTCTGAGCACTTTGGATTTAGTGCTTCAATGACCACCATTTTTAGTAATAACCATACTATCACCAAATGATAACTACCACTATCACCAATTGCTATGGCTGCCACCCATGACCATCTCCACAATCACAACCTCCTCCACCACCACCACCTCCTCCACCATCACCTTCTCCACCACCTCCACTACCACCACTGCCACCATCACCGCCACCGCCACCGCCACCACCACTACTACCATAGGGAAAGGTCCACTCATTCCTCCATCACTGGCAATGAAAGAAATTCGTTTTCCTTTGAGGCTTCCCAAGGTGAAACTTTGGCCTTGTATAAAAAAAGAACAGATTTATTTGGGGGGGTATTTATAGATGCTGAGTTAATTTTTAGATAGTCTTTTCATAGTCTTATGGTGCTAGGAGGGAAATTGAGTGATTAATCTAAAGGAAGATATATACAGTTATTATGTGCCAGTTACAGAAACTAAAAGAGAACATTGTCTCCGCCTCTTTTTTTGCTACAATTATCTGCCTCACCATCAAGAAGTACTTGATGAAAACGTACCTTTAAGCTCAGTCTGGGCATGGTGGCACACACCTTTAATCTCAGCATGTGGGAGACAGAGGCAATGGATCTCTGAGTTTAAGGCCAGCCTGGTCTACAGAGAGTTCCAGAATAGCCAGGGCTACACAGAGAAACCTTGTCTTTAAAAACAAAAACAAAATAAAGTTATCAAATCATCACCCATCCATCCATTTCTCACTGTCTACTTATCATCCTTTGCTTACTTCTCCATCCACTCACACGTTTCCTCATGCATGGATACACCATCTGCCCAGCTGTGTACCCACCTACCTACCCAAGTACCTTACCCATTCACTCCTCAACCAGAAGCTATGTGTAGCCTAGGATGGCCTTCAGCTTCAGGTTGTGTAGCAGAAGACAACCCTGAGTTTCTGATCCTCATGTCTCCACTTCTCACATGCTAGGATTCCTGGGGATTGAATCCCAGTGTGACACACTCTAGACACTGCACTCTACCAAATGAGCTATGTCCCAGCCCTCTAAAACCACTCATCCATTCTATCATCTATCCATTTACTTCCCAACATCTCATCCATCCACCCATCCTGTGTCATTCTGGACTTCCTATCGAAGACTTATTGGTGAGCAAGTTTGACATTGTTGACCTTGGGAAACTTACTACCTCCTGGCTAGACAGATGGTAATGATTGCCTAACCAACTATCACCTATCCAATACACCCACCTATCCACTCATTTATGCATCACATGACACCAAGCAAGTATGAATGAAGCACTCACTTTACCCATTTAACTGCAAAGATGCTCCCTCACCATGGCCACGTTGCTGGAGAGACATGAGGGTTTCTCTGACTCTCCACCTGAACTCCTTTCTCCCTCCCCTTTCTCCTTCCTGATTCAGACGCTTTACAACTCCATCAAGAACGAAAAGCTGGAATGGGCCATGTGAGTAGATCAAGGGTATAAGGCTGGTTACCAGGAGAAGGAGTGGCTAAGCACGCAAACCACTCTCCATGGTGCTGAATTATCCTAGCCTAGGCCCCTGACAGCCCCTACCCAGCTGGCCAACACCCTTGTGGGTCCATTTTCTGACTTGATTACAAGTGTGCAATGTTTATATTGCTGTAGAATAGATTCAACCATGAATTTAGTTCTGGGAGTGTTGGTGACTGGTTTTTCTGTAGCGAGGATGTTGTCAGTGATAGCCTTTTCCCTTTTGGGAAGTAGGGCAGGAAGCACAGGTCCCCCTGTGGCACTAGCAGTGTGACGATGTTTGGGTGGTGACTGCTTTTGGCAGTGGGAAGGGGCAAAGGCCCTGACTTCTTCACCCGTGAAGGCTGTGTACACCCATTTGCAAAGAGGGTTAGAGATATTACTGGTTGGTGAGGTTAGGAGAGGCTCTGGGGGGTTGAGGGTGAGCCCTATGGCTGAGCTCCTGAGGGAAGGTTGTGCCTCTGAGGATGTGTGGAACCTACAGCTCAGGGACTATAGCGATGCTGGAAAGAGCTGGCTCTCTTCTACTCGGGCTCCAAATGTAGGCCTGGACTTCGGAGCCTTGCCCTGTTGTTTGTTCTATTTCCAGCATGTTGGCAGAGTTTGTGCAACAGCTTCAGACCACAAAGGGCTAATATTTCTTGGGCTGAAGAGGTTAAGATAGTCTGGGGGAAGGAAACTCGAAGACAAGAAAGTCTCCAACTCTCTGTTAAAGGTGAAGATTAGCTTCGAGACTGAATCAAAGATCAGATATCAAAGTTAGGAACTGAAGATGAAAGGAAGGGATCAGAGCCCTGGAACTGTATTTTGTAATCTTTTGTCTCCAACCTTGACAGCGGCAGCGGAGGGGTGGGAAAGGCTGTGGCAAGGGTGGGGGTGGGTGGGTGGGCCTCTCTGGAGGTGGCTCAGGCTTGGTCCCTTCCTAGTGATGAGGATGAGCTGAGGAAATCCCTGTCTGAGCTGGTGGATGACAAGTTTGGGACAGGCACAAAGAAGGTGACTCGGATCTTGGATGGTGGCAATCCATTCCTGGATGTCCCGCAGGCTCTCAACGCTACCACCTACAAGCATGGCGTGCTGACCCGGAAGACTCATGCGGACATGGACGGCAAGAGGAGTGGGTGTCAGGATGAGGGGGACGGGCCTGGGAGGGACGCTGGTGTAGGAGGGATCCACCCTTGGCCACTCCTTTAGGTACCACACATACAGGTGGAGGTGCAAGGAATGAAAGGGTGGGAGTTACTGGAGCGGAAGGTTGCAGCCACACTCCCTGTGCCCACTCCTCAGCACCCCGTGGGAGGCGTGGCTGGAAGAAATTCTACGCTGTGCTCAAAGGGACCATCCTGTACCTGCAGAAGGTGAGAGGGAGGCTGCTTCAGAATCCTTATGTAGAAAGGGCCCACTCGGTCTCATCCAGTTCCTGCCTGTGATGCTCTCAACTCAGGGTCTTCTGGCCAGGACTGAGACCTAGAGAGGAACTGGGGCTTTCTTTTATTAAGAGTCTTACCTGGCCTCACTCAGGGACTTTGAGGGTTTGGGGCAAGGGACTCTGAAATGGCAAATAGGTTATGCCTTGTGGACAGACTAGGGTATGAGGGGAAAGCATGTTAGGGGAGGGTAGAGAGGGCATCTGCAGTGATTCTATGTTGGGGGAGGGTAGAGGCAATACAGAGAAGGGAGGCAAGGAAACGACAATGGGCTGTGTGGGGCAGTGAGCTACAGCCCAGAGTGACATAGCATACTCCACTCAGGATGAGTACAGGCCTGACAAGGCTCTGTCCGAGGGGGACCTGAAGAATGCCATCCGTGTGCACCACGCTCTGGCCACCAGGGCTTCTGACTACAGTAAGAAGTCCAACGTGCTCAAGCTGAAGACAGCAGACTGGAGGGTGTTCCTCTTCCAGGCACCGTAAGTAGGAGCAGGGCCCCCGAGTTGCCACCTGAACTCCCAGCCTGCAGCGTCAGCCTCGCAAGCTCCGCTCTCCCGGTCTCAGGATAGAAACCTCAGCTTTCTGCACATGTCAGTCACAGACTCGGAGTGTCTGCTTGTCACGGATCAATGGATACTTCGGGTCTTCCAGAGAGGTGGCTTTCAGTGTGGCCTTCTCTGCCACCTTACTGCTCCCGTCTTAGGCCCACAGAGTCAGTACCTGACTGGGTCTAATAAGCCTGCAGGTACACTCTGACATCCTGCAGGTAGGCTGATAGACTGGGACGCATCCTTGACAGAGGCTAAGTGGGAAGGACTCCTTATACCTTTGACCTGTAAGGCCTTCTGCTCTGCTGCAACCCATCCTCTGTGACTACAGATGGTGGTTTTCACATGTCCATGAAGGAGATTAATGTGTGAGAACTGGGGCCCAGGGAATCTGGGCAGGTGATGGGGCAGGGCAGAGGATGACTCACTGCGGCTGATCCTGGAGTTCACGAGCTCTGGGGACATCAGTTCAGGCTGGAGCAGGTTTATTTCATGAGAGTCCAGATGGGAGTTTTCTATGTAGTTCTGACCAAGCTCATTCACCCACCTGCCCACCCCATTCTCCTTTCTCCTTTCTGTCCTTGCCTAGCTACTAGTGCCTTCTCTGCCAGACTTTGGGAGAAGGTAGGAGGTCCTATCATGAGTACTGGAGACCTTTATGTCCTCTTTTGTCCCCAGGAGCAAGGAAGAGATGCTGTCCTGGATCCTGAGGATCAACCTAGTAGCTGCCATCTTCTCAGCACCCGCCTTCCCAGCAGCTGTCAGCTCCATGAAGAAGTTTTGTCGACCCCTGCTGCCCTCCTGTACCACCCGCCTCTGCCAGGTACGAGCTCCTGGGGCTAGGCTACTGTCCTCAGCTTAGCCCTTTCTCTGGGTCATGTAGTACTGGGCTGAGGGGCACCAGGGAAGAAGAGCTATTCTCCTTCATTCTAACACCCCACCCCCACTCAAAGGTGGGAAGATGGAGACCCCCACATGCACAGCACAGAAATCTGTCAGTGCTGTGATGGGTGGCACGGGCAGTGGCAGTGTAGCTGTGTGGGTGTGATTATGGGTCTGTGGCATGAATTTCAGAGACTGTATGTGTCATAGGGACAGGTTAAACGTGGCTGACCCTTTATGCAGTGCTCTATTGGGTTATTTAAAGGTTTCTTTGTTTTGCATGTGTGTGTGTATGTGTGTGTGTGTGCACATGTGCATTTGTGCATGCACGTATGCATGTGTATACACATGTGTATATATATCACATTCTGCTTAAAATGGTCTTCCAGTTCTATCAATGTTCTAGTTCCATCATTTCTATTTTCCAAATTTTATGTATATGTGTGTGTTCCTTGTGTAAGTTTATATGCACCACATATGTGCAGGTGCCCACAGAGGCCAGAAGAGGGCATCAGATTCTCCCAGCAGTTGGGAGCCCCCTGGTATGGATGCTGGGATCCATATGGAACCTGGTTCTTCTGGAAGAGCAGTAAGTGCTCGTCACTGCTGAGCTATATCTTCAGCACACACAGTTTCTCGGTATGGATGAATAAGAATAAAACTTCACTGTGTATATATACACTATCTTTTTTGTATCTGTCTGTTGCTGGACACTCAGGCTGATTCTATCACTTGGCTATTGTGAACATTGTTTCAAGAAGCAGGTGTGCAGGTAGGGCTGTGGTGTGCTGACTTGGATTCCTTTGGGTGTGTTCCCTGTCAGAGCATGTGGCAGTTTCATTTTAAACTTTATTATTTTGCGTGTTTATGATGTGTTGGGGGTGGGGGACACATGGCATATGTGGATGTCAGAGGACAACTTTGTGGAGTCTGTTCTAATCAGGGATCTAATTCAGTCTTGTTCAGCAAGCACTTTATTCATTGAGCCATCTCTGTGACTTTCTCTATTTTTAGTTTCTTTTTAATTAATTTATTTTTATTATTGTTATTTTTTTAAAATATGCATTGGAATTTTGTCTGCATGGGTGTCTGTTTGAGGGTGTCAGATCACCTGGAACTGTGAGCTGCCATGTGGGTGCTGGGAATTGAACTCAGGACCTCTGGAAGAGAAGCCAGTGCTTTTAACTGTCGAGCCATCTCTCCAGCCTCCTGTTTTTAATTTTTTGATGAGCTCCCATTCATAGTATCTTTCACAGTAAATGTGTTAATTCACAGTCCCACCCACACTGTACAAAGCTTCCTTCCCGCCAGTCTTCATGGCGCTGATTTTTCACTTTACTTATAAAACATTTTTTTTTGAGACTTTGTTTTTATTTTTTGCAGATGGGTGTTCTGCCTGCATGTACGTTTGTGCGCTATGCATGTGCCTGGTGCCTGCAGAGGCCAGATGAGAGAACTGGAGTCACAGAGAGCTGTGAGCCACCATGTGGTTGCTGGGAATTGAACCCAGGCCCTCTGGGAGAGCAGTCAATCACTGAGCCAACTCTCCAGTTCCAATTTTTCATTTTTTAGGGACAGTCCAGTGTTGATGTTTGCCTTAGTCAGGGTTATTTTATTGCTTCAATGAAGCACCATGACCCAAAGCAACCCGGGGAGGAGAGGGTTTATTTTACTCATAGTTCTACAGAACAGTTCATTGTCAAAAGTGAGGGCATGAACTCATGCAGGGCAGGAACCAGAGCCATAGCAGATGCTTACTGGCTTGCTCTCCATGGCTTGCTCAGCCTGTTTTCTTATAGGACCCAGGAATGGCACCATCCACAATGGGCTGGTCCCTCTAAAACTGATCACTAATTAAGACAATACCTTAGAAGCTTGACTACAACCTGACCTTATAGAAGCTAGTTTTCATTTTCTTTCTTTCTTTCTTTCTTTCTTTCTTTCTTTCTTTCTTTCTTTCTTTCTTTCTTTCTTTCTTTCTTTCTCTCTCTCTCTTTCTCTCTCCTTCCCTCCCTCCATCCCTCCCTTCCTTCCTTCCTTCTTTTCTCCCTCCCTCCCCCTCTCTCTTTCTTCTCTTTCTCTTCCTCTTCTCCCTTCTCTTTCTCTTCCTTCTCCTCTTCCTTCTTTTTTTTTTGAGACAGGGGTTCTCTATGTAGTACTGGCTCTGTCCTAGAACTCATTCTGTAGACCAGCCTGGTCATGAACTCAGAGACATCCCCCTGCTTTTGCCTCCTGAGTGCTGGGATTAAAGGCATGTGCCACCACCAGACTCTGGAAGCATTTTCCTAATCGAGGATGCCTCCTCTTAGATGACTTTTATCTTGAATCAAACTGACAGAAAACTATCCGTGACAACATTAAAAAAAAAAAAAACTTTAAATACTTTAGTTATATTCCTATGAAAACCCCATCTCACTAATACCACTGATTTTCAGAGTATTTTAGACAGGAAAGGATAAACAGAGGAGCAGAACCTGAGAGTGGAGGCTGGCAAGCTTCAAACTTCCTTTCAGACATCACTCCCTTTCCTATTAAGCTCTCTCCACAGAGCTTCGGGGTGTTCACGGTCTGTGTGGAGCTCCTGTGAGCGTGTGTGTGTGTGTGTGTGTGTGTGTGTGTGTGTGTGTGTGTGTGTGTGTGGCCTGTCAGTGAGAAAGTTTCATCTACCTTTAGTTATGATCTGGATCACACAAATCAGAGAATGCTGGGAGGAAGTATGAACTATACAGAGCTTGGAATGAGTGGGGCCAGGCGGACCCTTGTCCCAGCATGCTTCAGTGCACATGTGGGACTCTGTGCAGGGGATTGTGGTGGAGGTGTCTGTTCCGCAGTGCGTATACTCACATGCAAGTATAAAGCTCTTGGTCTTGTAGGCAGGCTGATGTCCCTGTGAGAAAGGGAAGGGAAGAGGAGAGTGAGAGGAGCCTAGCTCTGAACCTTTAACTTTGAGGACCTTGGTCAGCCTCAGTTTCTCTTTGGTGAAGCAGCTTCCAGTGTGGATGGAACTAGGCCCACGTCTGTTGATACCCCAAATGTAGCTCACAGACCTGGGCTTGTCTCTGCAGGAGGAGCAGCTGCGGTCTCATGAGAATAAGTTGAGGCAGGTGACTGCCGAGCTGGCTGAGCACAGGTGTCACCCACTGGAGAGAGGCCTCAAGTCTAAGGAAGCGGAAGAGTACTGTCTGAAGGAACACTATCTCACGTTTGAGGTAGGTCTTGGGAGTTGGACAGCAGAGGTCAGAGGTGGAAATAGAGGAGAAAACCAGCTCGCACCCTCCACTTCTGCCGTCAACACCAACATGCCAGGGACTCTAGTTTGAGACCTCCCTACTGTGGGGCTTTCTGAGGCAGGCGTGAGCCAGTGTCCTGTGGTCAGTCTCTCTCAGTCTGGCTGTCAAATGTTGATTGGTTTCTCGTGTGGCTGGGTCTGCCCAGGAGTCCTTCACATCCACTCTGCAGAGATGACAAGAGCCACGGGGGATTTGCTTGAGGGGAGTGAGGCCTGGCTCTCTTTTGTGGGCTGAGTTCACCTTCATGCCATGCTGTGAAAGGGTTTCCAAAACTATCCCCATTTGACAGAAAGGTAAACTGAAGCTCAGAGAAGCCAAAGCACTGGCCCAAGGTGACACAATTGGGAGAAGTAGGACCTAGGAAAAGTAGGATCCTAACCAGGTGATGGGCTGCAACTCTGGCACCGGGAGTTCTCTCTCTTACTTGGCTTGGTGAGGACATGAAGGCCCGTAGACAGAACTGGTGGGGGTGGGGAGGGCCCCCTGATGGTGGAGAAGGCCTGAATCTGCTAGGTCTCCCTCTTAAATATTAACAGCAACTTCTAAATAACCCTTCTAAGTGTTTATCAATGCATCCATTTCTCCATGCCCTTTACCAACACTGGGCATTTGGAAATGTTTTAATCTTCCTTTTATCTCACAACTTTAACAATCGTTTTTCACCACTTTTAAATTTAGATTTCACATTTTTAAGAGAAAAGATTTAGTTTTTATTTATGCGTACCTGTGTGCATCTTCACACTTGCTTGTGAATGCTTCTTGTACAGGCCATTGTGAGCTGCTATATGGATGGTAAGAACCAAACTCAGGTCCTTTGCATGAGAGGCAGGGACTTTTAACCGCTCAGCCACCCCTTCAGCCCTAAGTGTCTAACATTTTAATTGTGGAAACACATGATGAGTTGTGCCATCTTGATCGATTTTTAAGTGTGTAGGTCAGCACCATTTATTGTATCCATCTCCAGGCTTCTCCATCTCCTCACACGGAAGCTTTGCTCCTTGAATATATCATTTCCTTATCCTTTGAGGCACAGAAGTTTTAAATATCAATGTAGTCCCGTTTGTCCATTTTTGCTTTCATTGCCCATGTCTTTCATGTTGTGCCTAAGAAGTTGTTGATGTTATTTGGATTGTTCAGTTATAAGTGAGAAACTGGGCATGATTATAATCCCAGTACTCAGGAGGTTGAGGCAGGAGGATCGCTGCAAGTTCAAGGTCAGTCTGGCTTGCATAGTGAGTTCCAGGGTTACGTAGTGAGATGACGTCCTGTGAGGTTGACGTGTGTGTCTGCCTATTTGGGGGGAGTGGTGGTTTCTTTCCGTCTGTTGGTTGCATGAGCAGGAATACCACACAGGCTGGTGCTTTGTTACTAGGTTTTTAAGATGAATCTCCTATCTCCATCTTGTTACATCTTGTTTGATTTTGCTTTTGTCTTTTGCCTTCTCTTTCCCCAGAAAAGCCGTTATGAGACCTATATTCACCTCCTGGCCGTGAAAATCAAAGTGGGATCAGATGACCTGGAGCGGATTGAAGCTCGGCTGGCTACTCTAGAAGGGGATGACCCAGCTCTCCGGAAAACACACTCAAGTCCCGCCCTCAGCCTGGGCCACGGGCCTGTGACTGGCAGCAAAGCCACAAAGGATACCTCTGCATCTGATACTTAGCTGGTGTGGCTGTGCAGGCCCTAGAGGCAGGCAAATGTCCCCAGAGGGGTCAGTGAGCACAATTCCAGCCAGGGACTGCTTGGACTGAACTCCAGGCAGTTAACAGGCAACCAGAGGGGTGTGGAGAGCCCTGTGCCCAAGGAGATGGAGATGTCACTCATGATGCTGATCTTCTTGCATCCTGGGCCATCTCTGGCCTAGACCCGCTCCTAGCCCTGCTGCCCTCCAGTTATGGGGCCTTGCTTTGCAGGCCAGACATGCTCTAGGGCGAGACATGCTCTAGGGCCGGACATGCTCTAGGGCCGGACATGCTCTAGGGCTGGATAAGCCTGTCACTGTTGCTTTCCCAGGCTCCCTTCTCATCAGGCTCCTCCCTCATCTTGTATTTGTGAGGGTGGGTCAGGACTCTGGATTTCAGCTTGGCTATCCACCCTTTCTCCTCTTTCCTCTAAGTTGACCAGCAGCAGGTCTATGGACCACCAGCAACCTTTGCAACCGGCCCAGTTCTCCTGCCTCACATTGCAATAATCTGGGGCCTAACCTATACTCGGTGCCAAGCTGATTCCACACGTGTGTGTCCCCTTTCTCCTTTCATCCCCTGAGGCCTCTCCAGCCTCTTTTTTCTACACACACACACACACACACACACACACACACACACGTAAAGAACTCATTTAAAGAAGGGTTGGAAACTACTACCCACTAGAGGGTGAAACCAGAAGAAGGAAAAGGCCTGACTTGGAGCCTGGCCTGCTATCAAGGAAGCCTGCAGCAGGGCCTCCACTGCTCTGACACTGGATGGGAGGATGAAGACCCTCTGTGTTTTTGCCTTTTCCTTTTCCGGCTGACTTGTGACTCACAATCACTTTTCCAGTTGATGCTTTTGGACTGAACAGGATGCGTGTGTGTGTCACCTCCTTCAGGGGT
This sequence comes from Mus minutoides, assembly GCA_902729485.2. Classification (NCBI taxonomy): domain Eukaryota; kingdom Metazoa; phylum Chordata; class Mammalia; order Rodentia; family Muridae; genus Mus; species Mus minutoides. The sequence continues at coordinate 858,124 of LR753345.1, read as the reverse complement.
GTCCTGTGGGGTGAGTGCCTTGGGCGCACACCTCTGTTTGCTTTTGATCTTCCTGTGAATACTGCCAAGGTCTCCAAGCTCGTGATGCCCTCTGCACAGACCTCCTGGCAGTAAGGAAGGACACTACCTAGCTGAGTGTCATCCTCCGGCAAGCCCAGGCTGGGCAGTAGAGTAGGGTTAAGGAAGCTGTTAGTTCGTGGTCTCGGGGGGAAGGTGGAGTGACAAGGTTTTGATTAGTGATGATCCTTTCCTTTTCCTAGCAAATCAGGAAGCCTAAGATAAGGACCAGTTGAGAGTAGAGACACATGTCTCTCATGGGTTGACATCCTTTAAACACCATATCACTTAGAGCAACGAGTGAGTCTCGGGGATAGCCCCCTTGACACGGGTACCATGAGCCAATCTTGCCTATTGTTTGGCCAACAGTTTGCAGTCTTGGGTGACATAATATTTGCAACTAAGTGCTTACCACTTCAATTCCACTCCCATCTGATGTAGGGAGCTGGGAGTTTGTGGAGAGGTGTAGTGGGGTTGAAATCCAAATTGCTTAAATTGGATTAGCTGAAGTGCGTTTTATAACCAAACCATCTGGCCCCTTTGTTTTGCTCAGGGGAAGCAAATGCTCGTTTGAATGAGATCAGAAAGGCAATTTAGGGGGCAGCAAAGAGATCTCAGTTCTTTGACCAGCTGCCTGAAAGTCCTTTGATTTTCCAGCCAGTGTCCCACTCTCTGTGTCACGGGTGGGGGACAGCAGAGGTGAAGTCCCTTAGCCTCAGACGCACGTGATTCCCCAAGCACTAGTTGTGCCTCCCGTCAGTAAAGACATTTTTTAGTTCGCTTCCTTAATTGTATAATTCTTTATTTGTAAATTATATACATGTACTACTGTACTAAAATATTATGTACATTATAAAACATACACAAAAATAGAAATTTAAAAAAGATGAGATGAAAATAAATCTAAATCAAAGTTCTAATTTTTTTTTCTGCATTCTAATAGACCATCATGCTCCTCTCTTCTGTCTCCCCTAACAAGCCCACAAGGACAGGTCCTGGGATGTTTGCTCTAGGGCTCAGGAACTCCTGGTGCCTAACTCTTGACAAATAGCCTTTACCCTCTTCCGTGAGGGTCAACCATCTGCCATACACTGTTGCTGTGTGTTAGGGACAGTGGTAAAAGAGGCCAGCTCCCTGTGTTCACAGGTCTCACCGTTAGGAGGGAGACTAGGGGAGAAGTGGTTACCATGGCCACGGAGGACTCTGAGAGGAACTGGGAAGACACTAAAAAGTGATAACGCAAAGTAGAGAAAGAACTTGGGGGGCATGGAAGAGAACTTTGACCTTGGAAGCTACCCAAGTGTCCTGAGTGTCCCAGGGGACAGGGTGGCAGAAGGGAAGTTGCCTGAAGTGGCTTCCTGAGAAGCCACAAACTCAACATCCCGAAGGCTAAACCCTGAGAGTCAGGGTGGTCAAGAGGGCTCTCTGGTCAAGCATGCTCCAGGTCCCAACCATACCTGTCCATTTAAGACGGGCTAATGCAATAAGGGGAGTGCTGACAAGCGAGGTTAAGTTCTGGCCTTGGACTTTTGGTGGGTTATCTTAGAAGACAGGGCAGATGATGAGGGAATGAGATGGGGTCATGTACAGGTCAGTGAGTTCATTGACAAGGTCACTTGAGTCACATGGGTGGTTTCTGGATGTAAACATAGAAGTTAACAAACCTAGCCCACACAGTTTACATGAGGACACTAACCTAGACTGTAATGAGATCAGTGGGCTCACGGAGAGGTCAGAGCAGTTAATCTGGGGTCCCATAGAGATCAGAGGTCACACGTAAAGATTAGTACCCTAAGAAAGCAAACAGACCACAGGGTCATCTGGCGAGGCCTGGGCGTGAGCTACAGGTTTGTGTAACATTCAGTCCAGAAGGTTCTCTTCCTTCTTTTCCCTTTATAGTAAGTGCCTCTCAGCACCCTCTAATGATTTTATAAGTTTAGACTTTTCCTAATCACCTCATAGAGTTTTTGCCACTTTGCGACTCACGGTTACAAGGCGCAGGACTCTGTCACCGCTATCCTAAGGACTAGATATCAATCAGTAAAAGTGCCGGGTCCATCTGCATGTAACCTCCACAGCCACTCGCTGAGGTAAGCAACTGCTTCCTCGTTTCTCACTAAGCAAACTGTGGCCTGGAGAACTGTGCCAGCTGTCACTCACATAGCTAGAGAGGGACAGCTGGCACTCGGACTCAGAACCTATGGTCGCACTATGCCTCTCTGTCCCACTCCTCTGCGAGTATGTCTAGATCCACGCTGCAACTTTCAAGAATGTGCATAAGCACATACACGGGTACACATTCACCCCAGCTCTTTGGAGGGAAGGCTTCAGGTTCTGGCTGGAATCTTGGTTCCTGGTATTCTAGGGAGCTGACAGGAAAGCCTCTTTACCCTGGACTCTATCTACCTCCTCCATGCCTGAGATTAGACCTTCATCAGAGCTGCAGGTTTAGACAGGCCCTGGCTGGGGGGGGGGCAGAGGTGGCGGGGGGAGAGAATATACAGTTGGGGAAGGAGCAGTACCCCGTGGGATCAGGAGCTGCAGCCTTTCTGGTCCTCCTGGCAATGAGGGGACCTATTATGTTGTCTTACATGTCCAGACTCTGCCTGTGACGTGCCTGAAGCCCCAAGGGTCATCTTTGCCTCTTCTGCCCCAGTGCCAACCCCACAACCCTTTCCTCTTCACCCACCTGGGCAAAAAAACTGTTACCCCAGTCCAGCTTCCTAGCTGCAGGGCAGGAACTGGGCCAGAGTTCTGAGGTTGAGTTTAAAGCGGAACGATTTGCGTCAGTCCCTTGGCTGGGTTCCTTAGCACCCAGGGGGACACCTTATGAATGATTTGGAAGGAAGACTTGGAGCGGGTCCTGGGAGCTGGGGCCAGAGGGACTGGAGAGAGGGTCACTTCCGCTCAGGATTATCTTGGCCCTATCCAGTCTCTCTTCCAGTACCCATGTGCCTCATCCTAGGCCCTCCTAGCTTCCCTCCTCACCTGGGGCTAGGTACACACAGTCAAACAGGAGTTATTTCTGATTTTATTTATAATATAAAAATGTTCAAGTGTCAACAGTCAGGTGTTCGGGCATGTCAGGGTTCCCATTTGTTTCTGTTTGGGATTTTTGTTTGCTTTTTAGACAATTGCCTTTTTTTTTTTTGACAAATTAGCATTGGATCCAGTTGTGAGGGCAGGATTGGAAGATGGAAGTCATAGGTGGGTTGGGAGCTGGGCTGTGAGAAGGATATGGTGTTACTTTATTGCTAAAAGGGGAATCGAATACACTGTCGGAGTGGCTCTTCTGGGTCCCAGCGTGACCATGCATTCAATCTAAAGAATCTGAAATGCAAAGGACATGCAGGCATAAAATAGAAAAGACGACCTGTAAACGAAGGCGCTGCAGAGGACAGAGGATGTCCTGGAGGCCGCAGGGGAGGAGGAGCCCTGAAGGTTGGGCCCCTGGTAGAGCTGCCCCCTCCCTCGGCAGGGGGCTGGTGGGGAGACAGCCTTCTCTGTCCTCTTTTCCTTAGCAGCTGTGAGGGCTGGGGAGGACCCTTCCCCATGCTAGTTGCTGTAGCGGGGAGGACAATGTCTCCCCCTGGAGATAACCCAATCTCGATTCCAGCTCTAAGGCTGGAATCCCTGCCTTCTCTGCTCAGGACTGGGGAAGATAAAATTACATCTTATCTTCATTTTCTTCCTCATTGTTCAGTACCCTCAGAGCCATTAGAACCTCACAGTCTCTTCTTGCCTTGCCCTTTCTCACCCCCACCGGTTTGGGAACCTACAAGCGCCCATCCCCACACTGCACCCCAGATGGCTCTCCAGGAGCCCCAGATTAGCATACAGCAAAAGGCACCACAATATAGGTTTCTATTAAAGAGTCAAAAAATTGGCCCATCTCTCTTATTTTTTTTGTTGTTTCTTTTTTTTTCCGAAGCTGTAAATCAGGATGTTACATATAAATAGTTTCCCTATAAAAACGTCTTTGCCGTTAGCTAGTATTATAAGACAATTTTTTTTGCTAAAATGAAAATAAAACATTTTGTTATACTTTTTTCCTTTTATAGAAAATAAAAATATTTTTATTTCTTTGTTCGCTCCTTTTCCCTCTCCAGTCGGTGGTCTCCGCTCTCCTTGGAGACGTAGGGCGGGCGAGGCGGGGCCCTTAGAGGGGCCCCGAGTCCTGCTTGGCCCTCGTGGGCGGCCCCCGGCTGTGTCTGCTGCTGGCGCGCGTGCTGTGGCTGTCCAGGGAGTAGTAAGTCCTGCTGTCAGCCGCCGGGCACAGCGGCGGCGAGTCCGAGCGCAGCGCGTCGTGCGCCGCTCGCAGGCCGAGGAATGGCGTGCTCTCGGCCGCCAGCGCCCCGTCCGCATCGTCCGCGTCGTCGTCCGAGGCCGACGCCGAGCCGCAGCCCGAACCGCTGCTCAACGACAGCGAGTCCCGCGCCGCGCGTGCGCGCTGCGCCGCCAACCCGTTGAGCCGGGAGCGCCGCCAGCGCCGCGGCCCCGCCGACGTCCTGCGGGACGCGCCACGCGTGCGCGGCCGCGGCGGCGGCGGGGGCGCGCACTCCTGCGTGGTCTCGTACTCGTCGTCCTCCGGGATGCGGAAGGGGCTGGCGGGCAGGCTGCCCAAGCTGCCTCCCAGCGCGCAGGCGCTGCGCCGCGGCCCGGGCCCCGCCGCCGGGTAGTAGTAGCTGTCGTAGCTGCGCTGCATGTCCGCTCCGGGCCCCGGCCCCGGGCCGGGCGGCGCTGGGTGCCGCAGGAGCGGCTGCTGCTCCGCCAGGCGGTAGCTGATGGGCGCAGCGGGCGGCAGCGACACGGCATGCGCAGAGTTGGGCGACGTGATCTCGAAAGTCGGCACCTGCGTGGCCAGCGAGTAGTGGAAGTCCACGGGCGAGAGGCGCGCGGGCGTGGTCAGGGCTGACACGTATCTGCGGGAGAGACAGAGGGTCGGGAGTCAGGGTGCAGTGCTCATTCATCAGAGATTCCAACCAGAAAGAGTGTCCATAAGAGTGAGGGCCGTGGCTCTGACCACGTTTAGTTTCCATGAACCTCCCAGCCTTTTCTTATCTCTTAAGCACAGATGAATGTAGTGTTTATTCCAGTATGATGCTGGAGAATTTCAGAAATGTACTAGGGGAGTACTGTAGGGATGCTCACAGTCTCTGGGGCACGTTCAGCTTGGGGTGTTTTATGTGTGGTCTCATCTATTCTGTAGCATCTGTGGGTGAGGGCTATACTACATATAGGAAAAAGGGGACCCAGACTTTAAGTGCCAAGGACCGAATGACCAAAATTTGGTCCCTCTGTCTCATTCTTTCAGAATCAACTAACTCCTTCCTCTACCACCAGGTGTCTCTGCTTAGAGCCAATGATCCTCAGGTCCTGGAAGGCCTGTTTTTTGCTAATACCTCCCAGTGTGAATCCTGGGTACCTGTCCCTGGTATTTGAACTCAGGGTAGGCAGAAACTAGTATGGAATTCCAGGAACCATTAGCCACCATTCAAAGACCCCCCCTGGATTTGAGCTCACTGCTCTTGCAGGGACAGTTTATTCTCTGGCTTGGCTTGAGTGAGGGGAACATGCCTTCTTGTATCCAAAGGCTGCCACGGGGAAGTGACACGGGGATAGGCACCTCAAGCCAGGCCTGAACGATACCAAGATAACAACTGTCTCCACTCCCCTGGCTTCCTATATCTTCTCATGACCCTTTTTGTCCCCCTCACCCCCATGAGCCATCAGCCTCCACCGTAGTCCACTTGAGGACCCGAATCACTCACTTCCGTTCCTTTCTTTCCGAGCCCTGCCAGGTGCTTGGCTGCTCTCTGGAACTAGCTTAGAGCCTTTTTTCTTTCTTACTGAGTCAGCTGATCCCACCCCTCACGTTCTCACACGCAGATCAGGCTAACTACTGAGTCCTACCTACTCCCTGTCTCCTGAAATACTCTCCAGCCAGGGCCAGATGTCCTCTCCGGTCATGCCACCACCTTGGTCTCTGTCTTTCACTCTAGGAAGTTCCCTGGGCAAACAAAACAAAACACCCCGCCCCCAACCCACCCAACCAAAACAGCTCTGCTAAGGAAGGCCTTCCTATTTATCTACCCAGGCTCTACCTCCCAAGCAAGCAGAAGCCAAAGGCTCTTTGTCCATCTGTGTCCCCAGCCTGCCTGTTGAGCTCTACCATTCCACAGCTCATCTTGCTTCTCTTAAGCATGCTCAAGTATTTCTCCTAGAAGTGTCCCTTCCCCATCTCCCTGCCTATTTCTTCCCACTGTCTAGTGCTGATGACAACAGAGACAGGTATGAGTGAGGCAGGACTCTGTACATTATCCTGGGGCCTTTTCCAGCCCCACGTGTAGCAGGAGTTGTTTTCCCCTATCCACACTGAAGGGACACATTTTGAAGTACCTGCTCCAGATCACTCAGGTAGTGGAGCTGGACTCAGAGGGAAAATCTTGGAGTCTATATTTGGACCAGGTTTCTCTGCCCTAGTGTGGTGTCTATACTTAATACTTTTAGACACTGCTGAAGGTGTCAGTGTTTTGTCCCTAGATTGTGACGCCTCTAGACTAAGTCAGAAGGGCCATCTCTGGCATGCTTGATCAGCCCAGGCTTGGCATAGAGTTGGTTGAGTCAGAAAGAGGTAGATTTTGTTCCTAGCTGTCCTGGAGCCTCTCCTGCCTGTGATGTGCCTTCCTCTGCTCTCCTCTCACAGACCTTGCTTGCCTAAGGGCCACTGCAGAGCTGAGCAGGAAGGGGCCCAGCTTGTGGGAGTGTGCCCTCTCCTTCTACGCTGTGGGTTTTAGGAATTACATTTAGGTTACCAGGTCTGGTCGGCAAGCAAATCACAGCAGTCTTGCCAGTTGGAGGCGGGGGGGGGGGTGCAGGGGTGGGGTGGGAAGAATTTCCTGGTTCTTCCTTTATTAACTTCGCAGGTTTCTAGCAATGCCTTGGGCACTAGGACCTGGCTGCTGGTGCTGGCAGGCCCTGAGATCATTCTTGGCTCACATCCTTATTGCTTAGGTCAGTGCCCTTGAAAATGACCCTTCCCTTACCGTCTAGTCTATGTGGTCTCGGTGTCTCTCTGTTTCTGTTGTGATATGGGGGTCTTTAGGTGATGCCGCGAATAGGCCAACCTTGGGTCCTGGGTGTGTGCAACAGCCCTGTTTGTCCCTGATGCTCCAGTATGGTTATTAATGTTCCCTAATGCCACAAACTGTGTGTTCACTCCAGCCAGGAGTGAACTGAGCCAGCTGCAGTTCTAATCCCAGGAGACCACTTAACCTTTCTGGGACCTTGTTTGAGTTGGCAGTGCCAGCTTTCTAGCCAAGGTGGGGGTCCAGGGAAGGGGTAGAGGCACTGACCTTTCACTGTGTGGAGAGTCACGCAGCGAGTCTATGGAGTCATGGTAGGGTGGCAGGGCAGCCCTGCGCCGCTCCTCCTGGCTGTAGGCTGCTGCCCTCCGCGCCCGTGCCTCTACGCACGCTGGGCTGTTGCACTTGCTGGTGCCCACTGATGATAGCATGATGCCCGACTGGGAATCTGAGGTCATGCTCTCTGAACGTTCCAGGCTCCACGTGTGGCTCTCATGTCTGGGAAAACCAGATAGGAGTGAGTTGATAGGCCAGGAGGGGTAGGTTGCCCTAGTGCAGGTGTGTGGTCCCATGGCCACCCTGCCCGGGGTTCTTTGTCTGATCTGTGACTCCCTTAGCTCACTGTCCTCTCTCTCCACTCAGCTCTGATGCAGAACACCACAGATGCTCAACCCTGATAATGGGAGAAGGAAGGCTGGGATCCTGTGGTTGGTGAGCTACCATGTGTAGAGGCTCCCCCACAACCCCCCTCCACCACTAAGGTCTCACAGCTGGGACACTTCTATCCCCATGTTCTTCAGCCACTTCTCAGGATCTGAGCCTCTCTGGCCACTATGCAAGGGCTCTGACTATTGCATGGGTCTGTCCATGGAAGGGGGACCAGCCCTGTTATTTTTTCCAACTGTAGGAACTATTTTGCTTGCATGGACAGGTTGCCCCAGTCCTGGAGAGTCGGGTGGACTGTGGTCAGTATGCAAACACAAGAGAAGAGCTCAATTAGTTGTGGCTGATTGACCAATGACGTACAGGCATTAGCAGGGTTTGATCGGCCCTGGTGCCGCTCACCTGTGGCTGGAGGTGGGTGTGGCTGTGGAGCAGTGGTGAGAAGGTGAACAAGAGTGGCTCCCAGAGAACGTGGTCTCAGCTTCCCTCCGGATCACGTGCTCTGTAGCTGGCACATTTTTGGAGATGTACTAGGAGAAACAGAAAGTTGGGAGGAGTTAGTAATGGAGACTAGACAGGCTCCCCTTCCCGCTAAGGAGGGCAAGTGATAACTGTGGAGCTATAGTTAAGGGGTGACCCACTGGATGTGATCAGTGGGTCAGAGATAGCCCCAGGCAATCAACACCCCTACCCAATTCTTCCTTATGGAAATGGGCAGCGTGAAGCCAGAATCCCAGTGAGACAGTGCCTGGCACACAGGGCTGGACCGGCATCTACCCAGTCCTTGCAGCCAGAGAAGGCAGCTGTCCAGCCAGAGCTAAGAGGGGGCCAGTCTGGGAACACCACTCACATCTGCCATCTGGATCTCCTCAGGGTCCAGCCGAGGGTGGCTGGGCCCGTTGGCCAGGCTTCGGTTCTGGTGGGCTGGGCACATGTTCTGCCGGAGATGATGATGCATCTGCCTCCTCTGTTTTCTGCGCAGGGGTAAGATAGGTGAGCCTAGCGTGGCTACCGTCAAGGATAGAATTCCCTGGCTATCTTTCTAGGGAGGCTGGGCAGCGCATGGAATCCTATTGCTCTGTACTGTGTGACCTTAGGCAAATTCTGGAAGTGCATGAAGTTGTTTTATTTCCTCCATCTGTAGCGTAGGACCCCTTACCATCCCAGAGACCACTGACCATCAAAAGCTGTAAAGATCTCACACTGTGTGAGCCCCTCCTTCCCTCACTCGTTTAGCGCTTATTAGATTTTTTTTTTTTTTACTGTGTTCCAGACACTTCTTTGGAACAGATGAGGTAAACATGGGACATGCCTCATGCAGCCTGGGGGCCAACAGTGGAGGCAGATAGTAAATACACAAGTAAATGAGCTAAACACTTTCAGCAAAGTTTTCCAAAGTAAATAAAATAGGATGCTGTGATTCAGGAGCCAAGGCAGTGGGACTTCTGTTTACTGACACATAATAAATGCTCAGTAAATCATCTTATCATATACAACTGTAATTATATTACTCCTATGACTCAGAGTCGTCCCTGGCCTTCAGTGTCCCACTTTTTCTCCCCAGGCTTGTTTCTTGCTGCCTTCCTCCACCCAGCTTGCTGCCCCCAGGACAGCTGGCTTCTGACCCTGCAGGGTTCCACCCTGCACTGCCGCCTTTTCAGATCTTTTCTCCTTAGGACTGAGCCTGAAGGCTGCCTTCCTGCCCTCCAGCTGAGGAGAGGTGCTTAAGAAATGTGTCTTGGTGGCCCCGTGTAGTGGAGGTAGGAAGGTCTCTGGGGACTCCAGGATAGTCAGGGTTGCGTAGTAAGTCCCTGCATCAAAACAAACTAAACAACAACAAAAAGCCCCAAACCTAAAATGCTTTTGGGCAGCACTCGCTTGGGGTGCTGGTCAGGTGCCTAGTCACGTTCTGGCCATAGGTGGGCCTGAGGAAGACTTGTTGCCTTCAGTAATGAGTAAGTGCCAGGACAGGAGGCTTCTTTCCTTAGTTCATGGACTCAACTTTCTTGGGCCCAGTCCCCACCCTCTCCTTACTTCACAGCCTTTCTGGTTCTGGTCCCATCCAAAATGAGGTCAGCAGGACCTTAGATCCCATCTGTAGGGCAGCAGGAATCCAGACCCCAGAGAAATGGTGGCTCTGCCTAGGCCCACTTCCTAGATCTGAGCAAATGTCTCACCCTCTCACTCTACAGCCTTCTACTATCTGCAGCTCGCCATCAAAGTTTGAAGGCTGCTTCTGAATCTCATATGGCTTCAGCTTCTGCCCAAGCTTCTGGACTCTGGCCTTCTGCTCCAAGCAGTCTGGCTTGTTTGCCCTCTTCTTCACGACCTTCCCAGTTCTGCCCCTAACTGCCCTGAGATAGCCTTGTTTCTTCCCTAAGATAGCCTAGTCTCTTCTCCTCTGTGCTCCTTTGCAGTACTCCCAGTGTGGGTGTGCACAGTGCCACTGAGTCACCCACTTGTCCTGAGAATGCAGCCTTCCCTGCGTCTTCTTCCCAGCATGTCCCAGGGCCTCTCCTCCACCAGCACCCCCTGCCCCATCTACTCCAGGAGCCTGCAAAGGGAAGCTGGGAGCCCCAGTGAGGCCACTGTGGTGCTCTTTGAGGCGCACACTGGGGTCATCATCATAGGACTCGGAGAAGCTCCTCAATTTGCCCAAGGTCCTACGGGAGATGGTAGAGTTGGGTCTGAACCTTTCCCGTGTCTGTCCCTTGGTGCTACAGTTGGAGGCCATCCCCACACTGGCTTGGCTTGAGCACGGAACACTCACTTGGTCTTGCAGTAGGCGACCACACAGACAATGCCCACGACCAGCAGGGCCACACAGATGCCAGTAATTGTCAGGACTCTCTTCTGGTACAGCTCCTCAGCCTCTGTAGGGGCAGAGCAGGAACAGAGCCCATGGAGATGCTTGTACACAACCTCCCTATTCCCCAGCCTTGGGCTCCCTCGGCACTGGATCTGTCGGCCTCCTTCCATCCCTTCCCCTTGCCTGCTTGCAGACTGCCTTTGCCTCCCTTCAGACTTCTGCCACCACCTCCCCTAAAACCCACACCTGCCCAATGCACATGAGTGGAAAATGGAGGGGAAGGGAGGGGACGGAGCAGGGGTGAAGTTCCAAGGCCACAGTAGAGGGAAGGCAACACCTTGATCAGTACCCCTGCCCTGCTCCATGGTGGCCCTGCAGAGAGGTGTTCTTCATGGCAATGAACAGAGACCTAGGGCAAAGGCCTTTCTCAGGCATCCCATATTCCCCCAAAAGGGCTGATGACAATGTGTCAGACCCAGATTTTGGAGGGATGCTAGCTAGGCCAGGAGCAGGGACACAGCAAACTGGGGCTACAGCAGGGCATGGGAAGAGCCTTTCTCCATTCCCACAGCCCGGTCAGGGTAGTGCCTTGTCTCTCTGCACCTCGTCTGCTGGTGAGAAGCCTACCAGTGACAGCATAGCCTGGCATTTACGAATGTCCCTGGGCACAAGGAACAGGCCCCATCTTTATTACAAGCTGGGAGAGGCTGGGCCAAACTGTCCTGTCTACCCCTTGTGCCTGCTATCTCTGCCCCTCTAAAACAGAAATCCAGGAGAAAGAGAAGGAAAAGGTGACAGCACTGGCTACGCGTCCCCCTAACCCCCCATAGCTGCTGGCTGGCACTGCCACCTCCCCTGCTCTCAGCTCAGTGATAAGTAGAGGCGGCAGACTCTCCATGATTGGCAGAGCTCTGAGAAATGTCCCCAATCCCCCTCAGATTTAGGCCTATGTACGCCAGCAACCTCAGAACTACAAGCCCTCTGGACGCTCACACACTCAAAGCTATGGCTTCCAGAGTCAGACATGCCTTTCACACAGACACTCATGCATGTACTGTCTAGACAGACTTTCTGTCTATATACAGACTATATACAGACTGTATACAGACTATCTATATGCACACTCCATTTCCAACTCTTGCCCTTTCTCCCTGCTTTCTGGTGAATACCCATGAGTCATGGCCAGCCAAACTACCAGCTAGCCCGACTAGCTTAGCTCTCTCCACACCTGCTTGCCCATATCGTTAGTGAGGCTTCTCTCCTGTCACTCCCTCTCTCCTCACCCCCACTGTCCATCCAAAAGGCATCTCAGTTCTGCTTTCCAAGGGAGTGGTGGATCTGACCACAGCGAGCATTTTCACTGCTGCCCCTGTAGTCCAGGAGGGGGCTCCCTCAGCTAGAGATGGTCACCCTCTGACAGGCCTTTCTGTTCTGCTTCTACGAACTCTGACTCATCCCAGCTCCTCACAGATAACTAGCAACAACGCAGCTCATTCTAATCTGCTGCTTAAAAACATGCTATATGGCTTCTCATTGCAAGTATAAAAGCCAATGGCTTCCTGTACCTTCCAGGCTCCTGTGTCCTTAAGGCTTCACATTCCATTTGGGCCTCATCCTGGCTTGGAGCCAGCGGTGGCAGCATCTCTGACCACGGAATGAGGCAAGCCTGTATGTGCTGTGTCCCCTGCCTTCCATACTCTTCCCTGTTGTTTGGGGGGCTGGCTACCAGATGGACCACATAGGACAAACCTTTTCTTGGTCATTCGTCACAGTAGCTCTCTACTGCAGCCAAGCCAAGCCCCGAGCTTACTTTCTTTCCTTCTGTATTGCATCTCAACAGTGTTTTCTGTTTGGTGCTGTCTCTTCTTGAATGCAGTTCCAGGAGGGTCGGGGGTGCTAAGTGTAGCAAGTTCTTGTGTTGAGCGGATGTTTATTGGGTAGGCAAGTAAGTGCATCCCCTTCACGCCCATACTCACCTCCCTGTGCTGACAGTTTCAACCCCAAATGTCCTGGGTTTAACACAAAGACATTCCACACCCTATTTCTGTAGCCTTGAGTTCTGCCCTGAGACACCTGCTAGCTAGGTATTCCCATCCTCCATCCACACATACCGGCAGATCATTCCTGTGTACTGCACCATACAACCAACCTCCACCTCCTTTCCACTCAGTATTGCCTGAGACCTAGACAGACACTCACATGCAGACTTTGAGCTTTGCTTTCTACTGAGAGCAACTGATAGGGACTAGGTGGTAGGGGAGCTAGGACCTCCCCAGGGCTGTCATGAAAAAGTCTTTCCATATACGTAGTCTCTGAACCAAGTCTGGTATTCCACACCACCACTACCACAGCATTCTCACCAATCCTGAGCACTCCACATCTGTTGCTAAGACACATCTGGATACTTGGAGTCTTCTGGCATCAAGTCAGAGAGCATAAAATGCTAATCTTCAAAGTCCCTTCCAGACAAGCTAAACGGTCAGTTTTTGTGTCTTTGGTAGGAGTGGGGAATTGGGGTGTGTGTGAATCACATGTAAGTTTCTTGGGGGTAGGAGGAAGGGTAGGTACAGATTAGGGCCTTGGTGGTTTAGCCCAGATACACACATACAACATGCCACCGTAGGGACAGATCATGGAAGGAGTGAAAGTCTCAAGCAGATGGCAGAGTCTGGCAGACAGACACAATGCAGGGACAGAAGCAAATGGGAGAAAATGGGGAGGTGTCAGCTTCCAGCCTAGTACAGATTATGAAGCAATGGACTTAGGAAGGAAAGAGGATGCCTCTCTGCATAGCTCCCCAAACCAGGCTTCTGCAGACACCGGGCCCTTGGGGAAGCCACGTCTGGCTTGGTTACTGACTGGACTTAAGGCTCCTCCTCTGAAGGGGGTACTAACTGAGCACTAGGGCACAGTTTGAACTGCAGGGTACCCCGCTCTAAAATCAACATCATCAATGCATCTTGATGAAGCTAGGGCAATGTCCAGAATCATCAACTTTCCCTCTGAGGGAAAGGGAAACCTAACATTCCTCAGTCCTGGTGTCAGAGGCTGTGGGGAGGGGCTGTGCAGATGACGCATAGGAATAATCAGGTTCCGTACCCTTTAATTCAAATCCAAGGTGCTCTGGTAGTGCGGAAGGAAGGAGCGTGAGAGGGGCACGGGGAGAGAGAATGAGAGGAGGGGAGGGCAGGAGAGAGAAAGAGAAAAAAACGTTGGTCAGAACTCTTCGAACACTGGGCAGCCAGCCTGTGAGGTGAAAGCGCGTTAGTTGTGGCCCCTCCCAACCTCCTGAACTCCCTCCCTGGTCCCCAGTACCTGAGAGCCCCAAGAACACAAGAGAGAGGTCGTGTTAGAATTGGCAGGCAGGGAAGGAGCTTTAGAGATGAGCAGTGGAGTTAGTACCAAGTGAGTACAGAAGGCACAGGTGCAAGAGTCAGTTGGCAGTGTCCCCAGGAGCAGAGGGTGAGTGAGGGTGGGTTCCAGGGAGGGGAGCCCAATCCCCTCCTCCTAGTTCTTCCAACCCTCTGTCTCCAGGCCCTCTTGAAGTCAGTCTGCCCCAACTCCTAGCTTATTCATGGGAGGGTGGGGGGTCCTTTTCATCTGTTCAGAATGAATGTGTCATGTCTCCAGGCTGACCCCATGTCACTGCCTTGTGCCACAGGCCAGAGGTGGCCTGGCGTACCTCCTGACAGTCTGAGTGTAGAGCTTTGGTGTCTCAGAGGGGAACAATGGGGAGGGGAAGTCAAGCAGCAAGTCACTGCTCTACTTGACATCTCATATCCCCTGGGCTCCCAGGGCTGAGCTGTGGTACCCAAACCCATCTTACCACTTAGGAGAACACCTACAACTCAGTGTAGGAAGGGTGGGTTCTTTTGTGCTGCATGCATACTTCTTACATGGTGGACAAGTTACAGTGTTGGAAGTGAGATTATTACCTGAATGTGTGAGTTCAGGCCTTTGATAGGTGGACGCTTACTGCATCGACAGGTTAAATAACAGGGCCTTTCTATTGTTTGTGGTTCCAAGAGATGCCCAAGCTATCTAGGTCTCAGTCCCTCAGCTGCAATGGTGGTGGCAGGGGATCAGGCCTTGCCACGGGATCCTGGGAGGTCTGAGAACCTGGCTGCGTTTCAGAACAATTCAGGCCAATGGGAGAAGGTCTGGGTGGGAGCCCAGAAACCTCAGCGGTGTTTTAAAGAGCTTGCCTTTCCTTTTAAGGCACGGCCTGTTCTGTTCCACACACCCAGGACTCTGTTTCTTCCCTAACTTGCTATGTGGATGTGGGTGATCCGTGGCATCTGTTCTCTCCAAAGCACCTGTGCACAGAGGCAGCTGTGAGCAGGCCTGGCCAACAGGAGGTTCGGCACCCGTGTGTGCCAGGGCTCCTGTTCACACCTGCCTGGGTACACTCCCTCGGTGACTTTCATATCAACCAGGTCAGCTCCCTAGACCTGGCAAGGGTGTGGCATTGGACCCGACTTCTCGTCTGCTCTGGAGGAAGGGCATCCGGAGTGTTATCGGGCCCATCTCTCTGTGCTTTCGGAAAGGGATTTCAGGGGAATCTGTATTTGGAAAGAGCAGGAGAGTGGGCGGCTCTGAGCCAGGGACCAAGAAGGCCCTGACCCCAAGAATCTTGAGGAAGATCCTGGAGTTCTGACCCCACTGGTTCTGTGCATAAGCCATCAAGGCTGTGCTCATCCCAGCACTTAAACACAAGCCCTCCGAAATCCCTCCACGCTGAAGTTGGGGTGATGTCTATGATTTGGCTTCTTTGCAGTCTGGCTCTGATTGCTTGAAGCCCTAAGTGCAGCTCAGGGTCCTCTCTGGCTCAAAGGGTTAAAGGGGCTCGGAGAAGTTCCTGAACCTAGGACTTGGAAGCACTCAGGAGTATGTTTTTGATGTCCAGCCAGGCTCACTTGAGAGACAGCAGACCAGCTTCACAGGTTCTAAGTGCTGGTCTTCAGCTTACTCTCAGAAAAAGTTGTTAAAGTCTCTCCATGGTACCAGGATACTTTCTCAAGGTGATGTAGGAAATCGGGGAGGCTAAGCTATGTAGGAATGGAGACCGGAGGGGAATCGTGGGGCTAAGCTATGGCTGATCCTGCTCAGGCTTGTCTGGTCACCTGCAGAAGCAGATTAGCCTCTCAAAGGCCTCTGAGGATTTCCTTCCAGGTCACTTCTCTGGGAACCAAGCCGTGTCAACAGCAGCTCCCAGGGGTCCTGGTTAGGGTGGGCTGCTGGTGGCTGGCATGCTTGGTAAGGCAACTGAGAGTTTGGGCAGTCACTTGATAGGTGCTTTTCTTCCTGGGAAGTTTGGGGACAGGTGCTGAGGGTCTACAGCGGTGTCTGTTGTAGTTAAGGGAGCAATCTCCTACTCATGCTTCTTGAATGGCACTCAGCCAGGATGGGGTGGACCCACTCAGTGTCAGGCCAGAGATGTTCATATTGACCAGTAAATTAATTGGATATTGGATTTCCAGCAGGGCCAGGCTTTAGGAAATTTATGCAAATTTATTGTCTTGGACATGACCAATTGCAGTCATAAATGATGAGGAGGCAGTGATGTATGTGCAGATGTGAGCATGTGTGTGTGTGTGTGTGTGTGTGTGTGTGCGTGTGCCTGTGTGTGAGTGTTTGTCAGACACATGTGGGATACAGATGGACCAACTTTCTCTTTCTCCAGGCAGGGCCTGTAGCAGGAGAAACTTCAAAGTGCTATTGGGGTCAAAGGCTGTTTTCTTAGTCTCTGAAAGATTGCCTGGTCTCGAGGTGGTCTGGGTAGGTGGCAGGGTCAGATGCTTTGCTCAGAGACGCTGGGGGGACACCCTCCAAGGACTAATTCTCTTTCTGCTCCCCTCCTTGCCAGTTATAGCTGGGAGAAATACTAAGTTGGCCTCTAGTGATGAAGGCAGGCTCCCAGATGAGCCTTTCTCCTGCATCACTTCATTTCATCCTCGCTGCTGCCTTCAAGGTATAGCTGCCTCTGTCCGCATCCTACAGACAAGAGGGCAAATCCACTGCACGTGCACAGCACCCAGGACTAGGGATCTAGGCGCCTGGTATTTCTGAACGGGCAGCTGAGCACTTCAGGGGGCACAGGGTGACATCTTTGTACTCATTATGTTCTGGAACATGATAAGGGCCCTTGCTGAGCACACTTGAGGAACAGGAATTCCCCACATAAAGGCACCTGAATGGCACTAATGACACAGGCAAGGAGGCTGGGAACTCCATCTGCAGGCCTTCTTTTGGGCTCCTAGAAGACACAGGCTGAGGCTCATGTTCTCTGGCTGGCCAAGGAGCTTTGCATAGTAGCCCATGTTCTGGAGGTTCTGTGACGTTCTGACCTAGGGCTAACTGATTGGAACAGTTTCCTAAGCTGTGGAGGCTTTTGGTCCAGGGTGGAAAGGACCAAGGCCCCCACTGCCTCTCTTACCTAGTCCACCCTTGCCTGTCTGCTCTGTCCTCTCCTGAGGGTCCCCTGCCCCAGAGTTCTCCACATAGGCTGGATCTAATTCTTTAGGGCTACATGGCTACATGGCTTTATCCTCTCTTCCTCCATAGCCCGTGATTGGGAATGGAGAGGTCTGGAAAGAGTACTGCCTCTCATACTGTGGGCAGAGGTACCTCTTTGGGTCTATCAGCCCTCACCTGCTGGGGCCCAAATGCTCCAAAGAGCAGTGGATATGTCTCTGGGCTCTGTCCTGTGGTCCAAGGACAGTTTGAGGATTCATTGCTCCACCCTAAGGCCCAAATTCTAAAACCATGTTTCTGGATGTGCTATCTAATGGCCCCTGGGATTCATCTTTGATATTTTCATGGAGTTTTCCTTCCCAACATCCAAGTACCAACTAAGATCTATGGCTCGTTAGTACTCAAGGACTAAGATGTCCTCCCTAAAAGGAGCAACGGGGTAGTCTGCTCTGCAGGATGGGATAGGTGACATGGTTCTGGTCTTGAAGGCCAACACTACCCAGAGGCTTACTGCTCTGTTCCAGCCCCACCTGGTGGTGCTTGAAGGAACTGCTTCCAGGCCCTAATTACAACAATCCACTTGTTTAGCCAAATCTTTGGGCTGCAAAGGCTCATTTCCTCGTTCAGAGCGGAGGAAAGAAAGGAGATGGAGTCCTGGATAGTGTTTAGACTAGAGGAGTCTTGGGAAGAGTCATCAGTTTCCGCTTGAGTCTGTTAGCATCTGCCGCTGCCCTTGGACCACCTCATCCCGTAGCAGTACGCGTCTCTGGAAACATTCATGGAAGCCACTGCCCTGGGGCCTGCTCTTTCTCAATCTCCCACCTGCCTTGGTCCTAGAACACCAACACAAACCATTCTGGCCAGACCAGAAGGCAGATTTTTGAGACCCCTTCTCTTCTCTCAAACATTCCCACAAAAACATGCACACACTCACTGCCTGGCTCAGCAGCATCCTGACACCTTCAGAGGCAGGAGAGGGCTCTGCAAATGCCTCTTCCTACATTTGGCAGGCTGCCTGATTCCAGAAGAGGGGAAGAGGCCTGGCTATGGCCCTGCTGCTGCAGAGAATTCCACATCCCTATTCCCAGGCAATACAGGTGACTTACAGAGGAGGGTGAGGGAGGCAGGGGTGTGTCGTCTCCTCTGCGGAGGCTACTGGTAAGCACCGAGGACTGAGAGGAGATCAGGACACCCCTGTTCCCTCCAAGACTTGTTAAGTAAGACCCCCCATCCCTCCCACACGAGGAGACTGCCAGTCACCAGGGAAGAAGAGAAATAGAAGAGAGAAACATACTGGAGAAGTTGACCATTGCGAACTGCTGACACCTGTCCCCGGTGTATCCCACAGGACACCTACCAAAAGAAAGAAAACCAGAAAGAGAGAGCCAGGATAGCAAGACACAGGCATTGCAACACCCCGGCGCAGGCTCCTGCCAGCGCCAGCTAGGTTCCTCACCACGGTTACCATTTGTACTGGCCCTGCTGCTCTGCCCCTTACCTGTAGCCCTAAACTCTAAACCCAAGGATTAGGCCAAAAAAATGAAAAAAAAAATGAAAAAACAAAGCAAAACAAAAACAAAAGAACTAACAAACCAAAGTACAAAAAAGGAAAGAGAAACGAAACGTAACAGCCAAAGATCAAAACAACCAACACCCCTGGCCCTACGCCCTACATCGGGGGACTGCACCCGGAAGCTTTCTAAGGAGCAGGGACTTGTGTTTGTATCTTCAAACATACTTTGCTTAGGATCTGGCATGTACAATCGCAAAGGCAGTTTCTCCAAACATCTCTGTCCGAAGAATCCGTTTGGACATCTGGAGAAGGAAAAGGGGAAAAATCACAGAACAAACTGGCATCACCCACGAGGCTAAGGCTAGAAGTCAAAGTGCGCAGGATGAGTGAGGAACCAGGTCAGGCGCTCTGGGGGGTGGGGGTGGGGTCACACTGTAGCCGAAGGGGCTGGAGCCGGGGGCTGGGCGGAGGACTCTGTCATCTCCTTACAGACGCTTTAATCCATGTGGCTCTGTGGGGGATGGGGCAGGCGGGGTGGGGCGGGGAGGAGGATGAGTTAGGGAAGTTGGGTGGGGAAGGTGGGGGGTTATTAAGACTAACTGTCCTATTGGTTGGGGGTGGGGTGGGGAGCTTTTCTTCTTACCTGCCTGGTGCCCCTCGGGAAGCCAGAACTGTAGCTTCCAGGTGCCAGGCAGGCAGACTTATTATGGGATACAAGTTCCTGGTGTCACTCCTCCAGGCCCCATGGAAGGGTTCTCTCCAGGACTCTGGGCAGGTTTCCTTCTCTACCGAACAGCTCCCAGAACACTCAAAGTAGAATTCTGCTAGGCTGTTCTCACACTCTGTGCTCAAGACCAAAGGGACCTGGGAGGTATTTGATCTGCTCTCTCAGAGAGGGATCTGTGGCCCAGTGTGTTTGGGAAATCCATCCCCCAGGGCTCCTGTAGAGTGGCAGAGGAGATAATAACTGAACTATACGAACTCATTTGGCCTAGGAAGCCTTGTTTGTGTATTTTGAGACAGGGTCTGGTGCTATAGCTCTGGCTGTCTGGGAACAGAAGGCACTTTTTAGAGGGTATACTTTGGAGAAGGCGGCCTGCCCTAAGGCAGAAGGTGTGAGGAAAGCTAAGTCGGGGACTGGAGAGCTGGAGGAGAGGTGGAGTTGCTAGCGTCCCACAGCTGCCTTCCTGACACCTGGTTCGGGGACCCTGTTGTGTACAGGAGCCGGCTGGAAGCCAGCCTTGGCCTGCCTGCCCTGGGACCTGTTCTTCCACTGTGGCCGGGCTTTGTCCTGGCTCCGACCTGGATCTCCTCAAATCTTGACTCCCTTGCTGCTCCCAGGCACCGCCCACCCACCCCCTTCTCCCTGACCCTGTCATACCCTCAAGGTACACTTCCTTCTGTTCTCTGGCTGCCACCTCTCCCCTTAAGCAAGTCCCAGTTTCGTAGATTTCTAGGAGACATGCCCAGTCCTGTGCTCCCTTCTGAACCCCAGGAAGGCTAGTCACCTAGAGAGAAGCTCACAGACAGGGCTGAGCTGACCCTTAGGCATGAATTTCTTCAGGAACAGGTCTCTGTTGCCCTGGCCTGCGGTTCCTTAGGAGCTAGGGAAGGCCCTCAGTACCAGGTTACTGTGCAACATTAGTCAACCTGGAATTCCTTAGGAGGTGAGAAGTCTCTGCCTTAGCCTTCTACTGAGCATAACAAGAGAGCCTTTGGCCTTATAGTTAGGTGTTAGCCATTGGCTATGATAGATAATCACGAAAACCCTGTGGCCTCTAATCTAGAGGAATACGGAAGGGTAGTGGCTTGTGGGCTTCTCACTGGTGTTTCTCTGGGCCTGTGGTATCTCTGGGTTGGGGGAGGAGGGAGCTGGCCACTGTGGTGGTGGGGCACAGGTGCACACGCGTTTGGAGGTCTGGCTGGGAAGTACGGGCAATAGCAAAGCATGCTCACATGCTCACTCGATTGAACAGTGTGACTTAGGGGATGAGCCCCTCATTACTATCTCTGATCCCTGACCCTTGTCCCTAGTCATGTTAGCCCAGGAAGATGGAGGAAGTGGCTGAGGCTTCCCAACTGACTCCAGCCAGGCTCAGCTCTTCTTCCTTTGCTCCTGGGCCCTGATGTGGGGGATTAGAAGTGAGTGAAGTAATTCTTTTTTCAAACAGAAGCACCTTTGGGAGCAGAGGATAAAGACCCAGAAGTTGAAATGACTCTTGGGTTCCACAAAGTAACAGGAAAGGAACAGGCTTGTCTGTGTCCATTGTCTGCTACTAGCTGGGCTCTTAGAGGCAGGGAAACCATGTATGTAAATATGTGTGTGTGTGTGTGTGTGTGTGTGTGTGTGTGTGTAAGAGAGAACAGTTGAGTGAAGGAGCAAGAAGGGATTAAGAAACTTCTTCTTTGACATCAGGGCTGTCATCCCTGAGTCTTGAAGAACAGTGACAACTATAAATAGACCCCTGTGTCCCTGCCCCACACTCAACCCGAGCTAGTCTGACTGCCTGCTCAGGGCTACTGTCCTGCACAGTTGTAGGTGGTGCCATGGGGTCTGTGCAGTGTTCTGGTGTTAGCCTTGCACCTGTCTGAGAGAGGGCTGCTCCTTCTCAATGAATAAAGAAAAGGTCTTGGGGGATAGGGTTGTTAGGTGAGGGGGGCGGGAGGACTGATAGCCAGTGCTATGCTTTGGGGTATTAGTTCCTTTAGGGGCTCTTGGATACTCCTAGTCCTCTCTACGGTCCTGTGTGTGGAGACTCAGGCTTCCTCAGAGAAGGTTCTAAGTGTAAGCAGGGCCTTTGGCCTTTCTGCCTTGGAGCCAGACCAGTGTAGAAGGAGCCAGATGTCTCCTTTTATCAACATGAAAGGAGTCTGCATTGGGTGTGGGTGGCTGACTGGTGGCTGTGGCTCCCATTCAAACAGGATGACTCTCAGAATTTCGGGGGAATTGGGGCTGGGTCAGAAGGGGCAGCAGGCTGCAGCCTTCCTAGACCTTCCTGTAGGCGTCACCTCTGACTCTGAGAAGGTCTGAACCTGGGGCTGGAGAAGAACAGGGTGAGAGAAGGGCAGAGAAGAGAGCCCATGGGCTACATCTGGGGTGGCAGAGAGGTCAGAACCTCTGCTGTCCCTGTTCCCCACCCACCTCCCGGGCCTCAGTTTCTCCTTTTGGTAGCCTGGGGATAATGCCATGTGCACTGCCCTCCACCTGGAGAAGGAAGGATGAAGGATGAGGCTGTGGCCCAGGCCCTGGAGGGAGCCAGGGTCTCGGAGCTCACAGGGCAGGTGGAGATGAAGTGAGGATGAGCAGGCAGATGGGGTGGGATGGGGTGGGGGAAGCTGGGGATGGAGGAGATGAGCGGATGGGAGAGGGCGGCATGCCACTGGTGTATGCACAGGGCTGGGAAGAGTCTTGTTCTGTCATCATCCCCTGAACCAGTCCCCAAGAGTCACGCACCAACCGTGCTCAACAAACACACGGAGAGAAGAGGAGAAAACGGCAAGAGGAGGCCCAGACAGGAGACAGTCACCTTGATTTGGACCCCCATTTTCAAGTCCCCTTAAGTTTTCTTAAAAAAAAAAAACAAAAAAACAAAAAACAAAAACAAAATTCAGTATCAGTGACACTTTTTTTTTTGGCACTGACTTCCAGAAAAACAAGAGGGTTACAGAGTGTGCCTGCCTGCTTTCCAACACCCCATGGGGGGAGGGGGGCTCTGAACCAATACACAGCAACAAGTGTAAGAAAACCAGGAGGGAAAACTGAGTTTTATAGAAACTGGAATGAAACTGACCAGTGTAGTTTCATTATCCAAGCTAAGCGGAAATGCAAAAAAATCAAAATAAAAAGAAACAAACAGCACAAATGGTAGACGTGAGTCCCATTCCTAAGTTCTTTCCTTTTCACTCCATTCAGGTGTCTTCAGAAACCCCAAGAGGCCTGCTCCACCTCCCACCCCATTTCCCACCCTCAGAATGGCCTCTGGGCTCTGCCCGGCCCCCTCCCCCCTGCCCTTCTCCAGCACAGCTCCAAGGACTGCAGTCCCAGCTGGGGATATCCCTCTCCCTTGCATGTGACAAAGGGGTTCAGGGAAGCAGGTTAAGGAGCCTTGACTGGGGCTGTCCCAGGGGGGCAAAGATGGGCAAGTGGTGGCTCTGGGTACCAATTTCACATTTGAAACCGAGTTGCCCTGGGTGCGGGGAGGAAACGGGGCACCCTCATATTCACAAGGTCTCAGGCCTGTCTCCCTGCTCCTTTCAAATGTAGTAAGGCATATCCCCTGGCTCCTAGGGGCACAGTCCTACTGGCAGGTTCCCCGGGAGCCATTGTCTTCTCCTTCCCTTTCTTATACTGCACTCCATCTTGAAGCCTGGGCTCTGGGGACCTGCTTTGTCCTTGTACCTGTCTTGGGGAGCAAAGTCTTCCTGCCTGCAGCCAGGGCTGACCTTAGTGATAATGCTAGATTCTTTGGGGTGGGGGTGGGGGGGTCAGGGGTCCAAGGGACTAGGGAGGAGGAGAGGCCTGGTGTGACAGAGGGGAAGGAGAGTCAGGGCTAGGACATCTCTGTGAGGTGTGTTGGGATCTCTATTCTGAAGATCTCAGATCAGCTGCAAGTCTATGACATTTCCCAGGGCCTGAACTTCTATTGTGGCTGTGTCTCAGCAGCTGAGGCCAGGCCTTGAATTTCTCTGGAGTACCTGTTGTTGCTCTTAGAACTTCCCTGAGGGGTTTAGGAAGGAGGAGTGGGGAAAGGGGTGACATCAGGTGAAGGGTGGGACCATGGAGGAAGCCATCAAGGAGGCCAGCTGGGGCCTGAGCCACAATTCTGCCTGGCTGTGCCACCAAGCTCTCTTGTGGGTGACTGGGAGGACACACGGACACTGGGACCCTATTGGCTTGTGCAGGATTCTTTAAAAGCCCCAGTCTCCTCTGCTGGTTCACGTGACTAGAAAGGCCAAGGCAGTAATAAGGGTGTAAGATCTGACCTGGGGGTGGGGGAGCAGAGGCAGGAAAGCCTGAGGTTCTTCCACCAGGAGTTAGTCAAGACCCTCTTTCTGAACTAGCAACACTTGGATGCCTTTGTCCAGATGTCATGGGAACAGGACAGCACTGGTTCCTAGTCTGGGGCCCTTGGCATGGGTTGCTTTGAGAAATCCAAGTTGTTGACTAGACCCCCTTCCTATTCCTCCTTAAGGTCTGGCCAGAGTTGTGCTCCTCAGGTTTGTGTCAAACTCCTCACACACATGCAGGAGGACTGCCCAGCAGACCTGCTGGGACTGAAAAAGCCCTTCCTGGTGGCCTCCTCCACACAGTCCTGAGTGCTGCAGAATGGGCAGTTGAGTTCTGAGCTCCTTGGAGTTCCTGCTGGGGCCACCTCCACCTCCTCCACTGGGCCACTCCCATAGTGGTATCCTTGCTGGAGTCCCCACCTTCCATAGAGAGGGGCTGGGGTTAGAATGGCACAAGCAATGCTCAGGGCAGGACTGGCCACTTCTGGTCACAGGGCAGGAAGGACAATCAGACCTAAGGCCAGCACTGGGCTCTGGGTCCCTCCTGTTTCCTAAGGTCTTCCCTTAGATTCTAAACCCCTATTTCTCCTCTAGACAACAAGAGTAGGACCACCAGGTGCTGAGGGCTCTGGAGCCTGCGTCCTACGCTTCCAGGCTAGCACTACGGGAGAAGAATCATTCAGGACATGTTCACTCAGGACAAATTTGGAGAGTTGCTTATAGATGGGGAAGAAAGACAAAATGGGGGGGGGGGATAGAGACAGAGAGAGACAGAGATAGAGACAGAGAGAAAGGGAGAGAGAGAGAGAGAGAGAGAGAGAGAGAGAGAGAGAGAGAGAACACCCAGTGCCTTAGACTGGGATCTCCACCTCCCTGCAGCGTTGATAAGAGGTGGGCATCAGGACACAGGGTGATAGGGGCCTAGCAAACCGGGTCCTATAGGAATCCACACATCCCTTAGAGCTTACATATCTTTAGAGTCCAGGAAAAGACTAGAAAGTGGGCAAACCACCCTGTCTGTGCCCCCTGGGGAATCACTTCCAAGTAGCTTGAAGCTCACTTTTTTTCTAGAGCCCTCCACTTCCGCCCCAGCATCTCCTCCCCTGCTCTTGACCCCGTACCCACCCCGACCGGTCACTTACTTGCAGGAGAGCTGGTTGATGCCCTCGATGTAGTAGCACACACCTCCATTCACACAGTAGGACTTGGCGGTCTCGTTGCACTTGCGGGCGTGTCCCGACCAGGAGGACAGAGTGGTGCTCACTGGAGGTGTGAGAGACAGGCGCTAGTGACCCACGGACACCACCTCTGAGCACAGGGACCACTTCCTTTGTGTTCTTTCATGTTTCTATCTCAAAACTGGAAGGTCCCTAGGATCTGCGGGCATGCCTGGGCAGGAAAGGGCTAGTGGGTATCTCTTGGTGGACCCCAAGGCAAACCACAACAGACCCTCTGCCCAGTGTGGCTCTGCACTAGTTCTCTTGGGAAACCTACAAAAGCCAGGGGGTTTCCACTGTCTTGAAGGGGTGGAAGAGACCAGAAAGAGCTTCCTCCACTGGAGGAAGGCCTGACCTCTGCACTACTTTGGCCTTCTTCACTATAGGACTGGATGTGAACCAGGGGAATCAGGGAAAAGGACACCTTTAGGATACTGTCATTTTCTGAGCTCTGGGACAGTGTCTGTTGGGGGCTGGGTCTTGGCTTCCACTCTCTTCCCTCTTGTTTCCAGGGCTGTCATGTCCAAGGCTGCTATGGCCTCCTGTCTGTAGAATTGTTCAGGGTCTCCTTCATGTCCCTACACTAGACAGCTCTCTCCTTGTTAGCTGTTGCTGGTGGAGGGAGCCTTCAGACCTTGGCCAGCCTAAGCTATAAATCATGAAGTTCAGGAGGAGCTGGGAGAGGAACGGGGTGGGGGTGGGGTGGGGGGTAGGGGTGGGGGTCAGGGAACAGCTGGGATGTGAAAGCCGGGTGGGAGAAAGGCTGGCTGCTAACCCAGGCTGTGCATCTGATTGATCAGGCTTGCCTGAAAACAGTGAGAATAATGAGTGCTCTGCTCCCTTAGCAGGGGACAGTGGCCAGAAAGCTGGCTTTAAATGCAAAACCTTCTTTTGTAAGGCAATGCCCCACACTGGCTTTCTAGAATGTGCTGTCAAAAAGGAGTCCCTGTTCCCTATTCCTGCTCTGGGGCTCTGAGGGTCTCGCACTCCTGCCCAGCGGTGGTCCTCGGACTGAGGTGTCCCACTCCATGTTGACTACCCTTATCTCCCCTGGGGCGACAGCCTCCACTGCTCCCATCGGCAGTGGGGAGGAGGCGAGGGGAGGAGGAGGATGGAGCAGGCAGGCGCTTGGCACCCTCAGTGTTTAGACATGTAGGGAGATAGATGGAGCGTGGAGGACTGGAGTGTACAGACAGCACTGCCTCTGTATATGTCTGAGGAGCTCACAGATAAAACTCAGCAGGCCAGCTCCCACCCTCCTCTCAGCCCCATGCCTGCTGCAGAGCTGGCATCTCAGGCCCCACCCCTGCTGAGGTCTCCTCTAGGGCCCCACCGCAAACCCAGCTGGGACCCACATGCTAGCCAGGCAAAGGAAGCTTTTACTGGTGTTTGCTCCAATTCTGGGTCAGAGAGACCCAGGAGACTAAGAAAGGGGCAGCAGAGAAGAGACAGGAGTGCGGTGACCATGCCTGCAAGTTATAAAGTCCAACACTGGGCAGATCCTGGCGTGGAGGGTTTAGAGGTTGTCTTGCCCTTTGGTTAAGCCTCTCGGGAGGAGTGAAGAGAGGCAATGGCGTAGTGCCTGTCTAGAGCTGCAGTTGTGTGTTCCTGCCAGATACCCTGTGCCTTGTGAGAGAACATGTCAGCACCAAGACTCGATGCAAGCAGATGAATGTGGACCACAGCCTGGGGCTTCCCAGGGGCCTTGGCTAAGCCTAAGGAATCTTGGCCTGGACCAGCCAGGCCCAACAGGGCTCCTTTGCAGCCCCTGGTGGCAGAGACCTCCTGCTGTCCTGTCTTTATTGTTATTCTGCTAGGTTGAGGAAGCATTAAGAATGCTGGGGTGTCAGGGACCACAGAAGAGGGATGGAGGCCACCTAGTTGTGGTACACGGAGTCTGGGTTGCCAATACCATAGCATGGGGCAGATGCCAGCACTCCAGAGAGACAAAAGGGAGCACAGTGAGGGAGGTAGCCTCTGGTGTCAGGGAAGAGTGGCACAGGCCTCCCCACCTCTTCTGACAGGGCAAGGCCTTCCCAAGCTACTTTAGCATAACTGTATTGGCAGGGAAGCCACAGCACAGAGAGGTGTGTGCCCCACAGAAGGTGTCAGGCCATGGTGTCCTCACACTGGTTTTAAAATCCCCTTGTGAATGTGTCAGTACTTAGTCACTGTTCTCTTGTTGGAGAAGCAAAGGTGGGAGAAGCCTGCTCTCTCGACCTCTCCACCAGGTTGGCTGGCTGCTACCCCAAATCCAGTATGTCCAAACTGGCCTCCCAGTTACCTGTCTCAACCTCTTCTCTAGTCTTCCCTATGTGTGTGAGCCCCAAGGTCCCAGAGAGCATCTTCCATTCCCTCTTTATTCTTTCTGCTATATATATTCCTCCAGGGACGGCCACTTCCACCTGGTTCTTCCTCTTGCTTCCTTCCCTGGTCCAGCCTATTATTGTCACTTCTCCCTTGGGTGACCTTCCTTACTGGTCATTTGCCTGCACTCTGGCCTTTTTGCTCAAAATCTGCCATGGTGGCTTTTAAAATATGTGAATTGTGTCAACCCTCCCCAGGATCATGGCTCTTTAATGGTGTCCCTATAAATGAGTGTAGTCAAAACAAAGCCCCCAACCCCTGGTCAGGTCTAATCTGGGCCTCATCACCTTTCTGTTATTTGTTATCCCGTTCTCTGAACATACTTGACTAGATTCATTTCAGGTGTAGTCAGGCACCCTGTTGCCCGGGACCTTTGAAATATCAGTGCTTCAGGGCAGCCTCCCCGGCCTTCTCAAGATGGCTACAACCCCCACATTCTTTCTGTTCACTGCACAGGCTTCTGCTAGGAGTATTTATTCTAAGCTGATTAAGGAACCACTTGTGCCATTACTAGCTCTGCTACCAGAACCCAAAAGCTGTGGCCACATCGCGTGTCACTAACCCCCACCATCCAGCAAATGTTTGACACAGAATAGGTGCCTAATGTTTGCTGACAGAGTGAATGAGCAAGCGAGTATCTGACTCTTGAGGGAGAATCTGCTCCACTGCTTCCCTGAGCGTAGCCTAGTGTCCTTAGTGTGGCCACGGATATCTTTTCAGTAAGACACTGTCTCCTCAAAGCCACAGTGAGATACTACTTCACACCTACTGAGAGGGCCGGTCTGTGGAGGGCCAGTCTGTGGAGGGGATGTGGAGACACAGAACCCTGGGGCTCTGTGGGCAGGAATGTACGGTGGCCTGGCTATTTAGGCATCTAGTCACAGAGTTCTTTAAAATAGAGAATTAAAATCCTCAGAGTTACCATGTACTCAAGAAATTCCACTCTTGGGTGTATCCTCAAGACTGAAAATGTGTGTGCTTACAAACACCTGAGCACGAATGTCCGCAGAAGCGTTATTCATCGGCCCCACTGTGGCAATGATCCAAATGAGTCAACAATTCAAACCCGTTGAATGGGTGAATAAAATACAGTACGTTCACACACCGGAATATCATTTTACCATAAAAGGAATGCACTCATACATGCTACAACATGGATGGGCCTTAAGGTATGTGAAGGCCACTTATACGTTATATTTATATAAACTGTCTATGAAAGCTAATCTGCAGGGGCAGAAAGCGAGAGCCAGGAGGGAGGAGTTCCTGATGTGGTGATGAAAATGTCTTAGAATTAGTGGAGATGGTTACATAAGTTGGTGACTATACAGAAAACCGCTGAATCATACTTTAAAAGGGCAAATTTTATGGTATGAAAATTATATCTAAAAATTAATTAAAACCATGCCCAGAAGGGGGAAAACTCAGGGAGCAGTTGCTGTGAGTGTCTTGGTGTAAGCTGTCCCAGACCTTCAGCAGAAGATGAAATGGGACAGAGGCTGAGAGCACACACTGAGCTCCTCTCTGCTGTCCTGGCTGCAGCTGCCTTCCTCTTTGAGCATGGGCAAACTTCTTCCCTCTCATTGCTTTCCAGCCCTTGCCTTGCAGTGCAAATGGCCCCTTTACTTTTGTCTCAGGTGTCCATCCCCACACCCCCTACTTTGTTTGTTGGAAGAGGCATAGACCTAGGACGTTACCGTCCTGACATCTGAGCTCCTATGCTGGTAATGGTGGTTGTGCTTCCCTCATCTTAGAGCAGGGTCGTGCTGAATACAACTGATGTGAGGGTGTGTGCTTGTGTGTGCATGCATAGATGTGTTCCACCAGTGATCCCCTGACCAGAGGCCTCTACCACATGCCTACCCTGTGACAGTCTGTCTCCTGGGACAGTCCCAAGTACCCTTTCAGTTGGGATGGGCTTCTGGCTTCTGTAAGGTGGAAGGGGATTGCACCATGCAGACTATTTTGTTACAAAAATGGGTCTCCTGTGAGACCCAGAACTGTCACTTCCGAAGGGCCTGATCTGATCTGGGAAGGACTACAGCTCCACCCTAATGGAGAGGTAGGTAGCCATCCAAGAGTGGGACGATGCCCTTTGATGCCCCATCCCCGTGGCCCTGCTCCCCTTGGGGCTGGGCGGGCCATGCCAACCCACCTTGGGATGAGTCACTGGGGGCAGGCAGAGCTGCCCGCTTGCTGCCTGCCCTCCACCCCCTCCTCAGGGTGTGGTTGCTGCAGGTCTGCTGCGGTTCACTGGTAAACAAGAAACCCATGCATCTCTGCCTGGGAAAATGGTCATGATCACTTCTCCACATCAGGAGGAGCCTGGCCTTCGATGGACCAGAGAGGGCAGAGAAAAGGTGTGCGATGTATGTGTGAGGATGCCTGCGTGTGTGCTGGTGAGGTGCAGATGGCAGCTCAGCAGCAAATGCACAATCCCAGGAGTTTAGGAGAAGGTTAAAACTGCAGAGCTCAGCCTACGAGGGGAAAGCTTTGGAACACAGAGCTGGAGTCTCTGCAGATCTCTGAGCTCTTTCTATCTCCTGGGCCTCTTGCTCTCATGCCAGGCTGCAGAGACAACAGACACTGATGCCTGGTGGCAGTGTGCATCAGAGAGGGCACAGCTATGGTGGGGAAACTTTCCCTGTTCTGTTTGCCTCACATAGTGAGATGGAGGGCCATTTCTCAGGCTGCTCTGCCTCTTGACAGTCCTGCGCACAGATAAGCCTGGTAAAGATGGTACCCCTCCACCACAGTAACCAGGCCAAGTGTGCATGTGACCTAGGCAGGATGATTAAGAAGCCATTCTTATGCCTGCTCCAGGAGGAGGACACAGGGATGAGGGCTGGCTGAGGCAGGTGCCTTCTCGTTCTGCTCCATTCCTTCCATATGAGAGGGAGAAAGCAGGAGCCAAGTCACTTCCAGTTTCTGAACTCTGTTCTGCCTGGAGCTAGATGACCTCTGGACTTCCCAGTTTCATGAGCTAATAAATGCAGTCCTTAAGGCCGGCTTAGGTTGGAGACTTGTCCATTCTAACCCAGGAAGTCTGCATTAGTAAAATGGGAAACCCAGAGTCTGCCTGCTCACTACAACAGAGATGGCAGATGCTAAGCCCAGGTACATCCCACTTTGAGACAGCTGGAGGGTGGCCCCATCCAAGTATCCCCCCTGTCACCCTTCTCCAGCCAGGAAAGAGGAGGCCACAGAGGCTGTGGAATAACTCTTTCTCTTTTTAAATTAAAAAAAAAATTCATATTGAAAGCTGGGTATATCAACACATGCCTTTAATCCCAACCCTCGGGAGGCAGAGGCAAGTGGATCTCTTTGAGTTCAAGGCCAGCCTGGTCTACACAGTGAGTTTCCAGACAGCCAGGGTTAAGTAGAGAGACCCCGTCTCAAAAAACAAGCAAGCAAACAAACAAAGATAGTGAAATTCAGGCCTTGCACATGCTAGGCAAGAACTCTACCACTGAACTACATTCCTAACTGTAGGTTGTAATTTTTTTAATATAACATTTAGCAGCTACTTATTGTGAGGTAGGCATTGTGCTAGCTAGGCCCCTGAGGCCAGGGTAGTAAACAGGTCCATGGAGTGCCACGACGAAGTCCACTAACGACTTCCACACTGTAGAGCCCAATCAGTAATAAGTTGTTTGTGCAAAATAAGCAACCTTTCTGAGCCTCTCCTAAAGAAGGATCCACAAGAGAAAACTGAGTCTGGCTCAGTAAATATAGATGTGACCAAAAATCCCAGGAGACTGCCTCGACCCTGTTCTCTTTGCTCCTCCTGCTCTGAGTGTTCAAAGCACAGAACAAATTTAGCAACAGTGTGGGGCTTAAGGCATTCAAGAGCTGCCACCAGACCATGGTGTGTCAAGAGACTGGGTTTGGATCCAGAGTGACACTGGAATGAGCAAGGCTGCCTGTGGTTTGAATGGATCTGGATGGTGGGGGGTGGGGGGTAAAGGGGAGTGGGGTCAGATGGGAAAGGAGCACGTGCTTGTACCGGGGCTCTATGGGAAGGGTTTGCCTTCAAAAAGGCACTATAAAAGGGTGAAATGAGGGTGAAACCTGAGCCGTGGCTGCCCTTGAGGTAGGGATGGGACTGAAGGGACAGATGTGAGAAAGATCTAGACTTAGACTTCTGTGACACAGTGGCCTGAGAGCCCAAGAGGCCTGAGGCTGGGGGATGAGGTGTCTCTCATTAGCCTACGGCAGATGGGATCCGGGCTGGCTGGGGCCTAGGCAATGCTGCAGGCTCCTCTTTAGATTCAAGGTTGGGCAACACATACAGGGTCAGAGCCTATGCCAGGGACAGGACTTTAACAGCAAACCCTACAGGGTAGGTTCAGTCTGTGGGTGCCCAGCTCAGGCAGTGAGGAAAGGTGGCACCAGGGCCCGAGAGGACAGCCCAGCAGAAAGGTGATCTCTGTTCTGATACTGCATCGGACACTGTGGACCAGTAAGCCAAACAATTCTGAGGCCATCCTTTGTAAAAGGGTGAGTAGGGTCTGTGAGACAGGTCTGTTATCCCTAAATGGAGGCTGCCCACGGGCCCCGGGGGCACTCCAGCCTCCCACCCTCAGGCCTGGCTCAGGTGTCTGACAACGCAGCTGGCAACAGGCATGCAGCTCACACCCACCCCAGGCCTGTCTCTTCCCCAAGCCTCACTCCTGACAGCCCAGCCTCTCATAATTGCCTTCTAAAAATATCCTTCCCCCAACCCCTACCTCTTGATTTCAAAATATTTAGTTTTCAGGGTATTTAAAATGAGAGTTGGCGGCTCTTCCAGGCCCAGATAACAAAACTAAACATTTATGCTTTGACTGCATTTCTCTGATTCAACTGAGATCTTGGGTTTGATATGCAGCAACAGGAAGGGGGGGTGGGGTTGTGTGCAGGATAGATCATGTGCTGGTGTCCTGTGGGCCGAGGGGCAGCTGATCTGTTCTGCCAAGTCCCCCAGGACCCTTCTCTTTCTTGAGGGACACCTACCGCTGTTGACATGGAGTCGGCCCCTCACGGTGTCCTTCCCAAGGATGTTCTCGGCCTCACAGACGTACTCCCCGGCATCCTCCACCCTCACTTTGTTGAACTGTAGTCGTGAGTTCTTTCTGGGTTGGGAGAGGAAAGAGGGAGAGAGGTGTGAGACAGGGCTGCCAGAGCTTATCAGCGGTTACCAAGTGGTCACGTTACAGAACCACCAATGCGTGTGTAGGTCGGGTGAGAAGAAGGTCCCTCGGGCCAGTCTTTTCTGGAGTGCAGGTGGTACAATGAATCCTGGAGCTGGGCAGAGATTTGAACCTTCAGCACAACACAGGGTACATGTAGCCACAGTACACATGTTCTAAATCTGTGACTCTTCACAACTCTTCTCCTGTGGCTGGCTTTCTTTGTGTTGTTTTTCTTGGGAAAGAAGGCCAGGCCCCTTAGGAAGTCACATGGCCATGTCTCTCCTTCTCAGCTGCCTTTGCTGTCCCTAGAAGTGGCAGATTGTCCCTGTTCGGAGTTTTGGTTTGGATGTGTCTCCCAAGGTCCCCTGGTCCCCACTTCCCCCACTGCAATGGTGCTAGCAGGTCATGAGGACACACAGCCCTCAGACCCTCGATCTTGGAGTTCCCAGCCTCTACAACTGTGGTCCAAATACATCCCCGCTGTTTATAAGCAAGTCCGTCTGGGTACCCCATTAGAACAGCAGCATGGACTCTAACCCCAGGTACCTGGGAGAGCACCTGCCTGATGGCTTCAGCTGCAACTGTGTCAGGGTACCAGTCCACATCTGTGGCTCTCTCCTACCGTCCGGCTGCTCAGCCCGACCATTGAGGAGCCCTCTATAGCTTCTCTAAGAGACTTTGGTTTAATTCCTTCCACAAATGTATACCAAGTGCCTCCTATGTGCTGGAGACCATGTAACCCAGGGTATGGAGTCTCAGGGCCAGTCAGGGGGTTCCTGTCTTACATATGGGGAGACTAAGTCTTAGAGGGCTCTTGAGTGGCTGATGGACACAGCAAAGCAAAGCAGAGGTGGACCGGGAGCTGAGGTCAGTAAGGACACCAGAAGCTCGGGCTGCTCCTTCCTCTGGTCTCTCTCTTGAGTAGTTTGAAGCCAGGTCCTAGCCGTCCCTCCTTCATGCTGAGATTCCAGAGCAGAGGCTTTGGCTTCTTCCCGCAGCCCTGACCAAATCTCTGCTTCCTTCTCAAAGCTTCCCTGCGCCAACACTGGGGCTTCTTGGCTCTCCAAGGTTCAGTTCACAGCTCCCGACCCTTCCTGCATCTGATGTTTCCTGGGGCCCAGAAAGTGCTCTGGATAAAGCCAGGGACTCCAGTAAAGGTCACAGTGTCTTTACATGCAGAGATCTCCTCTTCTTTTTAAGGGAAGATTGAAAAACCAGATTCCTTGCAGAGGCACAGCTGGGTGAAGTAACTGCAGGTATAGCTGCCATTGTCCTGCCTGAGCCCCAAGGATGCAAAGGAGAGCCATGACACTGCTGGGATAAGGACTGGAATGGGAGACAGGGGATGAGGGATGGGGAAGGAGTGGGAGGAGAGATGAGCAGGAGGCTCCCCATTTTCGCTTTGCCCTCGCCCCTTTCCACACATATCCCTCCCACATTCCCATGAGATTGCTACAGACTGACAGGCCTTACTGAGTGGATGATGGCCTCGCCAATGTGGTGAGAGTTGCTTGTCTGTATATCCTATCCTTCCTGGGTAGGTCTCTCCTTGGGCATGTGGCTGCCCACAGCTCTCCTCTATCCACTAGTTTCCTTCATTAAGCAGAACCCTGGGGCCCCTCTGCCTAAGTGAACATCTCCTCATCGAAGCCTAATTAGATGCTACAGATTCCCACTTTCCTGGGCCAAAGCTCCCTTCACTTCCTTGCATACTGGATAGGCAGGGAAGGGGTGTGTCCGCTGAGGGCAAAAGGGTTCATGCTTAGGGGGCCCAGAGCCAGCCAGCTCCCCGTGGTCGCCCACAGCTGGAGTGTTAGTTGTATCAGGACAAGGCAGAGTAGCTAAGGAGCAGCAGTGAGACTTGGAGGAAGGTCTCCCCTGCCCCCCAAGGGTATAGGAGACCAGGATCAAGTGGGGGTGGGGCTTGGCAAAGGCCCCCTTTTGGGATAAGAAAGAAGTGATAACAATTCTCAGGTGTGGCAGGAATAGGCATCTTGGCTCACTGGTTCATCTGGTTTATCAGAGGTCTCAGGGAAGTGGGAAGTTTATCAGAGCTATGGCTGAGGCTGGACCCTGAGGGTCTCTCAGGCTGGCTTGGCTGGGATGGCACTCTCCCCATCCTTAGATCTATCTGGAGTCCCTGGGCTTCGGGGTTCTTCCAGGCAGGCAGGCAGGCAGGCAGGCAGGCAGGCAGGCAGGCAGGCAGGATGTACACTTCTGCTGCTTCATCCCTGTGCTGACCCAGGTCTGCCCTTGTAAGGGTGCTGTCCCACCTTCCCTAGCCGGTTCTCTGCTGGCAGGGACAGGATCTGGGCAGCCCCACACTTTCCGCAGTGCCTGGCTCCTCTGCCTGCCTGAGGGGCCTGTCCCAGCCTGCCCCTCATAAATAAGGGAACATGCGGTTCCTGCAGGGGAGGGCCTGTGCCCTGGGCTTTGGGGGGGGGGGCAAGTTTTCTCCTGGCTCAGGAAGGCTTGGGTGACACTGCAATTTGGCGGGCACAGAGACAGACAGTCAGCTCCTGTCGGGAAGTTGGTCTCTGCCAGCAGAGATGTCAAGGCTGGGCAGGCAGAGCATGAGGAGCCCGTGGAGGAAGGACAGAGAGAGGCTCATCAGAAAGGAGGCTCCTTGCTCTGTGCTCTGGCTCCCATGCCCATGAGGTTTGTGCAGTGGGGGACTGGGTAGGATGGAGAGGTGGCAGCTCTCTTGGAGTCACATTGAGAGGACCTTAGTCACAGATAATCAAAAGCTCCCTATCATGTCCTATTCCTTCACAGTTAACAATTTACTGCTGAGAGCCCAGGGGACAGGCAGGTGGGGACAAGAGACATTTCAGAAGGCAGCACATGGGGAAGGGGCCATAGCATACTTCAGATCCAAAGATCTACCACTCAGGCTACCACCTGACTAGGCCTTGTCTCTGGATTAGGTTGCCCATGTGTCAGCTGAATCTGAGGCTCAACCAGGAAGTAAGATGTTTAGAAGTTTGGACTCTCCATAGTGTCCCCTGCTCGTCCTCTTGAAGGATGATGACCTCAACCCCAAGAGAGGAGGGCCAGCCCTGGGAGTCTCGTCAGCTCCACATTCAAAATGGATCTCTGCCTTCAGGCCTGCAGGGGAGTATGAGGATGAGGTGGGGGTTCTCCTGAGAGGAGTGATGGGTTTCTCAATGGTGAGATGAAGTGATGTCTAAAGTACCATGAGAAGGGACAAGGGCTGATTGGAGGGCTTAGGTGGATATTCCTGAGTCATAATATTTAAGCTGGGCCTTGGGGGCCTTTGCTGGGAACAAGAGAGGCGATTTTCCCAGTCCAGGGGGCAAATCCAGGGTTGAGAATAAGAGGCTGGGAGGAGGGGAGGCCAGATGAGAACTATTTAGGGCAGGGAGGTTGTGTCTACCTGCAGAGATGGCAAGGGGCAGGTGCTAGGGGTGGCCACGTGAGCACAGCAGATGAGATGACAAGGAGCAGCTGGGTTAGCAAGGGTGGAAGGTCTTGCTGGGTGGGGACATACTGAGTCAGAGACTCCTGTCAGGTCTCAGGAGTCGGGTTTGGGGGTCAGCTGGCAACATAGCGTAGCATGAGTGACACTGCCACCAAGCCAAGAGGTGGAGGCCTAGAGTCTCAGAGATGTAAAGCCCTAGGAAGGTGGCATCACTGCTGGGGAGGGAGAGAGCAGGGAAGGCTAGCACCACTGGGATCTCAGAAAGAGATCTACTTCACAGGAGTGCCAGTGGAGAACTCACAGGGACAGGCAAAAGCTGTACCAAGTGCTGCTAGGCAGCTTAGGCTTGGGACCCCAGAGGTCGTGGGGTGGAGGGCTGAGGTTGTGCTGAGCTGGCTGCCTTGGGAAGGCAGTGTGGACTGAGGTTGAAAGGTGTGCACGAGGAGGCTGAGGTGGTGAAAGAAACCATAGCAGAAAGGAGGACACAGCAGCCTGCAAAAGCGTTCTGGAAGAAGGATGGACGGGATTAAGTTTGCTGGGAGGAAGAGGGAGAGAGGCTAAAGTTACCAGAGAAAGGCAGGGAATAGAGGTGCCTCAGCAGAGTGGAGCGAGCATGTGTGTGTGTGTGTGTGTGTGTGTGTGTGTGTGTGTGTGTGTGCTATAAGGGTATGAGTGTATGTGTGTGGTGTAAGGGTATGAGTGTGTGTGTATGTGTATGTGATGTAAGGGTATGAGTGTGTATGTGTATGGTGTAAGGGTATGAGTGTGTGTGTGTGTGTGTGTGTGTGTGTATATGGTGTGAGGGTATGAGTGTGTGTGTGTGTATGGTGTGAGTGTGTGTGTGTGTATGATGTGAGGGTATGAGTGTGTGTGTGTGTATGGTGTAAGGGTATGAGTGTGTGTGTGTATGGTGTGAGGGTATGAGTGTGTGTGCATGTATGTGGTGTGAGGGAATAAGTGTGTGAATATTAGAAGGAAGAGTGTGAGGCAGTGTGGTGCAAAGCCTGATGGGAAGATGGGCTCCATGCTTGGGTGCAGAGCAGAAGATGAGGGCCAGTCCTTTCCCTGGGGAAATAATGGAGAAGCTGAAGGGTGACAGCCCCTCTAGTCCCAGCTCCAAGAGTCCTGTCTACTTTTCTAAGCTTGTACGGAGACTATAGCAGGGGGCTAGGGAGGAGCTGGGGGTGTGGGGGCTGGGTAGTTAGGCTGCATTTCTTGTCAATATTACAGACAAAGGACATATACCCCAAACCTCCCCACCTCTCCATTTCCGTAGCTCCCTCAGGAATTAGCCTTCTCATAACCACAGTCCTGTCATCTAAAGCCTCCCTCCTGACTTTCTGTGGGGCACACTGTCTTTGGTCCAAGTCTTGGAAGGAAAGAAAAGGAAGAGCTGAGGTCTTGACTCTCATTTCTCTCCTTAGGCTGCAGGCCTCCAAGGTGAAGTAGGGTGGTCTGAGCCTGGATATCTATCTAACATTCTCTGTTGTGGGGTAGGCTGGTGATCTCAGAAACAAACAAACAAACAAACAAACAAAAGCAAAACACCTTTGTGCAAGCTGCTTTCAGGGTAAGGGCAGAAAAGGTTGAGGAGCTCCTAAGAGTAGAATATCTACTTAGACCCCAGAGCCCACAGAGCCCACAGAGAGGTTGGGTAGAAGTGTGTTTAATGGCAGAGAGAAGATGCCTTTGACTCCTGCCTGGCACCTCCTGCCCCTTGCTGGATGGATGGGTATCTTCCCCAGCCTGAGGCTTTGGGGAATGTATATGCCATGCTCCTGAGACATTTAGGACTGAAGAGACTCTTCACGCAGTGGGGAAGTACCAGCAGCAGACCCCCAAAGTCAGTCAGTGTCCTCTTTCTACGCACTAAGCTCTCATACAACTGGCGGCTTACCAAAGCAGGAGACCAGCCCTTCGTCTTATGTGACTTCCCAAAGGCTTTCTGGAGACAGGGTCTTTTACCTCAAATGGCCAAATTTGGGGTCTCTAAGGTGTGATGTTAGGTTTTTTGATAAGCAGGATTTCTGCTGCTAAAGACAGCTTGGAGTCAACTGACCTCCAGTCTTCAGACACATAAATGGCTTCATTCTTTTTTTTTTTTTTTTTTTGTGAGACAGGGTCTCATCCAGCCCAAACTGGCTTCAACTTGCTACCTAGCCAAGGATGACCTTGAACTTCTGATCTGCCCGACTCCACCTCCTAAGTGCCGAGATCAAAGGCAGGTGGCACCACACCTGGTTTTATGTGGTGCTGGGTTTGAACCCAAGGCTTTGTGCATGCTAAGCAAGCACTATCTACTGAGGTACATCCCTAGCCCTGGGAATTGCTTAACTCTTGTCCATGGTGTGCAATCTCAGGGCAGGCCTGGCACAAGGGACTCTGAAGTCAGGGGAGCATTAGGGTGTGGCAAGGAAGGGATGCATAGAGGGGAACCTGGCTGGTCCCATGGTTGGGGATGCTGCTCTGGCCCTCCCTTCTAGGACTGGCAGCTGGGGAGATGGAGGGAAGGTGGGACGGCTCACCTGCCGTTGCCATACTTGATGCGAATATCACGACTCCGGTTGAGCTCCTTGCCGTCCTTGAACCAGCGATAGGAAGGCTGGGGGTTCCCCGCCGCTGCCTCACACTTGAGCGACTGCTTCTCACCCACCTCTCCTGTCTGGCTCTTCATCTTCTTCAGCTTGGGCCGGGTGGCTGCAGAGTGCAAGGCAGGTAAGTGAGTGTCGGGGTGGTGAGAACAGTGCCAGTCATGAGCATTAAGAGCCTCCATCTTGAGGCTGGAGCTGGGGAGAGCAGAAGCCATCCCTCCTGCCATTTGTCTTTTAGCCCAACTCAGCCCACATTTAGAGTCTGCGGTGGGAACAAGGTTCTGCTACCTCTGGACACTCCTCTGGCCTCGGGTTGGTACCAAGAGCTTCACATCTGCTTGTAAAACCTTCACAATAACTTCCATGACTTCACGGCAGTGTTTAAACCCATTTAATAGACAGGGAAACTGAGGCTTAGAAGAGTGAAGTCACTTCCCTGAGGGTCAGTAATGGACATGAGGTTCAAATGCAGATCATGACCTCAGTATTCATGATCTGTCCCATCTTCCCTCCCCTTCTCCTCCCCTCCCCCACCAGGCTTATGCTGGGCCCAGAAGACACAGGAAGACAAGATGGTAGACTCAGCTATCACTCCCAGAAAGGTCAACCTGGCATGGGCACTGTAACCTGGCATTGTCACTGCAGCGTGGCAGGTGACATTAGGGGTGGTAGAGCCCAGAGGCGTAGTCGTAGTCCTAACCCTGGGACCAGGGCTCAAGCAGCTACGAGATAAGAGATAAGAGATGGGATTTGGAGGAAAGTGAGGAGGTGAGGCAGGCTGATATAGTCCTAAGCTGATGGAGTGTGAGCCAGGGCAGTGGGCTGTCAAAGGGTCATGCAGGGCAGATAGACTGGTGGGCATAGGCCCAGGCTGGGACACTAAACTTCAAGCTTTTTCCTGTTTTCTGAAACCCCAGGCTGTTCCCATATGGAACAGACTCCCATATGGCCACTTGCACACACACACACACACACACACACACACACACACACACACACACACACACGCATGCACACGCACGCACACACACACCCACACACCACAGGGGGACAAAAGTTCTTGGTTCCTAGGAAGGCGAGGGCTCGCTGGGTTCCCTGTTGGGTCACATAATAATCTGCCTTGAGATGGCCCTTCCTGGGACAGCTGGGCAGCTGTCCAGCACACTCCTGTTTGATTCCCCAGCTCTCTGTGGCACTCCAGTGTGGGTGGAGTCGACTCAGAGGTTCAGAAACTTAACTGGGACCACACAGCCAGGCATCCACAGAGCTCAGGCCAAAGCCCGGGTGTTTGGATTTGCAGCACATAGGGCAGATGGCAGGCTAGCGCCTGCTTTTGGAGCCCTGTCTCTCAATGAGGAAAGAAGAGCCTGGGTTTGAGCCCTTCCATCAGTAGAAGGCTGGCCTAGCAGGGTTAGGAACTGTCCGGGGTTAGGAACTGTCCGAAAACCTGCTGGCCCTGTCTACGGAACCAATCGCCAGGCCTTTCTTTTTCTGTCACAGCCCCATAGTGGAGCAGAGGCAGCTCTGGGAGAAGGCAGAAGGGGCTGGCTAAAGGCAGAGTTTCCTTCCTTCCTTCCTTCCTTCCTTCCTTCCTTCCTTTCTTTCTTTCTTTCTTTCTTTCTTTCTTTTTTTGGTTTTTCGAGACAGGGTTTCTCTGTATAGCCCTGGCTGTCCTGGAACTCACTCTGTAGACCAGGCTGGCCTCGAACTCAGAAATCCACCTGCCTCTGCCTCCCGAGTGCTGGTATTAAAGGCCTGCGCCACCACTGCCCTTCTTTCCTAACTTATCCCCAGGCCTTCTCACAGGTAGGAGAGAATGGGAGCAAGGGTCAGAGACCAGAAGGAAAATGACAGAAAATGCTTTGTCGGGCTGGGAGCAAGCACAGACACCCGTGGATGTCATTTGGTCCAGCTTAAAACAACGCAAAACAATGAGTAAACGCAGACAAACAAAACCGTTCACTATTTCAATAGTTGGAAATCAGACAGGCAGGCAGGCAGGCACGCATGCACGCGTGTGTACACACACACACACACACACACACACACACACACACACACACTCACCACCCCCAAACATACACACAATCTTTAAAGAAAATGGGAAGAATGCAGTAACACGGTCCTTTCATTTAAAGAAACAAAGTAACCCCTCCCCTTTGTGTTCAGTACCACCACCACTATTCTCAAAACCTAACTTACAAACGTCTTGAGAGATGAAGACAGATCAATGTTAAAGAAAAGGGTGCCATAATGAAGCTGGCATGGGGGCCATATGGATGGATGCAGACCTTCCTTCCTTCATGCTGGTCTGACTGAGTACGGGCTTTCAAACATGTTTTTTGGAACCCTTTATTCTGGGGAATAAAGTTCTATATCATAAATTACAAGTGTATATGAGCACAGATACATATTTTAACATAGAATGTAGTCACATGATTTAAATGTAAGAAGAGCATATATTTTATAAAACAAACCTCCCTCTTCTCAGAGCAGCATGTGGGTAACTAATTTTATCAGTTTCTTTGCTATCCTTTTAGAGATCTTTTATGCATATGAAAAAATTTCCCTGGCAGTCATACACATATTTTTCTACAGAATCACTTTTCACACTTGCATAATATTCCTGTGTGGGCGCATCATAATTTATGTAACTCATTGCTGTCGGGAGGCACTTAGCATGCTCTCCCCCCACGCTTCCATTACAAATCAACCCCCGAGGGCCATCTCTGTGGCTTGGTTCCTGCACATATCCAGGGGACTTGAGACTGCCTGACTTTTAGCCTAGGTCTGGCCACTTGTTAAGCTTTGTGTCCTGAGGCCATTGACCTAATTCTTATCTGCTTCAGTTTTTCTCATCTGTAAACTACTGGAGATAAAGAACAGCCGCTACCTTGCTGTATGATATAATAATGAGGGCCGTATGATATAATAATGCATGTAAGGCACTTAATAGAGGTTATTATGGCTATGCACAACTGTTTCCTAAGGCAGTCTTCCTAAAAGTGGCATTGCTGTGTTAAAGGCTATGCAACCCCCCTCAGTAATGACATCCATGAAAGTAATTTTTGTTCTGCCAAATTGAAAAGCTACACCAATCCATACTCCTCCTCTAAATGGCAGGCCCTGTATTTTCCCACACCCTCACCATCCTGGGCATTATCTCCCCTTTAATCTCTATCAATTAGCTAGGCAACAGATAACGTCTCTTTGTTGTTGTGATTTGCATTTATTTGATGGCTGCTGAGGCTGTATTGGCCCATTGTGTTTCTTCCTCTGGAATTTTTTCAACTGACAGCTCATCTTATGGATTTGCAAGAGTGCTCCAAAATATTAAGGGCATAAACCTTCTGTTACAATGTTTTCCCTCAGTCATTTGCGTCTTACATTTTAAAATGCATGGTTGGCAGGTATGCCTATCCCTCCTTCCCTCCCTCCCTCCCTCCCTCCCTCCCTGTCTTCCTTCCTCATTTGGACCAAGAGAAGTCTGCATCAGAGTGGAGCCTTCTGCAACTTCATGGCTCTAAGTGGGAGTCCTGCCTAGCATCCTTCTTTTCCTCATATCCCATACTCTTTCATACGCTCCAGAGTTCCTGCCACACCTCATAGTTCTGAACTCTAGAAGCTAATGGGAACCACCTGGGCAGGTGTCTGCGCACAGCCTGGACATCGAGGGCTGAGAAAGCCATCCAGTTGTGTGGGTTCCCTGTCCTTTGTATCTTTCACACGTGCTGGAGTGTGTCACATGCCAGTGCTGGCCACACCCACAGCACATCTGCACACCTGGCTTCATTCTAAGATTAACAGATAGATGCCATCTAACCTTGGTCTGGTGCTGACCTCCAACTAGTCTAAGCGCTGTGCCATCTTGTGACCGGGACACAGCTCTTTGTGGGTTCTAAAGTGCCGGCTTTTCCTAACGGAGAGTATCAACTTCCCTGAAGTTCTGACACCAGGGGAGTCTTGTCCTCTGGCACCCCAGACCTCTTTGCTCCCAGCCTTGATTCCAGCCAGCCACTGAGGGGTGGGAGTGACACGGTGGAAGGAAGCCATGATGACTCTGCCACCTTGTTTCTTGACTTGAGTCCCAGCCAAAGGAGGTTCAGTGAATCAGGGGCTGTGGCTTCATGTGTGGGCGAAT
The DNA here is from genome assembly GCA_902729485.2 of Mus minutoides. Classification (NCBI taxonomy): domain Eukaryota; kingdom Metazoa; phylum Chordata; class Mammalia; order Rodentia; family Muridae; genus Mus; species Mus minutoides. The sequence goes on along the minus strand of LR753345.1, from coordinate 815,587 downwards.
GGCTTGGAGTGCGCCAGACAGAGGCAGTGAGCAGGCAGGAGCAGAGGTCCAAGGAACCGAGGAGCTCTGAAGCCACTCTATGCCTTTGTTGAAACACGAGCCATTGTTTCAGATCCCAAGGCCCCCCACCCCCACCCCGTGGGAACTCACATGCCCCATGAACCACTTCTTGAACAACCCCGCCTAGTTCACTCACTCCACATTCATTCACTCACTCATTCACTCATTCACTCAATTCGTTTCCAGTGAGTGATTCAAGCCGCTGCCTGCCTGACCACACTGTTCATTCACCGGGGAGTAAACTGGACACTCTGAACTTGGGGAGCCCAACGTCAGTCAGTGACCAATAGGAAGCATGAGGTAGGGACAGCAAGCTTGTGAGTTCACGGGTCTTAACAGCCTACAAAGCTGAAGAGGATGGGCCCAGGTGACAGGGCTATAAAGTCAGGATGGGAAGCCTGGACTGGGCTTGCATTTTTTTCCCCTTGTTTTAACTTCTTATGTGTCAGCCAGGAAATTCTGAGTGACGTATTTGAGCTAGATCATGCCTGCACTGGGCAACACTGGCCGAAAGCTCGTCCTGAGGATGACAGCAGGCTTGAACCACGTCTTACTCTTGACAGAGTCTTCTCTTCTGGCGTTTGGAATTTCCTCACAAGAATCTCCTGAAAGGGGAGGCTGGGTATATTCAGTAGGCTTACTTTTCTGCATCTGAAAAGTTCCTCGGTGGGTTTATTACAGCAGCTCAGATCGTAGGAAAGAAGAGTGTGTGCCAGATGGCCTTTGGAACAGTGCTGGGGGCCTGTGGGGGGGGGGGCGCTCTGCAGCCCCACTCCTGGGCCCAGAACCTATGGCAAGGACTGGAGACCTCCCCATTGATAGCCCTGGATTTGTTCTGACAGTGTCAGAGGAAAGCATTAGAGACTTGAAAACTGGGAATGACTGACAGTGGTGTTTGTGTTTTAAACTCTTGATCTGAGCAGAGACTACTCCCTTTGTGGCTTCCAGACACTGGATCCAATACCAATACTCTGGGTTCTCTTGGCACAAGGCTCAGAGGTTGTTCACACAGCAGACTTCAGGCACCTAGAGACAGCCCTCAAAGGGTTTCAGACATGACCGAGGTAGCTCCAGCCACAGCCCCAGCACTGCACCTGCCCCAGCTCTATTTTATGCCGTGCTGGTGTGTGGGCGCAGAGACCATCACCTTGGGTGTCATGAGTGTCCTGAGGTCAAAGCTGAAGCAAGCAGAGGACTAAGTCCCTGAGACAGAGGGGGTTCTGTTTAAGACAAGAGTCAAAGCTGTCCCATGGGCTAGCATTCACCCCCGTCCTGCTCCTGTCATCTACTGAGCATCAGCTGAATGCTAGGTCTCTGGCTTTGGTCTCAAACAGACATGACGTAACACTACATGGAATGACCAGTCCCCCTGAGTTTAGCGTGTCCCCTCTGTCACTCTTTGGTTACATAAGAAATACATTTTGCTGTAGAAAAATTACACAATCCAAATAAGAAAAGGGGGAAAACACATTAAAATCAATTCAATTATCTTCAGAGAAAAAGCCCACTCTTCATATTTTCAAATATTGCCTCTAAAACATTTTCCTCTAAAACGCCTCAGATCCCTTTCAGTCAACAAATTGGAAAACGTTTCTTTCCAACTCAGGCAATGCATCTATAAATCATTTTAATGGATGTCTAACAGTCCATTGTTTGGATGAATCTGTCAGGTCATCTCCAGTGTCCTGATATTAACAACAGTGGGATAGACTTTATCGGGTCAGCTTTGTGGCCAAGTGGAGGAATAACACCACCCTGAGGGATGAGTGTATCTCCTCTCAAAGAAAGGAGGCTTGCAAAAGCCCAGAGCTCAGGGGTTGGGACAAATGACAGACACTGGATACAAGGAATTGTGTGTAGAAGAAACAGAAGGTAACATTCAAGCCTTCCTTGACCAGCTGACGTCAGTGGCGAGTGGATGGTCTAGGAAGGCTCTTGAATACTGAGAAGTACTCCCCTCTGTTAGCTCTGAGCTGAAGTCCCACACGCCTCGGTTTGGAGGAGCTCAGGGGTCCCTCCACCAGCAAGGTCAGGGTACCCTGTTGGGGACTGGAGGGTGTGGAGAGCTAGCCTTTGGAAGCCTTCTAAGGACAAGAGGAAGGTCTCTCAAGGCCTACAACAAAAGCTTTCCCTGGCTAATACATTCCCCCCAAATCATCAGGACACATCTCATGTGGTATAAGTTGGGCCATGGGGTATCTGGTGGCTTCTGCTTCCTACTACCCAGTGCCAACCAGAGCATCTGGCCTGTATCTTTGTGACAGGCCATCCCCAGAGAGCACCTCATTAAAGATAGCAACCCAGAACGACAGCGTGCTCCTTCCCCACATCCCAGCCCGGAGGCCAGGAGGTGCTGCTGCCAGCTGCTTGACCTCATTCCTCTCTGCAGTGGGCGGTGGGTGTGGAGCGCAGAGATCTGAGAGCGAGACAGGCTGCAGCCAGGAAAACCCAGTTGGGGAGACCTGGCCCCACCTCCCCGCTTCCAGAACCAAGGGCAGGGACACTGGACTCTTAAAAGGGTTAATGACCCTCCCCTTATGACTAAGACTCAACACTCCCCTTTGCAGCTAACACCTGGAGACAATGCGGCCAGCCTGCCTGGCATCAAAGTCTCCTTCAGCCCTGCTGCTGACAGGCGGGCTGTGGGCTGGCCCCCTCCCCACCCCTCTCCCACCTACAAAGTGACTGCAACCTATTCGAGGTTAATTACAGACTCCAAGTTCAAATGAGAAAAGAAAAAAACAAAACAAAACAAAACAACCTTAAACTCAAGACATAGCTGGTTCAAGTGGGCACCCGGAATCTGTTCTGTGAAATGGGCACTTGATTGTCTTTATAGCCTGCTGAAGTGCTGTGAGGACCCACAGGTTGGCCTCGCAGAAAGATTGGATACCCACTTGGGTTTTGGTTTTATTATGGGCCATGTGTCCCTAGACAAGCAGGCCCAGCCTGGTACCTGGGCTTACTTTGCCCTCTTCCTATTTCTATCCAACTGTTCATAGCCAACAGGCCTGTGTTGTACCGGCACCAGTCAGGGAGAGAGTGCAAGACAACCCCGCCCTCCCCACCCCGCAACCATCCTCATTGCTCAACCTCCTCCTTAGGGTTTCCATGGGAGCTGGAAAGGGTAAAAGACTCCAGGCAAGCCGCTCTCAACGTGCACCAGTGAAAGCCTGCACCCTGGCTATAAGGCAGAGCAGAAGGCCAGGATTGCTGTGTTGCTGCTGAAGACAGGAGGTAGAGCCCATCACATGGGGGAAGGTTTTGGGGAGCACAATGGCCAGCCGAGATGATTCTGTCTTAAACCAGCCCCTGCCTAGCCAGAATTACCAACCTCAGACACTCATACAACTGAGTGATACACACACACACACACACACACACACACACACACACACACAGAGCCCCCATGCACCCCAAGATCACCAGTGGTCTCCCCAGGACTTTACTGGCAGCCAGGCAGTTGACATTGCTCAGGTGGGGCCCCAGGTCTGGGAGCGGCAGAGATGGGCATCTGAGGGGAGCTGCTGTGGGTGGGAAGATGGCACAAACCTCTGGAGCAGGTCACCAGCTGCCCAGACCCCACAGACTCTCGCATCCTTTCTCAGACACCCAGTGCCTCCCAGATGAGGCATGACCACCAGAGCTGGGAGAGCGGTACTGAGGGCCTCTCAGCTGCTTATGAGGGTTGGGGGTCTGACGCAGACTTCTGGGGAAAAGAGAGCCACAAGGTTGTCACAGAGGATAAGGTCCCAGTCTCCCAGTTTTGCACCGAAGGCCTTAGGTAGGCTCTCTAGTCTCCAGGGGCTTCTCTCTCTTTCTCTTTCTTTCTCCCTCCCGTGGGTACAGAAGGAGAGGTGTTCTGTGGAGGTACAGGAGCTTCTGGTCTCCCCACCTCTCCAGTGGCTGGGAGCCTAGGTATGAGACAGAGCTGATTGGACAGCCCTGGAAGGCCATTACCATCTGCCCAAACACCGTTTAACCTGCCCGCTGGGGAAAGTTGGGCTTTAGACAAAGTCTTAGGCTCTGGCCCAGGAGAAGCCAGTATGGAGACTCCCTGTTGGGGAAGGGCTAGGGCAGCTTTGGCTTGGGGAACTCAGAGGGCAGAGGAAAGGACCCTAAAGCCTTTGTCCTCTTTGGGGTGCCTCCTCAGCCTAGATAGGGAGAGTTGTGTGGGTCTTGGGGAATTCAGGGGTCACCTGACCACCCACATGTTGCTGACTTCTATTGGGGGGGGTGTGCACCAGCAAGGCTACAAAGGCCTCTTTCTGGAGGGTCTGCCTGGATCATTACTAAGCAAATCAGTAGCTTTGTGTTGAAACAACAGCCCTGTGCTGAGGGTTTTAAGATAGAAGAAAGCACAGAGGCCTGTGGAACATTATTGGGCTTCAGGGAAGGGTCTCAGAAGGCTTCACACAGGGAGGCAACATCCATGGCTCACCAGTCTCTATGACATACACAGGCTTTTGTTACGTGATGGGGATGGGGCAAGGCTGGGAAACTGATGTGGTCCAGGCTAGTGTGGGCAAGGGGGCTGGAAGCAAACAGCTTCAGGCACGAGCTCAGACATGACAAGTGGAGAGCCTACATCTCCAGCTCCTTCCCACTGGAAGCCCTTTCGATAACCTTGGCATCAGTGAGAACCTGTGCCTCTCTTGCCTTTCCCCCAAAGTTTGAGTTCATTCAACTTGCACCAACCCTCTTGCTTTTGTTACCTTCCTCCATTGTCTACAGGGCCTGAGATAGCCCACATGGTCCCCCTACCCCAGGACACTGCACCAGCAGGGACCCACTACCCCAGGACACTGTGTCGGCAGTGTACTGCTGGCACACTTACCTCTACCCACCTTTCCTCAGAAACCTCAGAAATGAGGCGCCTGCCTTCCTCTGATGGCAGCTGGGACCCTCAGGGGCTGCTTTCTGGTTAGTCCATATTTTCCCTCTCTACCCCCTTTCTCCTTTCCCTTAACATTTCCTTCCTGGAATCACATGTTCCAGGCAAAACAAGTCACTAATGTGCACAGTCTGTCCTGCATCCATACACCATTCTCCACACAGGAAATAGAATGGCAGGATCCACCATACAGCTGGGGCCAAACAGGCCTCGGTGTGCATGCTGGCTCTGGCCAGTGTCTTGTGTAACCAGTTGTTACTTAACCTCTCTGAGCCTTCATTTCCTTGTCTGAGAGACAGGAACCATCCCATTCACCTCTCAGAGCAGAGATGATACATGTCAGGAACTTCTAACAGGGCCCAGAACAGACATATCTTAGTACCTGGCAGCTCATCTCCATCCCTCAAAATCTCAGATGCCTCTGTCTTCACTAATCCACCCAGCCATCAGCAGCCACTGTTCCAGTCAGACATCCTGGACCTTTTCGCTGCCCTTCTTGGGGCTTCTTAGCATGGAGCACACTAGATTCTTATCTTCTAGACTTGGGAGGCTTGAGAGAGAGGATGTAACAGAGTTTCATGATGTTCTAGGTTATGTGGCCAGAGGCAGCGCTCACTGCGCATGGGCTGAACAAATGAACCGGTGATGGAAGGCTGGGCTGTCACTTATGGGCTCCTCCAGCAGTCCGGATGGAGATGGCTACAAGCACTCTGGGCAGGGTGGGGCTCCATGCTTAATCCCAGTGCCGTTTCCCACCCAGCACTCCTCTCCAGCTCATCCTTCAGCCCAAACAGGCCTGTGCTCCGAGACAGCAGAGTAGATGATGAAATCAGGAGCCTTAAGGAAGGACTGCTCTTTCTGGTCCCAATAGGGCTCTGCTTTGTAGGGTGGGAGATGCAGCTGAAACCAAACTGGAGCCCAACTCCTGATCCACTACAGATCTAGCTAACACACACATTGCCAGTTCTTCTGATTCAATAAATCAAGGGCAAGACTCAGAAGTTTGCATTTCTTTGTAATAAATATGCGTATTATATGTGTGTATGTATATGTTCATGTGCATGTGCTTGTGCGTGTGTGTGTGTGTGTGTGTGTGTGTGTGTGTGTGTGTGTGTGAGTATGGAGGCCAGAGGTCAATGTCAGGTATCTTTCTCAATTGTTCTCCTTGGATGTGTTTGTTTGTTTTGTGAGTCAGGATCTCTCACTGAACCTGGAGCTCACCAATTTGACAAGAATAAATGTCCAGCAAGCTCCAGGGACCCTCCTGTCACCATCTGTCCAATGCTAGGGTTACAAGTGTGTGCCACCACAGCTAGCTTTTTTATGTGGGTGTTATAGCCTTCTTCCTCGAATAGTAAGAAAGTACTTTACTGACCCATCCATCTGCCTAACTCCAAGAGCGCACAATTTCTACCAAGCTCTTAGTTCATGCTTTGAATCAGGTTCCTATTTAAACATCTTCTGCACAAGGGACTTTTTCTCAAACCAGAAAACTTCCCACTGTGGTACTAGATCTGGCTGGACTCTGGATTTTTAGTTTGGTTTCTGGCCAGGCCATTCAACCATAATGACTCCCATCTTCCCAGGAACTACTTACTGCCTGTTGGTGCAGGCTCAGGGCCTCCGGCTGCCCTTCTGTATGGGTGTCCACAGTTCCTACTCATACCTCACTGCCACAGTCATGTTCCCAGCTCCCGATGATGGCAGGGACTTACTGCTCATCTCAGAATGCCCTATGTCTCACCTCTGTAGAGCCCAGAAAACAAAATACCCATCTAGCTTATCCATCTAGCGAGAAGGCTCGCTCCCACAGGTAGCCAGCAGGGCTCCTCTGGCTTTCACTGGTTTGTCTTGAGAGGTACAGAATGCAGAAGAGCCTGGGACTAAGTAGATGTGACTGGGGAAGGCAGGACAGGGGCAAACATCAGCTCAAGAGCCTGTCCTTTTACCAGCTCATGGCCGATGTCGAGGTAAGTTGTGAGTGTCCCTGTCTCCGTTTCCCTGCCTGTGAAGTGGTGGCGATAATGTCCACTTTGTGGGCTCAGCTCTGGTAGGAGAGGTTCAATCAGGCATGGACACGACCCCACTTCCTGTTCTTTCCCTGGTAAATCCCTAGCCCCATCTAGGCTGAGCTCAGGTACCACCTTCTCCCCAAGGTCCTTCTTACTCTATCCCAATGTTGTGCTTCTCCTCACCATGCTTTGCCTGTTTATGGCTCTATGCCATTCTGATCTTAAAGATCTATGAAGGGTCTTTCTCTGAGCTTCCCGAGGACAGGATCTGAAGGTTTACTCATTCAACAGAAGCTAAATTAATGCTCACAGAGTCGAATACAGAAAAGCACATGGAAATGCTTTCAGTTTGTATGATATCCCTAGAGTGCCCGGCCAGCCCCTTTCCTCCACGCGCTCCTGGATCAGCCACCGCCCTGAGGCCTGGGCTGCTTGGCTTGGCCTGGAAGCCTCTGATGCCCAGGACTCTGCTTGCTCTCATGTGCTGCTGCTTCGGGAGTTCCTGAACACTCCCTGGTGCAAGCACCCAGGTTGTTCATGGAGGAAAAAATGGTCTGGGCTACATGGTTTTAAAGGGAGACCATCACTCTCCATTTGCAGCCTGAAGCCAAAGCCCACGGTCCCATTTTCCTTCTGTCCCAGACTTCGTGGCCACTCCATGTCAGGTGACTCACTGCCCCATCCAGACCAGTGCTCTCTGTCCCCTTCTCACCCCTGCCGAGGCCCTGGGACTTACACTGAGGAAGGATGAGTCTTGGTCTGTAAACTGCTTTGAGCTCTCAGGATGAAAGGCTACTGGGAAGTACAAAGTCACTCCCTGCTTGTTGTTATTGTTCCTATGAACCCCGAGGTGCCATGGAGCCAGAGCAGAGTGTGAAGTGCAGGCTGCACCCCAGAGTGTCAGGAGGATTGCTTCAGGTGCCAAGCTCAGCAGGGTCAGCCAGGGGCCGAGATGGGGGGAGGTGTGTGCCAACCCCTTGATGCCGTTCAGACACGTGCCCATGAGCACAACCACCTTGGATCTGGAAGACCAGATCGCTTCACCGATGGGTAGGTGAAAGTTAAGATGGGAAGATTTCTTTTTGTCCAGGGAATTCAAATGATATATGGCAAGAGCTCTTCACTAAGTATGCTGTTCCACCTTCATACCCCTGGACACCTGCTGGAGACCTAGGTCCTCCCAATGCCCTCTCTGGGAAGATGAAGATTCCCAGTTAACAGAGGAGCTGCAGTAGAAGGACATTTCCATTCAATCCTGACTGGTCTCTCAAAGGTCACACAGAAAAGGCCAGTGACTCCAAATCTGATCACGGAGTCTGTCTCTAAACTAGGACTGGCTCATTATTGTCTCTGTAGCCAGATCCTCCTACTGACGGCAGCCTCACAGTCCTTCTCCACTTGGGGTTCTCAGGGTCAGAAGACCCAAAAGGTGCCACTCTGCCTCTTGCATGTAGAGGCTGAGAGCTGATAGCAGAATACACTGCCAGGAGTCCAGAGAGAGGGACACAAAGCCCACGGCTCGCAGAGGCACAGTAGGAGAGGGTTCCAAGTGCCTGGCTGCCAGCTGTAGTGTGGTATCCATCACACCAAAGTGGACTTAGCCCCACTGTTGCCAAGGCTTGGAAGAAAGGAACACGGATTGTTAGGGGCAGCCCCAGAGGGGATGCCAGGAACTGGCCCCATGAACTCTCTGTGAGTCACAACACAGGGCTCACACCTGCAGCTCTGCCACACCCCAGCCTCCTGTGCTGGGGCAGGGGAGATGCCCATTGCTCCACTCTGCCTGGGCACCCCCTCCCGTTTGCTAAGGAGGAACTTGGGTGCTGCTGGGGGCACCGACTTGTCAGTATCTCTCCTGCTTTATCCTTCTTGCTATACAGAGACCTCCCCTCACAGTTAAGAAAGTTCTAGAGAAGCATTGCTCACTTTACATGTCTGAATCTCTTCGTCTTGCAGTCCGATGTGGCCCAGTCCCAGCTGAGGCCCCCCTCCAGTGGCCCTGTCCCTATGTTCTTTCCAGAGAGGCGCTCTGGAACGCTATAAAGTCCTGGTAGCTGCACATTGGCCTGGAGAAGTATAATGGCTTGTAGTTCTGAAGGCCATGGTCATCTTTTTTTTTTTTTTCCTTCCTTTTTTTCTTCTACCCCGACCCCTGAGACAGGGTTTCTCTGTGTAACCCTGGCTGTCCTGGAACTCATTCTGTAGACCAGGCTGGCCTCAAACAGAGAGATCCACCTGCCTATGCATCCCAAGTGCTGAGATGAAAGGCCTGCGTCACCACTGCCCCCGCTCAGCCATGGCTATCCTAATAGCTCTTTCCATCAGGCTTGAGTCAGACTCTTCCGGTTATAAACCGAGATATAAACTGTTGTTTCTCACTGCCATGGTACTTTCTCTCCATAATCTCATTTTAGAGTGTAACCTTGCCCCATGGGCCTCTACATTCTAGATTGTTCCAAAGTACCCAAAATTTGTCTACTTCTGTCCTTGGGTCTGGGATCTGCTTCCCAGTCAGATCCCTACAAAAAGGCATTCTGAAGAGCCAGATGGCCACTGGAGAATGGGGAACAAGAGAAAACACAAGGAAATGAAAAGACAGGAAGAATGTTCACAGAAAGACATTAAGAGGACTTTTCACATTGGGTAGATGCTAGGACAGATGGTTCTGAGGGCTGCGGTCCATCCTCTGCATTAGGATGCTCCTTTTCCAGGCTCAGGGGATGCCCAGCAGCTGGAGCCTATCCGGTGTCACAGTACCAGGTTCGTTTCTGCATCTTGGATATCATACCCAAGTCAGGATGTAACGTGGTGGAAAGCAGGAGAGAGGAGTGTTAGCAAAGATTCACTGAGTGAAACCTGTGGTTTGACCCCTGCAGGCGAAAGCCTACTCCCCCAGGTCACAGGTCAGTTGCCAGCCCGACATGACAGGTGCCTGGCAGGAGATGACTTACATCTCTTGCTTAGCTGACCACACTCCTCGGGAAGACTCCAAGACACCTGCCCCACAGAAATGGCCAAAAGAGGCAGCTTGGCCTTTAAATCCTAAGCTTCTCTTTGGAAGGCTGGAGATAACTGTGAACTTAGGTTCTCCCCAGTAAAGACTCTCCCCGGGGAGTCTTGTCCCCTTCACCATTACATACAGACTGGCTTATATCTCAGCCACAATGGAAGTTTTCTAACCCTCGGGTGAATGGTAGTTGGAAACTATTTTCGTTGCACCCTGATGGGAACCCCAAGGTAGGTATGGACCAAGCAAGTTGGGCACACTTGTCTAGAGGATGGCATTTGAAGTCCAAAGTCTCACCTTCGGAAAGTACTCTTTGACTTCACCCTCAGAAACCCTCAGTTCCTATGTAGAATGCAGATAAGACCACCTGTAGCCCATAGTTCTCATGGGGACTAAGTGGAGATGGGGCATTTGAACTTGTCTAGCCTGCTGGATAGTACCAAGAAGACTTTTTACAAAACAGGCAAGAAAAAGCTTGCCCAAGGAAGGAAAGTGAAGTGGGAAGCCAGGGCTTCCCCAAAGGGGGCCTCAAGATGTGCATGTCATAGGCTCTGGGCTGGGAAATCCAAGGCCAGCATACCCCTTTTCCCTGCAGCTGTCCAGGGTCAGCACCAACTTGGGTTCTTTTCAAGGGCTCTGCTCGCTCAAAGGGAGGGGTGCAGAACTCAAAAGCCCAAAGGAATCACCAAGAAGACCAAGGTGGGACAATCATTCCATGCCTGGTCCCCCTCTGGGGGACACATATGTTACAGAAGCAGTACCCTGGGGTTCGTTCCCAGGGCAGGGCATCCCCTTCATCTCCAGAAGTGGCGGGCGTGTTGCCCAAGCTCCAATGGAGGAGCAGAACGGGTGGAGGTGTGGCACAGAGGTGGGGGGAACCGGAGAGCCCAGCTGGCTGAGGATCTCAGCAAAGGGAAGGCAGTGACAGCTTCCCAATCACGGAAGGCTAGGCCCGGGGTGTGCTAGACCGCGGTCTCCCTCGGTGTCCCCGACGCATGCTGCCCGCTTGCTGGGGGGACACCCGGGTCTCTGCCGCTCAGGGAGACGCGCGCGCCGCCACCGCCGGGCTCTGGGCGCTCATCCCTTGCTTACCCTGCCCCTGCCGCACGGACCCGCTCGAACCGATCGCAAGAGAGTGCACCCCAGCTGCTGTCACCCCAGCGCTGCTCGCTGCGCCCCAGACTCACCCGCGCAGCGCCTGGGGCGGGTGAGCGGGCGGCAGGTTTCTCTCAGCGAAATGAGGTTTCTGGGCGCGCCGAGGTGCCCTACCTTTTTCCCCGGGATCAGGCTCTCGCTCCCGCTTTCTTCCCTCTCGGTGTTTCTTGCCGCGGCCGCGGCCCCTCCTCCTGGGCTCCGACATGCTGCCCCGGGTCCTAGGCGGAGGGACGCCCTCGGTCGGATCTCCGCTGCTGCGCTGCGCCCCCGCCGCCTGCAGCCCCAGTGCCCGAGCGCGGCGCCTTTCTTATAGGCGGTCACACCCTCCGGGGGAGGGGAGCGGCGAGCCTTAACTCTTCCCCTCCCGCGCCAGCCGCCCTCCGCCCACCTCCCACCCACCCAAGCCCCCGTGAGTGTGTGTGTTGGGGGGGGCGTGAGTGACGGCTCTGGGTCCTGCGCCCCCTCCCTGGGCCCACCGAGACAGCCAGGACGTGCGCCCAAGAAATGTGCCTCAGACCTTCTCACTAGAGAAGGGGTTCAAGCTGAGCTGGGGGGAGCAGGACTAGGGGGAAGAGGAGATGGGATTCCTCCAGCGAGGGCCAGGCTAAGGACAGTGTGGGGGTGGGGAGAGAGCCAGAGTTGAGCCCAGGAAAGGACCAAAAGGAAGCCCACCGGCCGGCTCTGAGGGAAGGAAGCACCCTTGCCTCCTGAAGTTGTTCTCTACAGCTTTGCCTGACACTTGTCTTAGGTCTCCTCATTCCCAAGGGGCTGGTCTCAGCCTCGCTGAGAGACCATCATCTAGGGCATACCTTTACACACTCCCACTTGGGACTGGCTGGAGGAGCCCCTCCCAGCCAATATGGGTTGCAGCCCACTTGAGGGAGTTCGGGTGCTCCAGGTGGCTTGGCGCCCCCTCCCACACACATGAACTGCAAACCTCAGACCAGGCAAGAGAGGCAGCTCCAGCTGGCTCCTTTCTGGGAGGCCTGCGAGGTGAACTCAGAGGCGGCTGCACCGCCCCCTGCCCTAAGCACACATCCCACAAAAGAGGGCTGTAGGCAAGGACACCCGGCTCCTGCCTCCTGTCTGGGTGTGGTGCGCAAAGGGTTACACAGCAAAGACTCTCCCTCTCCTGGCTCCCAGAAAGCCTTAGCCTGCGGTTTGCCTGCCTAGTTCTGCCTGAGGTGTCCCCTTACAGCCATCCTTACTAGAATCCCAGTCAAAGATCATCCTGGCCAGTCCTCTGTCTCCTTAGCAGAGGGTCCCAGCGCTTCTCAGGACAGAGGCCTCCTTAGGACAGTCTACAGAAGGCAAGGACTCTGGGTCAAGGCCAGGAATCCTGGGGCTCCAGGGCTGACTTGGGGGGCCTGCCTGCCCCTAACTGTAGGCCAAACTTGGTAGGGGGAGCACAGAAAGAGATGATGTCCACGTAGCAAGCTGATCTCTGGTGCTCCTGGGGCCTCAAGTGAGTCTTATCAGGGGCGACTTCAGGGGAGGCTAAGTCTGAGAAAGGGCCAGCCCCTCTCTCTCCACCACAGTAAGGCACAGAGAGTACTCGCCCTGCTTTATGTAGCTTTGCTCTGTGAAGGAGATGCTAAAGGATCCCAAGAAGACTTCTCTAAGCCTTTGCTCCTGCAGCTTCCAAAATGTCATTCTTTTGGTCCCTCCCTTCTGACTGGACATCACTTCAGCTCACTCCCTGTCTCCTCCTGTCCCCTGACTTTGGTCTCTCAGCCTGAAGTGTTGCTTCCTCAGCCCGAACACTCCAAGTCCATCAAAGTAAGCTTTCTAAGACCCACACCCGATCCCTGCATCCACCCATTGCTACCCACTAAATCCAAACTCTGCCCCGGCAGCTGAATCCTATCCTGCCTGGCCCCAGTTCCTAGCTCATAGCTCTAAGTCTGTGTTTCTGCCATACAGATCTGCAGGCTACACACTGCGCCTGCTCTCCTATCCGTACCCTTCCATCCTCTAAACCGACATTCCTGTTCGGGTGTCACTCTCCCTTCTTGGCCTCCTGACCCATTGCTTAGTCTGTCCAGTTGATGGAGACATGGGAAGGCTCCCTGTGTTTTAGGCACATTGCTAGGTGTGAAAGATGTGACTGGGTCCCAGACAGATCTGCACTGACCTAACCACCAAGATTACAGCCTCGGTGAGGATGGACAAACAGCTGATTACACGAATAATGGATTAAGCCTGTGCTACATATTAAGATCTGTTCATTCAGCAACCACTTCTGTATGCTGATCTATGAGAGGATGGACAGAACAAGCTGTATCTCGGGAGGACTTTATAGGCAACATTTATTCTGGAGTCTGTGGAGCAAGCAAGAGTCAAGACAGACAAAAGGCAGCAATAGTGCAGGAGCCTTGGCGTGCCAAGGTGTGTGTGTGTGTGTGTGTGTGTGTGTGTGTGGCACGTGTGTGCATTTAGGTATGAGGGTGGAGGGTGCTACACGTGCTCTGAGAAAAGCCAGGAGAGTAGGTAAACAGCAATCCAATCAGCCAGGACACCGCTGGCCCTGTGGAACCCTGGGCTTTATTTAAGAGCGGTTTCTAAATGCCCTATGGGGGAGAGGGGCCAAAGGGAGCGTTCTAGCCGAGCCCGAGTGTCCCAGATGCCTCTTCTGTGTCCACAGAAGCTGAGTTACTTCCTGTCTGTGGCTCCCATCTCCATCTCCCCGTTAGCTCAGAGCTCTTTAAGGCTGTTGACTCTACTACCTGGCACACGAAGGGTTGTTGAGACCTGTCATTTGGATTCTCCCACTGGAAGAGGGTAGCTGAGGAGAGCAGTGGGGGCAGTGGAAGAGAGCCTTTCCTGGCAAGGCTGTCCTGGCAGCCCATGGCAGTTTATGAGTGACGCAAGTCAGACATGCCATGGACATTCCAGGGGCGAAAGCTCTCTCCAGGGGGCAAGAGCATTCGGACACAGCTGGGGGCGGGGGTTGCAGATCATGAAGAAGATCTCAGAGGATGGGTGGGATTTCCGTGTGTGTGTGGGAGCAGGTGAGGGGTTTTGGCAGAGAAAACAGATGCCTGGAGAGGAGTTAACTTTACATTAACTGAGTTCTCCCTGAAAAGGAGGCCTGCAATCGTTGCATTTTGCAGACAAGGATGGCACAGGGTAATGAAGTCATCTGTCTGAGCCAGTGACAGGTTTAGTGGCAGGACAGAGCTAGGAATTTATGCAGCTGGTCACTCATAGCCTGTGCTAATGGTCACAACCCTATGGCTTGGCTGGAGAAGGTAGGAGAGAGTGGGCATCGGCCCTATCTTGTGGCCCAGTCGCTGGAAGTGGCACCTCTGTCACTGGAAGGTAGAGAGAGTCCCAGTGGTACCGGAGCACTGCAGCAGTGTCTTTTTCTCCCACCTTCTATGCAAAACTTCTCCAGGGAAGGTGGGACCGTGGGTGGGGGCAGGGAGGTGGTGATTCAGGCATGCTCCCTCTCCTGCTGAGAGTTTGAAAATGACCTGTGAGCAGGCCTGTGGCCACAGGCCTTTCTTTCTCTTACCCCAGGCTGCTGAGTGAGTGAGCCTGTGGACAGTGAGGAGAGAGCGCCCTGCAAAGCCTGTTTCACAATGGGATTCTAAAAAGCAACACAAGTCAGTTCAGTTCCTGTGAGCAACAACCACAACAATACTTCACTGGCTTACAAACTTTTTTTTCTCTCTTTTCCCTTTTTAACATCTTCCCTTCCACTTTGAGGCTGTGCCATGAGCAAACTTTGAAGTTTAGGAAAGTTTAGACTTGTTTGAGTCATGTGCAAAAATACCTTTGTGTAAAAAGAGGAAGGAGGAAAAAAAAGCCAACAAAATACCAACAATAACTCCTTACTACCTTTCTTTCCTCCCTGAGCCTCTGGGGCTCCAAGATTCTTACCTGTAAACATCTCCAGCAAAGTAGTCTTAGGGACTGAGTGAGGCTTGGATTTGCTATCAGTTTTGTGTGTGTACATGTATCTGTGTGTGGGCATGTGTGTACTTGGAGGTCAGAGCACAGCTGTATAGTTAGTTGTTCTCTCCTCTTTCACCCCTCGGGTTCCTGAAGTCCAAATTCAGGCTGTCAGGCTTGGTGGCAAACGCCTTTTCTGCTAAGCCATCTCACCTGCAGCCCCTTCCATGGGAATTGTTTCTGAGATGCCTCAGTTGCTTCAAATGAGGGGTAGCGTTAATTGGTCCTTTTTGCGGGGAGACCCCTGCACCAGAAAATGCCCCCCTTGACCCCCAAGCCATTGCTGAGCCACAAGCTCTGCCAAAAGAATTGAAAAGTTCTCAGAAAAGATGAGGCTGGCCTTACCCTCAGTCATCCCCATTTAACCCCTCCAAGTCATGAACCTCCTCTTCTCTTTTCTGCTTTCTACCTGGTGAGGCCACCAAAGGAGGAACAGAGCTAAAGGCTACTCCCCGAAGGACCACAGAAATTCTCATGGACCCCAGAGCTTCCATAAAGTCTGAGAAACTCACTCTTCCAGAGCCCCAGAATGTAGGGGCTCCTGGCTGCTGCCAGTTGCCTCCCAAGGAGCATGCAGAGTCCAGTCCTGGCCCACCCCAGGCAGGGGCAGCCCAGCTCTATCAAAGAGGATAAAACAGGCCTGTCCTCTTCCTGGATTTATACCCTGGCCTGAAGCTTGAGCACTGGTGAGTGTCAGAAGGCTTCTTGTGTCACTCAGAGGTATTCTGGCATCCATCTCCCTTACTCAAAGGACTCGTGACTTTGAGAAGGGCTGTGGCAGATGCTCAGACATCTGGGCTTGGGCTCAGTTTGCCCTGACGTTTGGTTTGTTTTCCCTACTGGGGACCTAGGTCACATAGTGGGGAGATGTGTCCTGGAATCCTTGGCTTAGGAATGTGAGTGGCTGCAATGACTCAGTGGGGTTGAGGGGACACTCAAGCTTGGTGGAGAAAGCTCAAGGCTTAGTGAGCTTGCTTCTGTAGCCACACCCTAGCTTATCACTCTGAGGTGCTACACACACACACACACACACACACACACACACACACACATACACACACCCCTAGCTTATCACTCTGAGGTGCTACACACACACACACACACACACACACACACGAGAGAGAGAGAGAGAGAGAGAGAGAGAGAGAGAGAATGCATAGTCTTCTGGCATCAATAGGAGCTAGAGTTAGCTCTCTGAGGCTCCAGACCCAGCCCTTGGCAGCCCATGATACGCTGAACAACATCTGGCTCCCTTTCAGTAGGGGTATCCAGGATTGTATTACTGAATGACCAAGGAAATTCATCTGTGATCTCTGAGAATCAAGGGCACTTGAGGAGGGCTTCTGGTGCTCAGAGCTCAGGTCCATAGAGCTCAAGTGTAAAGCTTCACCTCTGGTCTTACCCTTTGACCCCATTCCCTTCCCTTTGCTTCCAAAGAACACAAGTCGGTGGGGGCTGCTGTGGGTGGACATCACTGTCCCAACCTCACGAGGCTCCTGTCGTTCAGCCCATCCAATCATAGACCAAGAAGATAACTCATGCTCCTTGTTTAGTGTTTTTCCTTCATTTTAGACCCTCTTTGGAGAAAGAAGAAGTCAGATGAGAAGGGGCAAGGCCATCTGATGAGGATCTCCAGGAGCTAGCATAGGAGAGGAAAAGCACTGGTCAAAGCCAGCGTGGAGCCTCCCTTGGCTTCAGGGACCGGGCGAAGAAAAGCCAGGCAGCAAGGGGAGAGCAGAGGAGGGGAGAGGTGAGGCCACAGACAGGCCTGGGCAGGGCTGAAGCAAGACTGAGAGGAAGTGAGAAACTGGAGCAGCCCCAGTGATGGTGTGTGTGTGTGTGTATGTGCCTGTGTGTGTGTCTGTGTGTTGTGTGCCTGTGTGTGTGTGTGCACATGCATGTGTGTGTGGTGTCTGTTGTGTGTGTGTGTGTAGGGGCACATGCATGTATGTGTATGTGGTGTCTGTGTGCATACACATGCATCTGGTGTGTGTTTGCCTGTGTGTGTGTGTGTGTGTGTAATGCATACACGTGTGTGGGGAGGCTGGGGAGGCAAGAAGCAGGCCAGGCTTCACTTCCAGGGTCCCCAAGGCCGTCTGTGTCTGCTTGGACGAGTCACTTTCCCTCTCTGGCCTGCTTCCCCACCTGGAGAAGTAGGGTTGGAGTACTAGATTATATTGGGTTCCTTCCATCTGAGGAATCTAGGGTTCATGCAGAGGGGAGCAGTTACTGGTCTTCTCCCAGAGCCATGCTCCCCTAGAGCCTCTTGTGTGGCTTCTTGGCTTGGCGGCAGCCCTTCCTTGTCAATTCAAGGAGGCAGCCAGGGCCTGGCTGAAAGCATGCGGCAGGGTCTGCTTCAGGTGAGTAAGCACTCCAGAAGCTACTGCCAGAGTGTAGCCTTGGGGCTTGTTGCCTGACTCCAGCAAGCCTCTAGCACCTCATTTGCTGTGGTTCTGGGTCACAGTTCTCACTGAGGTGAGGGGTGGGAGCCAGCTGTCTCCCCCCAGGATGGGAGTGATTCAGCCTGCCTGCCTGCCTCCCTCTTCAAGCTAAGTGCATAATTGCATAGCAATAATACTAACCGGCACCTATACACCAACTCCCGTGTAAGTACATAATTTATTTATGTAACAACATAATGACTTCTTTGCTGGCCTGGGGGCCAGAGAGACCATTTGTAAGGGCTTAGCTGTCTCACCCTGGGGACACATGAGTGTGTGGATCAGCAACCTGGGAGAACCCTACTTCCCAGAAGCAACTGTTTACTGCCCTGCTGCTTACACCCTGGTCTAGCGGAGGTCTTGAAGAGCCAGCTTCTCAGAGTGTCTGCTTGTATATCTCCATCAGCTCTGGGCGGTCAGGTTGGAGGAGCCAGCGTCCATCCCTGAGAACAGCAGAGGCTCCTCTAGAAGAGGCAGAGGAAGACACTTCAAGCCTGGCTGGCACAATGGGAGAAACTCCTGGTCACCACCCAAGGAAACAAGAAGCCTTGCCCAGTATAGGCATCCAGGAGCCTGGAGGCCAACATTTCTCTTCTCTCTCTTAGCCCTGCCCAGTTTAGCCCTACCCAGCCCAGCCCTGTCACCCCAGGCTTAGCCTCTCCTGGGACCACAGCCCAAATTCCCAAGCCTGGTCTGGGTGCGGGCACCCATGCCATCTTTGGCTTGCTTGGGGAATTCCCAATGGACATCCTCACAGCTTCATAGTAGCTGTGGCAGCTCTCAAAGACTGTCCCGTTCCTACTATCTAAATCCCCTCCCCCTCTGGAACTCCCAGAGCACCCATTTGCATCATAGAAAAGTGCCAACACTAATCACAACGTGTACACTGCTAGAACCCTGAAGCTAGAACCCTGAAGCTATGGCTCTCAAACCAGCCTTCAGCTTCCATGAAGACCAGGCCAATAGATACAGAAGCAAGCAGGAAACCCACAGTCCCTTTTCAGTTCAGCCAGGCTACCCTCCCTCCCCTTGGTCCTTGGAGAAGACGTATTTTTCTTTTGGGCCCTGGCAACTATTTCCCTGTGAACCCAGAGCCCATCAGGATCATTCCAGCAGTCAGCCACCAAAGAGGAGCTCAGAGCCTCAGGTATGTATGTCCCCAGCTACGGAAACTTTGTCCCTTGCCATTGAGCATGGCAGCCAGCCCTCTAGCCTCTTTTGCCTCTGGCAGGTTGCCCATTAGTTCTCTGGAACCCTCTACTTTTCCAAGGCTTGCTAATGGGTATCTTTGGACTGTCCACAGGGAGCAGTGAGTATGTATGACTCCAGGAGTCCTGAACTCCTGCACTGGGCCACTGTGTGCTTTAGAAATTCTTGCAACAACATTTAATCGATATCACCATCATCATGACAAAGAGAAGGAGATGACAAAGCTGACTTCAGTGTTTCTCAAAATCTGTTCTCTCTACCTTACTTCTGCCACCCAAGCTGCTGGTAAGGGTGGTCCCCTCTGTGCCAATCTGGAGCAGCAGGCTTTGTGTGGCCACCACAAGCCCTTGTCTAATTGGTTGCATGGTTTTGGGGTTCTGACTGATGTGCAGCTGAGTGCATTCTGACATACTTTATACACAGCTCTCCCCTCTAAATGATTCTGCATCTCCAGGGCCACTAGCCACATCCCTGGGCTCAGGGCTCCTCGGGTAGTCTTTCTTATGCTTTGCAGCATGCAGGGTGCACAAGCCATTCCCCTCTCCCTTACCACGCCTTCTGCTGCCTCTGTGTCCAGTGTGACAGCACCTGCTTTGTGACCAGTTTCGTCAGAGAAGGGGACTGCAGGATACAAAAGGTCTTGTCTTCAAGGACGGAGGGAGGACCACACTTAACACAGGGAAGCACAGATCAGGTGGGAATAGCAATCTAAGTTGCTGCTCCTGGGAAGCTTGACCTGGTAAGGGCACGGGCAATGTGAACTTCTTGTGGAAGGACAGGGGAGAACCTGCCAGAAAGGGCTAGAGTCAGGCTATGAGCCAGGGATGAGAATTTGGAGGTCTAAGAGAGGTGTGCTAACTTATAAGAGACACTATGTATGGCAACTCAAACTCCACTCCTTTGCCCACCAGTCTTTTCCTATCCCTACCACCTCAGGGCTAAGAAAGCCACACATTGGCAGGGATCTTAAGGCCATCCCGAAAATGAAGTGTCGTCCTGCCTTCCTCTAACAGCCTTTCAGGGTCCCGCAAGGAACACTGTGTCTCCACAGGCACAGCCACTCCCCAGCAATGGCTTCGTGGACCAGCTGTGGCCAGATTCCCCGGGTCCCACCCACTCCTTTTGCAGTCTCTCTCACCCATTCATTCAAACTCTTTGCACCTTGAAGCCTCGTCCCTCCTATCCGAGCCCTCCCACCCATTACATAACTTTGTTTGGGATTATTTTTGCCCAAAGGTATGAACTGCATTTCTGCATATTTAAACCGTCCTTGATTCATTCCTGACTGTTTCTTAGCTCTGTTTGCCCAGGTGCCCGCCGCCCCACCCACTAGCTCCGAGGCCCCTGGGAACATGCCCACATTGGGCTCAGCTTGCTCCACAACTGTCAACTACTACTCCAGGACCAAAGGAATGGACACCGGGGCCGCACTTGGTCCCTGTTCAGGGGATTTTAGGCCACAGTAAACCAGGACCATCACGATCGGGACTTTTCCCCCACTCTCCACTCTCCTCGCCAGTAAGCTCTATGGAGCAGTCAGTCTTCCAGAGTGCACCCCAGCTCTCTGGCTTCAGGGCGTGGCTTCCATAATCCAAGGGTTTGGGGGGGAGGAAGGGGCAGTGGGAGGGAAAACATAATACTAATTAATGGTTTGTTTCCTGCTAGCCTCTTGCAAATAGAATGGCTTAATGTAATTACTGAAGTAGTTGCAAGGGGGCTCTGGTTGCATTGTAAAATAGTTATCTGACAATCATCATTTAATTTTTAAGAGCTCATTAACAAATAGGCTGTGAATGCCTTTCTCGCCTCCTCTCCTGCTGTGGAGACAGGGTGATTTAGTGAGCAAGGACAATGAGGTGGCCAAGGCCTTTCTGTCCAGGGTCACCAGTTGGAATAAGGATCCAGCCCAGCAGTTGCAAGCCTCCGAGAAGAGCTGGCGCCAGTGGCACTGTCAGGGCATGACAAGCCCAATGGTGGGCCAGGGCCCCCCAGGTCCTGCCCGCATTCCAGTGCTATCTGATGTAGGCCCCAGATCTTCAGATCCCTAGGGAGGACCCTGACCTCCTTGGAAGAAACTGACTGCCACCCTGTACCCTGTGCACTGAAGGCCCCACTGAAGTGTGACCCACTCAATTACTGTACAGTAAACACGTGCCAGGATGGGTCACCTCACCCACAGGCATGCTCTCCTAACACTTGTGAGCCTCGCTGGCTCATGCGCAAGCAGCAGGATACGTAGTGGTTTAGATTATGAAAGGCGTGTCTGGTCAGCTCCAGATAATGGGCTGGTTAAAATGAAAGGATGGTGGTGAGATCTGCTTCACAAACACAGCTGCGGTGCTATAGAGGCCTTTCTCCTGGAGCATGGGACAACCTAGCAAGAGTGGGAACTAAAGGGTAAGTTCAGACCATAAAGATTTTTATCTTGATTGATATAAAAGCCGTGTGAAGGGCCCCATGGGAGATGAGGCTGTGAGACGTGAGGGGTCGGGGCGTGGGGTGGGGTGGTGGCCATCTGTGAAGCGGTCGGGAGCTCATGATAAGAAAACAGGGGGATTGTGTCATCAGGGGGACTGAATTGCAGTCATAAGCTACTGCCTTACTTGGAGTGCTTGCTGTAAGGGTGGAATATTAACCCCATCCAGAAAGTTCTGAATTACAGTCTCTTGGGTGAGGTTGGAATATGGTATTTATTTCTACTGGTCCAGATAGCAAATAAAATATCTTCTGAAAAAGAACTGGCCCTAGCAGTGAGCTGGATGTAAAGTAAATAAGTAATAATTAATTAATTGAAAAAAAAGAATTGGCCCTAGAGAATTCAATCCTCACAGCTCAAATTGGCACTTGAAGCTCTCTAGAACATGCTCCTATCAACAATGCTCCTCGTATTACTACATTTTAAATTAATTGCAGTATAATTCATATACCACACAAATGTTCCACTTAAAGTGTATAATTCAAAAATTCTTGCCTATTTATAGAACTGTGTAGTCATCACTACATAAATCTTCAGACAGTTTCTTCACCCCTAAAAGAAACACTACATACTGAAGCATCTGCCCCAGGCAGTCAGTGATCAACTTTCTCCGCGTTTGCCCTGGTTGGGATAATTTATAAAAAAACACATTCTGTTCTTTAGTTCACATCTTCCACCTGGTATAATGCTTCCAGGGCTCATCTGTGGCGTGGCGTGGAACAGCACTTCATTCTTGTTACTGCTAAATAGTATTCCATGCATGGATATTATCTATACATTGGTGTTGGCAGTACACAATGCTTCTGCAAATGCTTGTGTCTCGTTTTCGAGTGGCATGTGTTCTTATTCTGAAATCCACCTGGTAGTGTGACAGCTGGCTGTGTGGTAACTCTGATTACCTGGCTGATGCCCTGCCAACCTGTGGGCTTCCTACAGCAGTCAGGACATTTACATTCTCAAAAGCTTTCTGACTTCTCCACATCATTGATAGGCTATTACCTGAGGGTTTTATTCTGCTATCCTTGGGGGTGTAATGCTATATATATCTATGTATGTGTGCATTATTTTACACATATATGTAAAATTTAAAAATCACCTTTATCATGCCCAAACTCAAATACCATACAATTAAGCAATCCATTTAGAGCTTTACAATTAAACATTTTTTTTTGGAGACTATTTAATCACTTCATTGTGGTTTTGATGGCTAGCTTCCTAGATCATTAATGGTGTAGATCATCTTCTTTGGTTCTGTATCGGTGTATCTATCTCTTTTGGAGGAATGTCCGTTCAGATCCTTGTCTTACCTGGTTCCCTAGCTTTATTGAAATCCATTCAATAAACAAAAACTGTACATGCCCATTTTAAAACCGGGCCATTTATCTTTTTATGATCAAATTGGAAAGAGTTCCAACTCGTGGTATGAAGATCTACGGCTTATTTTTTTTTCCCAAGAGCTTTACATTTTGAAGCTCTGTCGGGTCTTCGAGTCGCACAGTTAGTTCTGTAAATAGTGCAAGGTGTTCTACCGCTAAAGTGATTATAATTACAAAACACAATGGCCTCCAAGTAATTACCATGTGGACTGTGTTCTAGGAACCCCTGAGCTAGAGAAGAGGTAGGTAGGCTGTGTAATGGGTGAAAGGGGTTAAATTCTGTTGATTGCCGGGTGTTGGGGTGCAGTACTCAGCAGGCAGAAGCAGGTAGATTTTTGTGAAATGGAGGCAGCCTGCTTCAGGTCCAGTGAGACCAGTGAGACCAGTGGTCACTGCAAGAGACACAGCGAGGAAGGAGGTGGCACCAGGTGAAGCCATCACACCAGGTGATGGAGTTGATGTGCTAAATCACAAAAGGCTGAAGATGCTCTGCTGTGCAGTGACTGCAGCCATCCTTTCTGCATCACCTACAGTGAAAACCTGCATCCACATACCTCTGTTCTGTTCAGGGCCCTTAGGAAAGTAGAGAAGGCATTGCTGGTTTTGCAGAACGGGAGGAAACTGGGGGTCCAACATGAGCCTGGGAAGCATCCATACAAAGCCTGCAATTCTCAGCATTGTTGACTAGACTCTGATAGGCGCTGGGTGAGCAAGGGAAGGCTGCCTGAAGGCTTCAGAAAGGTTGGGTTGAGCTGCCAGCTGGCTGTGCCTAGCAGACACCTGAGCATGTAGCCGAAGAGGTCAGAGGGGAAGGCAGAGTTTTCAGAGGGCACCATTAACACCACCAGGGCAGAAAAAAACAAACAAACAAACAAACAAACAACAACCTGCCAGTGAAAAAGGACACAGAGGAAGGCCAAGCAGAGCCGCCTGGGAAAATGTCCGTATTTAGAGACCAGGAAGGAGCCAAACTGTGCATGTGAAGAAGCCGAGGAGAGACTAAGGTGAGCCAGTGAGTAACAGGGCTGTAAACAGCCAGGGGAGCGGAAAGTCTAAAAGACACCAGCCCAGCCTGCGGGGTAGAGGGCACCAGTGGTAGCAGGGATTTAGGGGTGTGTGTGTGTGTGTGTGTGTGTGTGTGTGTGTGATATGCAGATCTGAAGAGTTACCCACTGGGGTTGGACTTTAGTGGCTGAAGGGAGGGACTGGGACACTTGGAAGCAACCTTTGTTTTGTACGGTAAATAGCCTCTCTATCCTGACAGGAGAGAATTTTCACATAGGTTTTATGTTAGATGCAACTGTTCTTGCTTGTGGAAGCAGGCCCAAGATGCTTCTGAAATTAGTAGCCTCCTAGGGCAAGGGAGTCAGGCCAGCTTTCTTCAGTCTGAGTATAGGTCAAAGAGGCAATGCTGTCAGGTTGGCATCCCCTCTCCCTCTCCCTCTCCCTCTCCCTCTCCCTCTCCCTCTCCCTCTCCCTCTCCAGCCCTCCCCACTTCTACCACTTAGGCCTCCAAAG